>JACEGR010001155.1:0-186070 GCA_014170235.1 Listronotus bonariensis
ACATAAAAATAAATGTTAAAATTTGTAGAGTAAAGATACTATTAAACGAAAACGATGTAAAACTATAATTAAAACAAACTTTTTAATTTTAGCCTAATTAAACCAGAAAGAAGCATAAATTTAAGCCTAATTCTTTTTAATGATTTTGTAGTTAAATGCTTTAAAAGACCAGATATTTATTATTTTTACGAATATAAACCCAATTAGGGTAAATAATCCCTAGTTTGATCTAGTCGCTATACGGAGTAAGTTGGAAAAGTATGTTTTATTTTTGATTTTTAAGCAGAAGGTCATTTTTTTATAAACTTGGGCATACGTTATAATTCTTAACAAGTTACCCAAATAATATTTTGTTCTAAATTTAAAAATAAACGTGGATGGAAACGGTAGGATCAGTACAAATTTTAATCAGTGTTTTGTGTCTTTGGGCATATACAGAGATTTTTTTGAGAAATAAAAAATAAATAAAAGTTGTTGATTTAACATCGGTCATTGCATATGTGACTGACGTATGATGATATTTAATACGGCTGATGATTATTTTTTAGTTTAAAATCATCTAAAGAGCTATCTCATAAATTTTGACACAGTATGAAAATACCTAAAGCAATTTTTTTTTATTGACTTTCGTATGCGTTTACCGTTGACTCAACCGCAGGAGTGGCGACTTACGCTAATTTTTCTGACTAGCTATCTATATTCTACTGCTACAAATAAAATTTGTTCGGTATAAAATTGGTATGATAAACATGAAGCTACCCCCTACTATAACAGGGACTGTATAAAAACGAATAAATATTTTTTAAAAGGTTTTATTTAGATATACATTAGAGACAAAGGGTAATTGAATTTTAAAAATTTAGGAACCTTCTTAGACAAATTAATTTGACAGTTTCTATTAGAAAAATATTTCGTTTAGTGCGAAATTAAATCAGCCTACTTACATACGTATTTGTACGGCGGATTTGTCCGACGGACAGATCCAGCACAAGCACTCAAATATTGCTTAAGCTCCGGTTTCCTGGGACTTTGGGTCGGGCGAAACAGACGCGATTTACGTTCGCCCAAGTCAAATTTTTTACTTGAATTTAGTTTTATTTAAAAGTGTATATTTAATTTGGACAAATGTAAATCGGGTCGGTTTCCGCCGACCGACAGTCCTAGTAAACCGTAGTTCTAGCGACGCCTTTCACATAGAGCGATAAACCTTTTTTAAGGTAAGAAACGAATTGCACTTTTTCGCTATTCTGCATAGTAATCTTGCAAAAAATTTCTGCCAAAATTTAAGAAAAGTTATATCCAACGACATCTAGCATTTTTGGTGAATAAAAGCCCTAGGAAGACAATGAGCTATTTGTATAATTTTTGTTTTTGTAATACTAATTTTATATACTAAAAACTTAAGCGCAAACCTTCTTAATTTATTGTTAGTAAGTTCCCAAACACGTGTAGCTGTATAGACCTAGGTACCAATGATGGTAACAAAAATAAGTGATATTTAAATTTAATTAATTTCTCGTAAAAATTTGGTCTATGGGTTTTGCTATTTTTGGAAAAATACTTCCAATAAAAAGTCATATAAATACACCTCTAGAAGAATGGTAAGGTTAAAATTAAAAATAAAAGAAGTAACAGTTCTTCTCGTTTTTCTTACTTTAACTTTTATTAAATATATCTGCTTTTGAATTTTGAAGTCGCACAATAAAACCTATATTAATAACACCGCCCGCCCTGCCTTCCTTCCTCTTCCACCCTTTTTCTCCTAATTGCGCACCTGTAAGTAGAATTTAACAGAACCCAAATAAAAATGTTTCACAAAGTTTTAGAAAAACAAAGGAAAAGGACCTTTTTATTCTTGTAAATATATATATATATATATATATATATATATATATATATATATATATATATATATATATATATATATATATATATATATATATATATATATATATATATATATATATATATATATATATATACAACATTCTATTCTTATGTAAAAGTTACTAGTTTAAAATCCCTTCAACCGTTTTTAGGCATATTTATTTGCAAGCCATTTGGACATATTGCAATTATTTCAATTTAGTTGGCTAAGAATGATGAAATTAATATGTCGCACAAAGATGTTCATCTTAAAAGACAGACGTCAAGCAGGACATATCCGGCGAGCACGTGGGTACATATGGATCTCTCTGCCGGACATGTTTGCCAGACGAATTCGACGTACAAAATCTCATCTGAATAGCCCATAGATAACCTACATTTAGATCCGCAGTGGCAAGGAGCAATTTTCGGATTTTTACGACCTTGCGGAGTGGGTGGACGAACATGCGCACTTAAAAGCCGTGGCAAAATACAAACACCGGCACCTCGTACCCTTCGTTCGCGGTCTGATCGTAACGCTCATTAGCTACCGTACTTCGAACAGAAAACAAGGACGCCGTCAACAAATCCTTTCCTATAATGCGGATAGTTTGTTTGGGGTCGGGTGCGTTTACCCTCAACTGGCTTGCGCACAAACCGGTTTTTTCGCCCATGAAATGTAACTTTTGTTTCGCGCAGGTTATAACATTGGCAATCCATCGAGATCAGTGGAATGGCCATTTTAGACCCCAAGCAGGACATATTCATTGAGCACGCAACTACACATATTAGGTTTGTTCCAGCAGGCTGTCAGAAATGTTTGTTACCGTTCGGATTCTGCGCACGTCAAATTTGTTGTTCCAGCAGTGCCATGTTTCTAACATTATACAATTGTTTGTTGTCCAGCAGTAGTTTTAAGGTGTTGGAAACATGTTGGAAACTGTTTGAAAAGTTTGCAAACTTTCTTCAAACATTGCTGACAATTTTTAACATAACCTTTCTTGTATTGACGTATACGCAGTATGCACGCCTTGTTTATTTTTCGTTCCAGCAGAAAACTATTGCCAACATTTCTGACTAGGGTTTGTAACAATTTCTGCAGTTTATGATTGTTGCTAACATGTTTCCAACATTCTGCTGGAACAATCCTATTATGTGGATTTGTCGTGACTCGCGGCGAGACAAATCCACCGTATAAATACGTATGTGAGTAGGCCAGTGCCAATATTACTGTTTAAATTTATGTGTAAATTGTAAACTAAGACTTACTTGTTTAAAATATATTTAGGCGATGCAGTATTTTCTACTAAAAGTAAAATGGTAATTTATCTTAGCAATACTAATATAATTTTAAAAATAAGGTAGGATAGATGTACCGTTTGCGACCACTTAAAGAAAGTATGTAAAAACTAAGTATTAATAAAATTTAGTTGTGTATAAGTAACCGAATTTTTAAAACTTTAATTCTTTAGACTTTACTTTAATAAAAATAATTAATAAAATTTAACATTATCTCCTATTGCACCAGTAGTTGCCATAAAAGCACTAATTTTGGCCAGTTGTTGCACCAGTTTTGGTCATAATAAATATTATTTGTTATTTTTAAAAATAATATTAATATTTGCACATTACATTATTAATTTACCTCAACAAAATAAAATACGATGGCATTTTAACCTATAAAAAAAGAAGTTCTAATAATAGATAAGTTTTTACTTAGATTAAGTTTTTTAACTAAAACAAAAAGAAATACAACAAATCTGTTTGCATCTTCTCTTTTTAATTTTCGAAACAAACTTAGCGGTAGAAGTAAGTCATGGGTAGCTTAATTCATTTTGGATATACTAAGTGTTTCGCAAATTTTGTCAATTTGGTCAAACACTTTTAATTTTTTTGTTATTTGAGATAGAAATAAGATGTTAGTTGCAAATTTTAAAATGATGTGTCACAAGGCCCCCTTTTTCATTTATTTCTTGTTTTTAAAATGGTGTCCTACTCTAAGTTTTACATTTACGTCTGTAATTTCTTGCCCAAAATTTGGTTTATGTTGTTTTACTAAAGTCCTTAAATTTTTATAAAAATTACCAAACAATTTAAAGCTAGGAGAGGGGTCCTAACTTTAGACAAGCACTGCAGGTACGCCTTTAATTTTTTTATTCCTCATAACAAAAAGTTAAAAGTGCCTAGCAAAATTGATAAAATTTAGAAACATTTTCTATCTCCAAAACGAATTAAGCCATGGCTTACCACATTACATACACTATACCCTGTAAAATAATATACCTTTAAAATATCCAGACTGCGATTCAGCAGAGAAGAAGCCACCCGGTCATAAGTAGTTGTTTTTCATTAAATTTATTTAGTTTTTGCTTATTTATAAGGTATTTAGGTAGTATGTAATAGTGACGTTTAAAGAATATTAGGATTCTACAGAATAATTCTATAAGAAATCATGAAAATTTCCATTTGTATTTTTTAAACTATACTTTAAGCGAGTAGAGAAAACAGTTTAAAATGTGCCAACCTATCAAAATATCCTATAAGCATACTTTATGACACTATGGTAAGAACTAAATATTTAATATTTACTTATAAATTTTAAAGTGGCCACAAACGGTACAGTGGCCAAAAATGGCACTACCCTACATTACTTAATGTAAAACCACCAATTTATTACGGTAGGAATAAATATGACATTGCATTTCAAATAACAGAAAGAATACGCGTTGTTTAACCCTTAAACTACAACACGTTGTCGCCCGTGACCCCACCGAATAATATTTTAGACATATTTCTTGCAAGTTGTATTATAATCTTGCTGCTACACCAACCTTTGTAGCTTGGCTGTTACTATTACCACAGCAAATACCATATATTTTTTTAAATCTTGGGACAACTGACGAAGGCTAAAACCCTAAATACTAAAGACCGTTGGTGTCTTAAGCGAGGTAAGAGGAAGTTTGTTTACACGAGGCTTAAATACTAGAAGATTGGGGGAAAACAAAGACCTCCGCGGGCAGCAGGTTCCACATTCTAGAAACTCTGATAATAATAGAACGAACAAAGTGAGAAGTTTAGGTCCTGTCCAGTTGGACAGAAGGATACATACGCGCGGCACTACAAATTTGTCTATTGGGACCCGTAAGTAGGGGAATTATACTGGACGATTTTTTAGAGCAGAAGCCATGGAAGTACCTATAAATGAGCAATAAATCTTCCACAGCCCGACGATTTGCAAGAGAGGTAAGCCTATTTGTAAGTGATGGATCATTAATAAGGCAAACAGCTCTTCTTTGAATGGAATCAAGTATGCTAAGGATTGTGGGGCACGCCATGCCCCAGATATGAGAATAATATGCCAAGAGAGGCCAAATTTGGGACACATACAAAGTGTTTAAATTAGAAGGAGAAAATACTCTTTGGTTTGAAAGAGAAATCCAAGCTTTTGTAAGGCTGCCGTGACTATAGATACAATGTGTTTATGCCAGTTAAGTTTCTTTTCAAATGTGACGCCCACAAGGTTAAAGGTGTCTTTGCTCTGCAAAACTTGGCCGCCCATAAGTAAATGATTGCTATTTGATGATTTTTTTGCGACAAGGAACATAATTTTTTTTGTATGCTTTAAAATAGACGAGATTATTGGCGCCCCAATACAATAGTAGATTAAGATCCTGTGAAAAAGATATCTGAATTGCTCGGCGTTTGTTTTTCAAATCATGTTTAGAGATGGGTTTGAAAACCTGAAAACTGGAGTGATGTAAAAGAAACAATGTTGGAGCCAGTATTAAGCCCTGAGGTACTTCAGCATTTACTTGGTTAAAGCTTAAATAGTGGCCATCCACAATAACTGATAAACGTCGATTAGAAAGATAACTAGAAATTCAAGTACAAAGTTTTGTTGTAAGACCATAGTAGAAAAGTTTATTAAGTAGTGCGGCATGCCGGACCTGGTCAACAGCTTTGGATATATCAAGAGCAATTAGAGCACCTAGCAATTTAAGAGACTTATTCCAGCAGCTTAATGAGCTTTACCTTAAAAATAATATCGGGCATTTTATGAGAAACTGGGGCAATAGCTGAAATTGGATAATTTACTGGAGGGTCAAAGGTTAAAATGGTAGCAAATTGTTTAAAAAATAGTTTTTCTTTTTCTTCAGCAAAAGAAATAATTTTATCTTTCGAAATTAGTGATGGAAAAGAACAGGTACAAATAATTCGACTAATGTTTTTCGCAAAGGACCAGAAACGTTTACTTCCATATGAGCAAAAAAAACTTTGTTTTTAATACGATTGTCAAAGGAGTCTTCCACTTCTGAAATTGTTTGATTGTAGTACTGGGACTAAGATGCTGTAGAAACTTCTTTGAGCCTGAACTTTTAAAATTTTAGCTTTATCAGAAGCTTTGGAAAATCATGGTTGGTTACTGGATTGTTTAAGATGCTTATTAGTGTGTTAAATATAAGTTTCAATGCTCAATTAAATAGATTCAGTAAGTTGCTTGCAAATTTCAGGATCACGAAAAGGAAAGCAGATGGAATTCTAGGGGCAAGTGACAAATCAGGCCATCTCAGTCGGCTAAGTTGTAGTGCTATACGGTGCGTGGTGGTATGAATTTAGCATGTGCAGGGTAAGATATAATTACTAGGCCATGATCTGAGCAACCTAGGAGAACGGTTACAGATGCTTGATAGAATTCCGGGTTGGTAGTAAGAAAGAGATCCAGGAGATTTAAACTATGATTTGGAACTTTAGACAAGTAGGTGGGTTCCATTATAAAATTGGTAAGAGAGTTACTGATTGCAAAGATTTTGGCTGCTCTGTCTTAAAGGTCAGTTTTTAAAGAGCCCATTCAATCCTTAGTATGGACACTGTCGCCAAGCACGATAACTTCGGCCGATGGAATTTGAGATATTATGCTATTGCTCTTTGTTGAAAAGAAGTAAAAGAATTCGACATAGAAATTTTTAGATGGGGATCGGTAAAAAAGCAGATAAATTTCGTAGCCTGGAAGGATAAGTTGGCTGGTTGACCTTTAAAAGATTATCTAAGCCTCCGTCAGAAAGAATATGTGGGGCTTAGATGACGTAAGGTGATGGTAAACAAAGTTTATATTGGTGTTAAGCCCACATATAATTGCAAAAGAAATTAAACCTCTCGCTAAAGGCCTCCAGACTGCACCCCCGAAACATATCATTTTCGGGTGTACTGCCATCATTTTTACATAATTTAAGGGTTCGTTAAGACTTCACGGGTCTTTTAAAGGGTGAGTGGGGTGGTACCTCCTGAGGCGAGAAAAGCTTCTCTACCACCTACTTATGCCGCAGCAGTTTATTGCCTGAGTTATAGGTGTTTCGGGTCGCCGGCGACCCCTGTAGTTATTTTCGTAATAAAAGATACATGCCTATCAAAAGAGAATATCGAAGTTAAAAAGAACTAAAAAATATAGAAAGACGACATAAAGAAAGTAATAGGATCATTGACAAAAATTATTATGACTTAAGTGATACTTAAAGTAAATTCGAAGAATATGAAAAAAAAGGAAGCGGAGGCAGTCGAAAGAGTGTATGAGCCAACTAAAAATGAATCGTGATGATAAGGTACCTTTAGCACATCTATAACAAAGTGATTATGGGAAGCAGTAATTACAGATGGCACTCTACACCTTTTTTTAGTACACATGGACAGAAAAAATTGATTCTGCATCTTCCTAAACCTAAAGAAAAAAAAACTGAGTAGGAAGCTGGAAAATTTTATTTTGACAACAACATGCTGCATAAAATTGGTACTTTTTAAAAGTACAAAGATATACAGAGCAAACCGATAAAACAAAACTGGAAGACCTAATGCTTTACTGCACAAAAGTATTAATTTGAAATATTATTTTTATAATTATCAAAATCTAAAAAAGTAAATTTTCTTTACCTGTAAAAAATCATTGGTCAAATTACAAAACAAAAAGAAATTAGATAGGTTGTAAGCTGCTTGAACTTTGAAATACCAGTAATTTTTCATGGGGTCGCATGCGAACCCTGTTGTCGCTTATATATGAAAAATCTGAAAAACTGGCAACTTTGCCAATATCATTGTCCAGTATGGTAAACCCAAAAACATTTTTTTTTACTACTTCTTTAGCAGTTGTAAAAATATTTAAAGGTTGTAATACTTTTTTATTAAGCCAGCATGAAGTCATTTTAACTGTAATGTTATGAAAACAATAAAAAGCCAAAAATTTAAATTTGTGCAAGTAATATTGTCTTTCTACAGAGTCTCTAAAAGGTCTGCACAATATAAAGTCACAAATTACTTGGGGCAAAAAAGTAACGATCTAACATTATTCACGTTTGTTGAAGAGTTTATTTACAAAATAGAGGGTGTTAAAAGTATTATTTATTTGTTATTTTTCAAAAAAATAATATAAAAATGTTTTCAGAAAATTTGTTAGAAGCATATTTTTGAAAATTAAATACCAAAATATTTTTAATGATTTTGTTGTTAAAAGTAAAGGGATCCACCTGCAGTCCTTTATTGTGTTTTAAATAAATATACTTAAACGGTTTTAATTCAAGTAGCCATAAAAAATCAATATACTCGTTCTAAAAAAATAATTTAAACCAACCATTACAATAAATTATAATATATATTTAATGTATGACAAACATCAATAATTTTTAAAGTACTTTGTAAAAAACGTTTTACTTACTATTTTGGAATAGCCATCCTTGTTTTAATTTAAAAAAATGGTTATGAACCATTATGCCATAAAAAAGAATTGGTAAACTTACTCTGTCCTGAGAAGTCGTAAAAATTAAAAGGCGATAAGTTCTAATTTATTATAGCTATTTGACCTAAAATTGAGCGTTTGAGCTTAATTATGACACTCTTAATTCAAATTAAAAAAATATATATTTTGATAGCAAGAGTGTCAGAACACCTCACATAATTTTTTTTAATACTTCTGGATTTAAAGATTTGTTTTTTCTTATTTATTTTAAAGTACAAATTATAATAGTTAAGTTTATTTATGTCATTTAGGCAATAAAAATTAAAATTTTTCGTCGTTGGTTTTTATACATCTTCTGGCGGGATAGAAGTTTGCGAATTCCTATTTATGGACACAAAACTTTTAAATAAACATTAATTTGTTAATTAGGGTATTATCAGTTGGTATTTCAAGTAAAAGTATTCCTTCAGAAAAAAAAACAATAATTGAAAAATTTTTCTACGTCTGCCTGTTAAAGTCATATAGTTTTAATAATTATCCATAGCTACTTGGAATAAAAAATAAAACATTTAAATATTAAAAGCGCGAGTGTCAAAAAATTATATACAGTGTTACAGAAATTGGCGTCATATGAGAAACTTTTTTATTATCAATTTTACGAAAAATAGGTTATTCGGTATAAAAAGTCCTGCATGGTCCAAAACCTACCAGGCAATCAGATTGGGTACCCGTATTTTTAATAATGTCGAAAATGTTTTAAAAAGAATGTTTAGAATTTTAAACAACCTTATAATACGCAATTTTGTTTATTTACAAAAAAGAAAAATCTGCAGAAATGGTAAAAATTTAAGTGTTTACTTTATTGTATTGTAAATTCTTTTTGACTTGATCCCAGGTAATTTTAAAAGAATACTAACGACATTTTTAAGTTTTAAAACTGTAAATTTAAAACCCTTGAAAAATAATAAAAAATCATAAAAAGGCCACCTGCAAATTCTCATAAATAAGGCGGCTTACTCAGTGATGCCACATTAAGTAATATTTACTTGTAAGAAGATTATCAAGAAATTTTAGTCAATATTCATAATAACCAATATTTTATTTTAACATTTTTAATAAAAATGTAATATTTAAATACTATACAGGGTGATTCTTCACGTATACGCATAAAAGTGGGACCTGTTGCTACGGACAAACAATTGTAAAATATTTCTAGTTAGTGAGATAATCCAGTAATTTAAATTAAATTAAATGATGCAAATTAATAAAACAAATATTAAAAATGTTTTTCTTTTAAAATATTTTTTGTATTATAGCCAATTACTTTAGGATTAATTTATATTTTTACACAGCTTTGTAAAATTATAAATCAATATTTGCCAATTTGCAAGCTATTTTAAATAAATTTATTGTGTCTGCGTTTTTTTTTAGGTTTAAATAAATATTTAATAAAATTTGTAAAGTTGTGCGTGATAGATGGTTTCCAGTCCAATTGGTGATATTATAGTTGTGTCTTTATTAAGTTTACAAGAGCCCCAAATTATTTGATCGTCTGTAAGTGGTCGCCACTGTTAAAAATATAAAAAAAACAACAGAAACCATTAACAAATAGTATATTAAAAAAGTTAACATCGTAAAACTAACAGTTTTAATCACTACATTCCTTTAACAGACAAAAAATAGCTAAAATGTAAAATGAAACACTATTAATAATATAAATTCCCTACATTCTTCTTCTAGCAACATCTAAAATTCTTTTAATATTAAAATGTTCTTTTTCATTTAGTCGGGGGCAAAAGGTATTAAATAAGTATTATATAAAATTTGTATGTATTATGATTTATAATTAAATTAATTACATTTTTATTTATTTTAATTTCCTGATTAACAAAACTTGATATTAAGAGGGTGTATCTTTAATATTCTTTGTTGTAGGTAAGCTACCTTAAATTCGCAATAGGTGGTTACGCTTGCGTGAGTGCTACTCTACAAAGAAATTCAAGGTAATAAAAATACAGATAACTTTAGCTGGACAAGAATCCTATGTTAATATCTATGTACTTTTACCCTATCACAAACCTTGGGTTGGTGTGACTAGATAGATTAAAAAACAAGATTAGTACCATTTTAAGAAAAAATTACAGTTACTAATCCTGATCCTAAAATGTGTCTAGTTCATTTGATATTGCTATTGTTATTGCTTTACCTAAACTAACTGAAAACCAGTTTGGGATAGTGATAAAACCAATACCTGGGCATCTATTTCGAAGAACCCTTTTGCAAAATACCGTTTGTCAACGGATCAATTAAAAACATCACTTCTAGAGTATTAGCCATATCAAAATTAAACTTGGTATAGGTTTTACTTTTCGGTCAATTTCGGTTTAATTTGAAATTACTTCAATTTTAAAAACATTATTTTATATATATTTTATGTATATTTAAGCATTTTTGAAATACTGAGAGAACTTTAAACCAAAATTTAAAAATATAAAAATATTTACGATAACCTAATTTTTTTAAAGACGTTTGTTATAATGCTTCTAGGTAGTCATAATTGGACGCACTTTATTTAAGGACCTTAAGTGTAAAATACACACAATACATTTCTTTTAATTTAATGACTAGTATAAAGATAGGGATATAACATGTCAAAAAATTACATTTAAGTGTCAAACTATTTTTTCTAATGGCACTTTTCGAAAAAATCTAACAGTACCAATTTATTTGCGATTGAATTAAAATTATAAAGATGAATTAAGTATAACTAAGAAAAATTGAGGATAACAATAAAACATATTAATTTAAGCCATTAATATTTTCCTAAAATTAAATTTATCTGGATGTCACTATTTTACAGAAAGGAAAAGGAAATATTACAAAACTGACCAGAATGTAAGTTAAATTAAAATAGTAAAACCAATTATTTGGTACTGCATGGAATTATTTAAAATATTTAAAGAAGGTAGAAAATAGGCCAAGGATAAAAATCTATATCAAACCGAAGGGCACCAAAACCCTAGGAGTGGTTGCCACCCCATATCAAGGGTCATCAAAGGACCATTTTTCTTTTAAAACTATATTTTTTAAGCTATTCGCTATTGACACAAACAATTTTTTGGTTTAATAGGTTTTTTTGCAAATAACTCAAAATATATATTTAATTAAAAAAACTGTTAAAAGCTAAATAAGAGTTTTTTAAAAGACAAGAAATTTTTTTTATATTTTTGTTACGGCCAATACGCACCAAGATACGGCAAAATTTTAAATTCAATAACGGCAACAGTCAAATAACGAAAAAATACGATATTTTTTGAGAAAAACATGTAGATACTTTTTTTTCAAAAAGGGGTATCTAGCATGAAAATTCACTGACTTATGATAAAAAAAGGGTCGGTAGCTATTTTTTTCTATGAAAAAACCAATGGAAACAACACTTTTACTACCACCTATTTAAAATTGACCTTTACCTTGGTGCATATTTTTTTATACATGTATTTTTAAGACGTCTCACAAGTTTTACCATTTTAAGATGGCTTAATATAAACAAAATTGTAGTTTATTTTGCTTCAAATAAGCTAATCGAAAAAAAACATTATTTGTTATTTGACGCATCTTCTTCATTTTTTATGTTGGATTCTTTAAAAAATTATCTTATAGGGTTTTAAAAAGCAACAAGGCTCTGTAAATTAGATTCCTTAAAATTGCGTGGTTGTGCACTCAACAAAGGTGGTGCTTGTTCGTAAATATAGGGTATAAACGGCTATATCTTGCTAAATATTTACTGTACAAAAAATCTACACACAAAGAAATTTAAAAAGCTTTTATTTGGTACTTAATTTTCTTTTTAATGTCCAGGGTGTTTGAAGCTATTATGAAAAAGAGGGTGAAAAATACGAAATTGAAAAAAATTGTTTTTTACTTCAAGCTTTAATTTTTTTAAATTAGATATTTTAAATTGGTCAAAGTTTTTGGTCGTTTAACCAATATAAATTTAAAGAGAATCGCAAGAAGAAAAAATAAATTTTTATTAGGGGGTAGTAAGCGGGTGGTACTTATTAATTTTTTGTAAAAAAATTAGGCATTGACATTATTTTTATAATTACTTAGTACATTTTTATAGTACAGGCTTTTAAAAAAAGATCTGATTTATGTACTTTAGAAAATATTTTATAAGTTTTCCTTGAAAAAATGAAGCATTTTCCCAAATCTATCAAATTTATTATTTGACGAAACAAAAAATAATTAAGAAGCTGTATCTCGGTTTGTATTTGTCATAGAAAAATTATAACACATATTGTTTTTTTTTAAATTTTTATTAAAAGCAACAGTTATGCTCTTCACAGTTTTCTTGATAAAATACAAATTTTTTTAGTTATTTGCAAAAAAAAACTATAAGAAACGTCATTTTTTTGTTAAAACAATTGTTGCGTTTAATCACAAATAACTTAAAAAATACTAGTTTTACGCAAAAATGCATAATTCATTTTTTGTCTAGAATTAATTTTTTGGTCGACTCCTGTAGTTAAAATATAATAAAAAATTTACACCCCCAGATGGAAGGGACAAACATCCCCATGGTTTTGGTGCCCTTCGGTTTAATATAGATTGTGATCCTTTGGCTACTCTCTACCTTCTGTCAAAATGTTAAGTTAATCCATGCAGGGTTAAAGAAATGCGAGGTAAAATACTTCATTTAATGTAATAAAATATGAAAGGGAAATATCTTAGATTATGGTTACTAGTGCGCTATTATATTTTAAGGGGTATACATCCTAAATGCACAAGTTTTACTAAAATATCAAATCTCATAACCATATGCGCTTTTCGAGTCGTGACTTTTCTTTTAATTGCGTTTGCTATATCAAAGATCCGATGATTTAAATAGGCACGATTTTTGGAAGCTCATATTTTAATTGCCTTGGGTAAACTTATACGGCTTTAATTGCCTTGCGTAAACTCATATCGTTTTAATTGCATAGCGTAAACTTAGCATATCTCACTAATATGCTAATAATATATGATTTGATTTTAAAAGCTATAAACATAAAAGAAAAAATTATAAAATGATAGTTTTTACATATTTTTTAATTTTTTGGTCAATTCCCGTTTAACCGGAAATGACTAATTTTAAATTTCTAAATAAAACACCTTACACATTTTAATATTTTTGTATTTTTTTTAGACGATTCTAAACCAAAATGTGAAATTATAAGGACTTTTTACGCCAACTTGTTTTTTTGTTAATTTATTGTTAATTGCATCTAGATGGTCATATTCAACGGCAATCAAATTTTGGAATTCAGGTAAAGGTAATAAAATACAATTGCTAGGTTATGGCAGCTACACTTTTAACTATAGCACTTATTTTACGCCCTACAAAAAGTAATGCCTCAAAAGATGCAAAATTCTAATAGTACGAGATCCGAATAAAAGGTGAGCTTTACCCACCGGATAAAAACTGTTTTATATTAAAGATAGTATTTAATCAAAGGTATCGCCATAGGGTTGCCTAAGAAAATTAGGTCAAGGCCATATTTAATTTTAAAAATAACCATAAAATTTTTGACACACCTTGTATAATAACAACCTTTATATTTTTAAATACGCACGTATGATAGTTATTAAAATATATATTTTTAAATAATACAGAATATACCAAAAAAAAATTAAGTTTAAATTCTTAAAATTTACTAAAGCTTTATTTATAAAATTTATAAAAGAAACAAAATGTACTAATATATTAGTAATGTCATGTACAATAAAAAACTTAGAATTGACATAGAGTCTTCTTAAAATTATGAAACTAAGTTTTTTAATTGGTCATAGCCTTGACCTAATTTTTCTAGGCAACCCCATTGCAATCCCTTTGTTTAAATACTATCTTTAATATAAAACAGTTTTACTTTGATAAACAGATCAGTGAGACTTTTACTTGTTCGGATCTTGGACTATAATAGAAATTTTATGAAAAGGTTTTTTTTTCTAAATACACTGGGCACTTTCTAAAAAAAATGCATTTTTATACAAGACTATAGCTGTAAATTTGTTAATTAAATTCCCTACAATTCCATAGTTTTTGGTGAATTTTAAGAGCTTAAAAAAGGTGGTGCTTGTTTGTAAATGGAGGTTATAAACGGCTAAAGAAATTTTAGTCACTTAAAAGGTTTTATTTAGTACTCGAAATTTTTTTCTTATCTTCAATATGTTTAAAATTACTCTGAAAAAAAAAGTGAAAAATATAAAATTGCAAAAATTATTTTTTACTTTAAGGTCTAACTTTTCTAAAATATAATATTTTAAATTGGTAAAAACGCCTTTTAGTGGGATAAACAAAAAATTAAAAATATTTTTTAGCGGTTTCTCATAGCTGTTTAGAGGATTTTTTCCCATTTTTTAATCCTTGGACAATCCACGAGGGCTAAACGCTTATATACAAACATAACGTGGTTGTCTTAAGTAAACTAAGAGAAAGCTTTTTAATATGGTACCTACAAACGTAAAGATTTGAGAAAGAATATACCTCCGTCGCAGTATAGAATGTTTATCTTATGCTGCGCCCAGACTTGTAACAATTCGCCGCGCCGAATAGCGCGCCACATAGTCCCAGATAGCACGGAGGTGGACGAGGGCGAAATTCATGTCGTACCAAGGGTTTGGGGAATGATTTCGCCAAAATCCTATATTGCTTTACAAGCATTTAAACACCTAAACATATTACAAGTATTATCAAATCGAAAGCTGGCTTTAAATCCTTTCGAAAAATAATTATAGATTTTTAGTCCAACAGTGAGACGTCAAAACTAGACTGGTTATCTTTAAAAAAATGTTAATATACAGGGTTATTTTTAAGTCGGTAATTTCTTTTAAAAACTGTATAAAATGCAAGATAATAAAAACCAGGCGGAGGAACTATAAAAGAGCAAAAGATTTCCTACGATAGTCAGTAGTGTATAAAATCCAATAATAATAATTTTATTAGTAATATAAAAATTAAAATTTTTAGTAAAATAATTTTAAATGATAAAAGTATCTTTTATTTTTTGTTTAAAGGATCACTCAAATACTTCCTTTGGCATGTTCTAGATCTTTGTACACACAAATACGCTGTTCTTATCCAAATTTATGTCTCAAAGCCTTTCCCAGCTGAACTAATTTTAAGTTTAAATGTGTTTTAGGGACCCAATTTGATATCACAAG
Organism: Listronotus bonariensis; assembly: GCA_014170235.1. Lineage (NCBI taxonomy): Eukaryota > Metazoa > Arthropoda > Insecta > Coleoptera > Curculionidae > Listronotus > Listronotus bonariensis. Next base: position 15,788 of record JACEGR010001155.1, read on the forward strand.
AAAAGGTAGTGTCTGAATAAAAATAAGTTTAGGATGGTGAAAAGCAATTTAACACAATGAAGTTTTTGTACCGACCCAACATTATTTAATTAATGCGATGACAGGAAAAAAGTTTAATTTAATAGTCTTTAAGACCAGTTAGGTTATAAACTTGTTTCTGGTTTTTAGGTCTTAAAATTAAATTTAACCACACAAATGTATAACTAAGTAAGAACACTTGAAAATAAACATATTACATTTTACATTAATTTAAATTTACCTACTTATATAAAACTGTTAAATGGTAGAACTCTTTAGTTGAGTACTATTTAACTGGTTAAAAAATATGTTTTTTCTTTCTTAGTCAAATAGCATTCAGGGTATACAGGGTTATTCACGCTAAGTGTCCCATTAAAGATCTCAAAAACTACTTAAGGATGGCAGTGTTTTAACATTTTGGCGCTAAGTTTAAGTAAAATTGATCTTTATATGGCAAACACATTATCTTCCCGGAAGTTCCGGTTATACCAAAAGTGCGTATTAACTTCCTTATTTTAAACTAAACACCTCATACAGCGTGTATTCTGGGAGTTTTCAACCAAATAAAAAACCTTTTCCAACTTACATCTTATTTCCATCTCTAATAACAAGAAAGTTTGTCCTAAACTGACAAAATTTGATGTACACTCTGTATATCCAAACCGAATTAGCTATGACTTACTTCCACCCTAGGTTTGTTTCGAAAATAAAAACAGAGAATGTGCAAACAAATTTGTTTTATCTCCTTTTGTTTTAGTTTAAGAAATTAATCATTTAATAAAAAAAAAGTTTTAATAATTCTTTGATTTTTATTTTTCTAGGTTTGAATGCCTATGTATTCTATTTTTTAGGAAAAATTAAAAAGAAATTAATAATTTAATAGTAAATTGTGTAAATAATAATAATATTTCCTTAAATAGCGCATAATATTTAATATGGCCAATACTAGTACAACCAGTGGCGATAAATTGTGCATCCATTACCACAACTGATGCAATGGGGGAGCAAAATTAAGAGAAAAAATTCAACAAAGTAAAGTTTAAAAGGTTTGTAAAGTTTTTTGGTAATTTGATAATTAAAAACACTAATAATAATAATAAAAGTCATATTTTTATTTCATACTTCATCCAAGGACTGCTTTTTAAATCTCTCATAAAAGTTACAAAATTGCCCAACGTGATAGAAGATGGGGGGGGTAGTTTAAAACCCTCATTAAGCATTACTTAGGGGAAAGAGGGAGTGCAAAAAAATCATTAAAAAAACATCACGTGATTGAATCGAAGTTAATTTCGTTCACTTTTTTATCTGATTCTGGCCCTATCCTAACCAAGTGTTTTAGCCACGAAATAATAAATTATAAGTCAACAAAACTGGAGATTAAAAAAAAAAAAAAAAAAAGGATTGCTAGGTTGTAGAGCAAAGTTGTTAGCCAGGTTTGTATATAGTTTAAATATTAACCTTGTCTAGTAGAGTAGTAAGCGACCTTATCTAACAGGATTTTTTTGGTTGTCTGCAGTGTCATGTCAGGTACACAAAATTGTTTATTTTTAAACCACTCGACCCCTTCTTACATGCCTTAAAATAAACGCACCCGAATTATTAGTAGGCGCAGCTCACGAACGTACCATCGTGCCAAAAAACTGGGACAACAAAATCTAGTTTTATCTTCTAGTCAATTAGAATATATGTGTTGATATTGTAAAGTAATTATTTAATTATCTGACAGCCACTTTTTTTTTATTATAAGGAATGCAATTCCTTATAGACCAGGAGACACTCACCCCTTTCAATTTTAATAGTTCCAGTTTTTTTTGGCTTGATACTGGTACCAATTTTATTTTCTAACCTAACCCTTTTTTATTTGTCTTTGATTTCTCTTGCTGAAAGCATCGTCAAATCCACAAGGATTCATGACGTTATTCGATATATATTTTTTACGGTATAAGTCGGCTCGGCATCGGTAAACAGTGTTGAGACGAGGTGTTTTATCAACTTTTATTATTTTTGGGTACTTAAAATTTATAGCCTCGTCGTCGTATCGATTTTGAAGCATTTGCCATGACATAACCACAAATTGGTGAGTTTTACGAAAAAATATCCGAGTTATATCAAGTAACAAAAATTAAAACCGAAGACAAAGTATAGATGGGGAGTCGTGGCTAGTTCTGGTAGGTAAAATCTTTAATTTCTTAATTAAAGCTCTACTGCAGATTTACTACAATATGTCGCCATTCTTTTTACAATGTTTTTGTTTGGGGAATTCGCCTCAAAACAATGATACATATACAATATACTTTATAATTTAAATTATCTTATTTTAATTTATTATTTAAACAGTTTCTATAAGAAAAGTTATTTAAATTATTTCAAATATGGGGTCTTAGATTTAAAAATGATGACGTCATGGATCCCTGTGCAAAGAGGCTTGGTTTTAACAGATTTTTTTTACTGCGAAGACTCCACCTAGTCTTTCGTGCCCCTTTCATAACAGATATTTTCTTTGTTTTTGTGCACAAGTGTATATTTTGTATTTTATTTAGGGACAATTTTTTATTTTAAACAAGAAACAGTAAAGTGTATAAGACCTGGGCACGCAGTCCTTTTGTAGGGCATGTCGCAGTAAACATTACTTGACTGGCGAAAAACAAGAGCAACAGGACCCGGGTTAACATTTTGTACATATGATTCATTTATAAAGAAAGTATACCAAGATAAGTTTTGTTTCTAGGTATACATATTTAGATATTTTATTTTAAGTCTGTATTCGTCTTTCCGCAGCCCGGTCCCTAAAGAGTAGAGCCGGCTGTGAGTATTGGGGCACTATTTTTGTTGTACTGAGCTCTTATTTTCAGTCGTATCGCCGATTTTGCGACGGTGTGGCAAGAGTGCTTGGCACTGATCTGATCTCAGTTTAAAATTCCGTTTTTTTGCTAGGACACCTGCTATTTTTTGATTTATGGGACCCGCACACTTTGGCTCAGGCTCACGCATCTGCGCATTATTATCTTCCCTCTTAACAGTGCGTGGACACGAGCTACAAGACTGGATGGTTGGTATTTTGTTATAAAGACAACAGATTAGTTTTTGGTGCAACGGCTCGTTTGAGGGAGATAAATCTCAGTTCAGCAGGCTGATATTTCGCTCCCGTTGCACGTAGATTTGTCGTTCGGTTAGAGCTTGGCGTGTGATGCCATTGGAATTTGTTTATTTTTGAGGTTAGGTGAGAGCTGAACACATTAAATCAGGCACGAATTTGTAATTTTGAACGCATTTTATATACTCGTGACGTCATTTGCTCCGATTGATGTCTTCCGATTCATGGCGGGCTCTTAATTTTTTAGATTTATCTTATAAAAATTAAATATTAATTTTAATTATATTGACAAAATGAACCGGTTCTTTATAATTCATTAATGTTACTGTATATGATAAATATAGAATAATCGTTATTTTTAAATGTTGTCATCATGCCTATAACCAAAGATGTCGTTGTTGTATATTTTTAAAGAAGGCAGAAACTTTTAAAGACATGTACGCTCTGGAGTAAACAAAGAATTTTACATTCATTTATAAATATTTAAGAGAATGTGGACATCAAGTTTAATCCTAAAAATATTTTAATTTATACAGCGGATTCCAAAAAAAGTTAGTTGCGGTGGGGTTAGTTTTTCTTAAATTGTTTTTTGAGACACTCTGCATACATCAAAATATTTTAAAAACATGCCATTTAAACACCCTACAACTTTTAATAAAGACTTGTGGCCAACTCTTGTTAAATAACAAAAATATTGGACTTTCTTGGACCCCAAGCCACCCCAAAATGTTTGTTGCAACGGGTTGGAATTGCCAAAATTGTCTGGCGACTGTGGAAATATCTTCTAATAGGTACTCTAGTAACATAATATGTTATTATGCTATTAAGCTAAATTCTGTATATTATATAAAACTGAAAACGACTAAAGTACATTTTGAGTTCATGCACCTTTGGTACCTAATACCTACCGAAGCCATTATGACGCAAATTTCGTAGCCTACCATTGCTTCTACCAATGGGATCATGCTTTCAGTTTTTCACAAAATAAGAAAGCTCACGGGCTCTTACCTTTAATATAAAATTTACGTTTTTTGTTTATAATCCTTTTATCTAAATTTCAAATAAATTTGTGCATAGAACAAAATTAAAACACAAGTGCCTGTTTGGTTAATATTTTTACAAATATCAATGCGGTGCTCATTGTTTTTTTGAAATAAATTGGTAATTTATGTAATATTTTTAGCTTAGTCAACCTTCAGGTTTTTATATTTTACCTAAGATTTTTACTAGGTATTATATCAAAAGATTTCTCTTTAATTATTATACTAGCAGGGAATAACTACATTTCATCATCGCTAGTTAAATGTTGGTATGTCAGAAAGTCTGAAAGAGGGTGTTACTAAATATTATTTAACTCTTCTATTAAAATTTTGGAAAAAAGTTCATTTTAGCAAATTTCCTGTTCTAAAGATACAGGGTGTTAACTTTGTAAAAATATAAGTTTTTAATAATATTTTAAAGAGCCCTTTACCCAATATTGTTTCAATTTATGGCATTAGAGGGTAATTAGTTATCACTAACTGAATTACATTTAATAAATCAGTAGCGTCTTAAGCGGCAACCAAAGAATATTTTTTTACAAAAAACGTACCAAAACATTTGAATATTTTAATTTGTAAACATTTTTTAGTGAATATGTAGTGCAACCAGAGACTTATCCCCCGTTTATTATACAATCAACATTTGTTTTTCTGGTACCGCTTAAACCTGGTAATGGACCCTTTATATTATTTTAAAAGTAGTATTAATATTAATATAAAAACAATTTCGTCGTTAGTATATAAATTCAGTGATACGTAATACTACATTGGTTTACTTTGAAGTGCTTGTTAAATAATATTTTAGTGTTGGTGGATCTAATTATTAGGTATGGAATATTACAAAATTATAATTTTGGGATACAAAATTATTATTACTGTCTAATATTAAAATACCTTTTATCTTTATTCCTATTAAATTTCGTGTAAAGGCAACATTTGTAAAATAATATTTTGCTGCTTACAGTACTCCATATTTTTTAATGGTTAAATATTCAATTTCCTAATTTGCCATTTAAAAATGGAGTAACTTTGTACTATAAAGTCAGTACTAAATTTAAACCTAGTTGTGTAACTAATTTGATCAAAAAATATATGGTAAAAAAAGTATAAGAAATAAAAAACGATTTCCTATAAAAACAACAACTAAAATTTTAAATAAAACAAACAAAAATATATATAATATAAAAATTATATAATTATATTTCAAATAACTTAATCCTAAGAATGTTTTTTAATTGTGAAAATAAAAATTATTTATGATACTGGATTAGATTAGATTAGCCTGGAGGTAAATTGTATACCCTCTATCAGTACAACCTGCTTAGGTTTATTGTATGTCTTCCGTCCATAAACTAGAGCACGATATCCAATACGATCTTTTTAATAACACTTCACAAGCATAAAACTGGCTCCTTTGTAAATCTCGCTGCTCTAGGTTTTTCCTTACCCAGTCTTGCACACCGCCAACGACAACAAGCTTCCCAGTAGCACCATACGTACTCTGCGGTTTCTTCTCCCTCCTTCAAAGGTTTTCTTCTGCCAGGCCCATGGTTTCCAGGTGTTTATTTAGTCTACAATGACCTGCTAGTTGACCCACTATTATTCTTACCGCCTTTCGGTTGTAATTCGGAAGGTCTTCTCTCGTAAATTCTGGCAAGTATACCTTAATGAATATTTTCGCCAGACGCTATCCTAGTGTTTTTATCCACCAGTCTTGGGATCCTTTCATGATACATAATCTAATAGATGATCTTACTTGGCATGACGAAATATCATAGAGTAGCGCTTAGGACCTACTATTGACCTGCGAATTTATCAGCCTCCTCATTGCTTTCGTGGCCCCTATGTCCTGGTACCCAGGCAATACCTAGCTTGTTCCACCTCTTCCATGACAACCTACGCCGTCCTGCACCAGCTTAGAGCTGATTTGGCATGAACTAGTTGTCCTGATTGCTGCCTGGGTGTCCTAGTAAATTACTATGGTTTTATACACATAATTCTTCTAATGATTTCCCTAGCACATTGCTCTATGGCTACAATTTCGGGCTGAAACACAAAAGGGTGTTGCCAGAGATGGAGGTTTACTCTCATCCTTGGTTTGTCCCCATACACTGTATAGGCAAAAGGTAAAGTTATATCGGCCAGTAAACAACAAAGGGTGTACGATGACTCAGGGGGCATCCATAAATTACGTGACACATTTTAGGTGGGAAGGGGGTCGAGGAAAATCTCACCAAATCTCACGATGGGGGGGTCTGTATAACTCTCAGGTAATTTTTGTGTAGGTAAAAAGGGAAAAAATAAATTTAAGGGCAGGCCTTTCCCCAGGAAAGTGTAATGTAGTGTTGCTTTTTTGGATGGAGGATGTTTTTTTGCTTTTCAAAAGTTTTTTGAGGACAAAATCAATTTCGATTCAAGAAATTGAGAGTTCTGTATTCCCATCATAAATCTCACGTAAGATTAGATAGGAGGGAGGGGTATAAAAAATCTCACCAAGGGGAAAGGGGGTTCAATATATGGAAAAAACACCTCACGTAAATTATGGACGCCCCCTTATCCAATCCGAAATGTTTATATGCCGGCATTCACGTTTGACTCTTTTCCTCACATTGCCTATGTGTTATGTTATTTAGCTTATCCAATATACCTGCTTCAACTCCTTGGTCTGTTTTAGAGTCGTCTGTTTCCAAGATTAAGTTGGCTTTAATTGGAGAGCCTGCCACCTAGTCCTAGAACTTGGCGGGTTTTGCATCAATACTTACGACTCACATTTTAAATTTTGCTTCAAATTAAAACATAAAGCAAATAGAGAACATTTAAAAAAACATTCGCGTTCAACTGCAAACATAACATTGAAACCGTTAAAAAAGTGTTTCTAGTTAGATAGCTTTAGAAAGGTAGAGATTCCGTCTTTTGAGAAAGTAAAAACATATTACATTACATATATTTTCAACATTTTTGTGTTATAAAGTCAGTGTAAATAGTATACATATATATATAGTAAACATGTAGAAAATTCCATATATTTCCGGACGATGGTGAAATTTGCTGGTCAAAAATCCAAAAATATGATTTTTATACTAGTTGCACATTTTATTTTTTAATAAAAATAATTTTTGGATTTTTGTTTAGCATATGATATTAATTTTTTTGGTGTATTAGTATAAATTACATTCTCGTAATAAACTAATGCAGTTATTATGAAAAGCATGGGAAAAGGTAAGAGTCCAAAAAAAATATTCCCGACCACTGCCAAAAAGTACATTACCTAGCAACGCCTTTAACCTCCAGGAATAACGAGGTAAGTTCTTAAGGTAAGTTAACCTATAAAAAATATGTAGATTTTTGTCCGATCAATTTTTTTAGTCTGGTTTAACCTGGTGATGCTAGAAATACCATTTTTTTTATAATATGTTAAGTATTTTTTTAAATAATTAGAGCTATACAAATGGTCCACCACGAATAGGGTTTACATAAGGATTAATTAATAACAAATTGCATTTTTAGGAAAGAGTTATTCCTTGTAAAAAAATTTGCTTGTAAAAAAATATGATTTACAAAAAACAAAATGTTTATTGTATACAGGGTTGGCAAAAACCTAAGAAACATGAAAAAAAACATATACTCAAAGAACTTAACCTTCAATTTATATAATTATTATATACTTAACTCTTAAGATAGAAAGATTAACCTAATCGCCGTCCTTTGTTTTCCAGTAGTTACGTATCGTAATTAGCAAAGTTAAAAGTTTAAAAATAAAGCAAAATTTGATAAAAAAAAACAAACGCTTTTTTATAGGTACTTCCATGGCTTCTGCTCTGAAGAATTGTCCAGTATAGTTCCTCCACTTATGGTTCCCAACAGAGAAACCCGTGGTTCCGCGCGTATGCATCCTTATACGGTCCAACTGGACAGACCCCGAACTTCCCACTTTGTTCGTTCTTTTATCCCTAGAGTTTCTAGGTTGTGGAACCGGCTGCCTGCGGAGGTCTTTCCTTCCCCCAAATCTTCAAGTATTTAAGTCCCGTGTCAACAAACTCCCTCTTACCTCGCTTAAGACACCCACGGTACGTTAGTATTTAGGCTTTTAGCCTTCGTGGTTTGTCCAAAGATAAAAAAAAAAAAAAAAAAAAAACAATCATAGTTTAAACAAAAATGAAAGTGAAAAATAATAAAAAATTATAAAAATCTGAAGAAAACTATTTCAAAAACCGGGTGTTTCTCACAAGTTATTTTCCCCTTTGGCTTTTTTATTTTATATAGGACAAAGATATTAAATTTGGTACTTGAATACTAAACATAATTATGCATTAAATATTCTATTCAGTTGTTTTCTATTACTTGAGTCGTCTAGACGTCCGACATCTCCATGTAACCTAATTCTTGGAAAATGACGAAAAACGATTAAAATATTAATTTTTATTTTAATTGTTACCAAGTAGCAATTAAAAAAATTCTTTATGGTAACTTACCGATATGATATAATTTAAAAAAAAAACCTACAGGTAATAGATTTCGGGTAATTTCTTAAATTAAATTATAGATGTCGGCTTTTGCATATAAGTATAAAAAATGTAGGGCGTAAAAATGTAAAATACGACGGCATTTGCATTTAGGAATTTATTATAAATTAAAATAAAAAAATAAACACACAAACTTCTAAAACATTTGCTAAACTTAGGTTTTTGGGCTATTCGGCCGTCGTTGAAGATTTTGCATCCTTGAAGTTTCGCCAACGCGAGTGGTTGGCATCCTCAGAAGGTTCCTAGTAGACTACTTGCACAAACATACCAACAACTTCAACAAAACAGAAGAATTAATGAAGATCAATAAAATGTGGATACCAATTGTCAAAACCACAAAAATAGCACCACGACAGAAAAAACAACTGCGCAACGACCAACCGGAATAGGCCCCGCCCACCCTAGCTGCCAATAAATACTCGCTGCGTCCGCGCCGGGACACAGTAGTACGCAGGGCTAGCCAATTTCTTATGAGAGCTGTCATTGCACCTGGCCAGATATTTAAAGGGACAAAACGATTTTTTGGTTGCCTATAATACGCCTTGGTGCGACATGCATGTTAAGAAGGTACTGTATAGTAACCTGTAATATTTATCTAGAAACCTGCAAGAAACGGTAAGTATCTGTACTTAATCGTTCCTTTCCAGTGACTTGGTCGCGGCCATTTTATCATTTTCGTTTGTAGTAAACACCGACGCTATGTTAGTTTTTCTGTTTTGTCAGTAGAAATGGCACAAATAAACATGTTTAGAAGGAGCAACCTTATAAAGTAAAAAAAAAAGATCAATAAAAGCAAAAATATAAATTTATTAAGGAAAGCCTGTATCTACCTTAATTTAAACACCCTTCCAAAATCTATAAAATTGCTTTCCTTAACAGTATTTTGAATGTAGACAGCCCAAAATTATAACAAACAAAGCCAAATTGTCCATTTGATGATACTTTATTGGGTAAATGCCAAAATTCCAAAAATGGGACTGCTTCGGTATCCTTAACTTTGAATTTTAAAGATTTTAAACTTAGAAATAAGTTAATTTTTCAGTTTTAATTTTTTTTAATTTTATTTTGATAATGGTGGCAGACTTGCCACTGAAACGTCGATTGCATTTTTGGGGTATTTTAAAGACTTTTTCTTTATTTTCTTTTCACCAATATAGAACATACATATATCTTTTAAAAATTGCCTATTTTATGTTTTTAAATATTCTAGTGTTTTTTATTTTTACAGTTAAACTGATTATGTACATAAATTGCTTAATCATTACTGTGACAAGCAGTTAATCTTTAAATAGTATTGATCTTTGTTTCAGGGTAGTATTTCGAGTACCTAAATTAAGACACACACCTGATTTGTTTGGAGTGCACCTACACCTACCCAATTTGTGATTAATATATCTGGCTGTGCCTGGATTCCTATATATAAGGACCACCTGTCTGTGACTACAACACTTTTATTTAGATATACCAAAATTTTAATTACAAAAACTGTAAAATAGCTCCACTTAATCTTACTATTGTGTTTACAGGTTGTTTTTTTCGTATATGCATTATTTAAATAAATTTTTGTGTAATAAACATGTACCTTTAAATTTACAATGTTTAGAACTTTTTGTAAACATATTTTAAAACTAAAATAAAACTTTTGTTGTAATTCTAGAGGTGTTTAAAATTAATAATTTGTTTAATTTCTTCTTTAATTCCTTATATATGTAAAGCTTTGAAGGTTTTCTTTTTAATAATAAAATGTAAAAATATAATGCGTATACTGTTAATGTTTTTTACATATTATTGCTAAAAAAATCTAATGTCAAAGCTTTAAAAGATAAATTTTAAATTAGCTTTTGGGTATGGGGCAAAATGTGCACTTTTTAGTTAGCTTAATATTTAAGAGATGGCGCCACAAACTAAAATATACCATGCCTTCAAGGCCATGTAGTTACTCGGCCATATACTAGGGTGCTTATTTTGACAGTTTTTAACTGTCTCAGCAGTGTCGCAGATTTAACACAGCAATCGGACTTTTTAACTCTCTTTGTTTTGTGGTAGTACGCAAGTAGTCTACCAGGAACTTTCTGAGAATGCCAACCACTCGCGTTGGCGAAACGTCAAGAATACAAAATCCACAACGACGGCCGAATAGCCCAAAAAACTTAAGTTTTGCAGAAGATGGCCACGAAAGCCTTACGCAGTATATTCTAATACATTTATTTTTTTAAATTTAAGAAAACATCCAATTCTGTAAAAAAATAAAACGACTGTCTTTTAATTTAAACAAATTTTAAATGAACATTTGGCTTTATACAACAAAATAATTTTCTTCTTCGTCTGGAATTTTCCATTTTTCAGTTTTTTTTATCTGCCACTTTTTTCTACCTTTGTTAAAGGGAGATTTACCAATTTTTCTGATCTCTATTTTACACCCACAAAACAATACTTAAATATTTTTAGCACGAAGTCCACTTACCGGCGCGCGTTTAAATACACATGCGCGGCCAACCTAATACTTAACGATAATTGGTTGCGTTTGAGATGTCGGTATTTGCAAGTAATTTAGGCTAATAGGTGTCGGATTTTGCAGTTTATGCGCAACTTATAATAGAGATATTTCATATAGGATGTCGGTTTTTGCACTTTTTTATATGTGTCATTTTCTGTCTAAAATTTGGTTTATGTTGTCTCACTGAAGTCCTTAAATTTTAATAAAAAAATACCAAACAATTCAAAACTTCGAAGGAGGGTCCGGAATTTCAACAACCACTGTATGTATCTGCCATATTTAAATCATGCTGTATTGCCACTTCAATTTAAAAATATTAGCCAACAAAAATGGCAATATTTAAAACAAGTTTTAGAGATTTTAACGTAGTTACAATATTATACTTTACTAGAAACTTCTATAGTAACCAAAAAATATTTAAAATAATGCAAATTTTCACCTGGAAAAAATTATACAATTCCACGGTAGACCGCTCTGCACATATTCGAGCACTCCGGTCATGCACACTTTTTGTTCAAATAACATAACTTTAGTGCAGCTGCAGCGTAACTAATGACCTGTGGAGGTCTATACTGGGTGGTGCCTAGGAAATTCCATGTAAATTTTGATACCTTTAATTATTGGCTTCCCTATTGGTTTTACAACAAACTTGTATTAAACTATTTTAAAGACGTTGATAAGATGAGCTCATTCATTTAATTTTGGTATGTTCTAATAGGCTGTTTAATCATATTTAAGAAAAATTATTTGTAAAATTGCATACCTAATACATACCTTTATGAATTAACCAGTGACGAATAAAATGTCTTCCGTTTTGTTAATTTTTTAATTAACATTTAATTTTAATTATATTTTGGATACTTTATACTTAGTGAAATATTTGGTAAGTATTTATGCTTGCTTAATTTCCAAAACAAACAAAAAATACATTTTTCATTTAAACAACTAAGGATATTGATTTTCTAAACCAATACAATATTTTTTCTAAATTTTAACTTTTCACATTTTTACAAGAGACACTTTTGATATGGCCATAAAGAAAGAAGTAATTTTAACAATCTGTGGTGTAATTTAGTCCTATATTGCCTTCGTTGAAAAAATTTTGAAGATATTTCTTTACTTCCCGTAAATTGTATGCAGAACCACCATCCATTTGAAACAAACTGTCTTGATTCTCATGTGCAACTTTTTTCAATGCCAGCCCCACTTGATTTAGTAACAGTTTTAAAATAGTTCTTGTTTTCAAATTTTAATTAAGAAAAAGTCCATTAATCCAATATCAAAATATACCCGCCCAAACGTTTACCTTTTAAGAGTATTGAGTTCTTGTAGATAAAAATCTGTGTTTATTTTTTTGACCCCAGTCTCTAATAATGTGCATCCGTCAGTACAAAAAAAAGCGTAAGAATAACCTAATATTACTGGCCATTTTAATAACTTTAAAAGAAAAATCTGCCCCTCGTATCTAATTAGTAATAATTTAATTTGCGTAGTACTCTGCTGTAATCCTTTTCTAAAGATTTGTCAGGAAGCATGGGCCTTTATTTCACTATTTGAATGTATACGTTCAGCGAACAAAGACTCGTCAATGTTTTTAGTCTCCTAATTGTTTCTGTTCACCGGTGGTCATAAAACAGAAATCTGCCATTACCATCTTAGAAAGTTACAAGGGTTACGTTCATAAATCATTACAAAGTACAGATTTCTTACATTTCTGTTACAGAGGTCGTTCCTTAATGTATTATTTATTACACTGATTTATGTCTTTCAGCGTTCAAAAATTGTCGGGGAATGTAACTCTGTATTACATTCCTTACCGTGCTCACAAGCGCGGTAACAATTTACCGATTTTGCGCATTTCATATTTGTCTCTTAAAAGAATAGGAAACAAACGAAATTTTAATAATTTTTAGATTTAAAAGTTTTTAAAAAGAAACAAAGAATATTTTGCTGATGCTACTATGGTTATCAGAACAACTTTGTTCAATTTAAGGCTCTTTTTATTTAGCTTCTAATTTTTCTCCCAACCACAAAATACCTACAAACTTTTTTAAATTTAAAATAAGAATATCTTTATACCAACACAAACTACATCAGGTTTTTTAAAATGTATTGCATTATTAAGTATTAATTTGTTTATAAATTTATTTATAGTATATTAAAATTGTAATTTATATTAGTTTATAAATAAAAAAAAATAACATCTTGAATTATTTTCCGTTACATGTCAGGTTAAAGGGGACATTTACATTTCATTTCCTGAGTAGCGTTCAAAAATTGCTTTTACAATGTAATACATTTTAAATGTCATTTTGATTCCATTATAGAGTACAAGGATTACTTCACATTTTATTTATGAACGCACTCAAGTCATAAGCAAAGTGTACAGTGTAATTAAAATACAAGAAGTACACAAATACTCAGCAAGGTTCTCCAGCAGCTAGATTAATTAAAAAATAATATTTTTGTATCAAATTCTTGCAGATGGTCATATTTTTGAAACTACTGAAAATTGGATATATCAAATGCAGTAGTTTTTCTTAAAGGTGTTTTTTTACGGGGATTAAATATACACTACTAAATTATTTTTTTAAATGCCCAAAACTAAATTTATTTATCCCCAATAACAAAGAAGTGCAAAGTGCCTAGCCAAATCGACAAAACTGCATTGAAAATAAATAATTTTTGACACAAAATTTAAGTAACTATTCTTTTTTTTATATAAGTCATTAATTGTATTTAGAATTTAACAAATTTTTTATTTAAAATAAATAATTATCTCCCTAACCAAAAATATTTTACTAACTTTTTTCATTACTAATTGTTTGTCCTAAGAAAAAATGCACAAACAAGTCGCTGCAAGTTTTTGTGGTCATTAAGCAGTGGTGGGTATAAAATAATATCGTAAGCGACAATAGGATAAATCGTTACCGCCGCGAGTATGTGGCGCATACGATTTTTTGTCGGGACCATAGTGGAGCATACGATGAAAATAGGGATGTTCTGAAAAACCTTACCCAATAAATAATGAATACGATACTTTTAAAATTAATTTTACTTCTTTATAGCGAATTTAATAATGCCACTGTATAACTGCTAATGTGAAGCATATCATAAGTAACAGTTTGGCACAAAAATATAATTTTCCGCAATTATGTCGCTTACGATGTTTTATTAAAAACCCATCTACATTTTTAACGCAAATTGTATTAACAGTTGCTTTAATTCTTTTATTTAAAACAAAAAATTTATTTGGATATATTTTAAATGCTATATAAATAGAACATGTTATTATTTACTTTAGCAACAAAACCAAATGTTTTACAAAAATTATATAGGGAACTTTTATAGGACTTACTTTTTATGTTATATAAACATTATGCTCTTAAGTCAAAATATTATGGTCTTGAGTCTTTACATGTTTCATGTCTTTCCTGGTTTACTTGCCGATTCATTTGTTAATATTAACAAATAATGGTGTTTAAATTGCTTAATGTTTCCACCATTTTCCAATTAAAGCTTTGAATAGCAGCAATTTAAAATCAAAACAAAATATAAATAAATATACGATATTTTGGTACATTACTCTATGCCCCCATATTTAGATAAAGAACACGGTTACTAGGTAATAAATCACACAACAATTTCAACACGTTGTTTACAGGGGAAAACATCCTTTTATTATTTTTAATAAAATAAAAATAAGATGAAATTCTTAAGCTGTTAAGTAAAATTACCTTTGGTTTATTGTAGATTAGCTACAGACTTTTGCAAGCAAAATAGCCTGATTATGTACTTAAGAAAAAATAATAATAAATTTTGGTTGAAAAATGCAGCATTTTCCATTATATGACTTTAAATCTGTAAAATTTCGAATCTGATGAAAAAAGCTAACAATTTACACTCCGTATCTTAGTTCCTATCAGTCTTGGAAAAATTAAAACAATAAAAAAACGTTTGTCTTTTAAAAACCCAATTTTGCTTTTTACAGTTTTTTTTATTAAATGCATAGTTCTCGTGTTATTAGCGCGAAAACTATTAAACCGTCGATTTTTGCCAAGAAACACCTAGGGGTGACGGGAAGTGGCAACCACCCCCAGGGTTTTGAGGCTCTTTGGGTTGATATAGCTTTTAATCCTTGGGCTATTCCCTACCTTCTGTTAAAATTTTAAGTTAATTCACGTCTTTTGGAGCTTCATTTCCTGTACTAGTACACCGGGACAAAACAGTAAAACTTAATTCGGCCAAGGACGAAATAAATATGGCTTTCTCAAGAATTTTTAACTTGGTTGGATGCAGTTACTTCAGTAACTGGTCATTTTTTGCTTAACAAAATGTTTTGGTAACGAAGTATATTACCTTTTGTGTTCTACACAAGTAACGATTTTTTTTGCGCGTCCTGATAATTAGCCTAGCGAGGTCAGAACCCTTGATCAGTCACTGATGTTCATATAAAAAAACTTTTGCCAGCAGTAGTGTTAATCATTTGTTTTGGTTAGTATAACATATTTCCATCACTACTTGTTATACTTTTTTTCGGGTGCAACAACCATGTTTAACTTTGAAATAATATACTATCTTGAAGATATGTTCTGTAGTTTGGCGGATTCATTTAATGGATGGTACTTCTTTGGGTACACGCCAAAATTAAGTTAAAAGTACTAAAAAAAAAAAACAAAAATTTAAACAAGTAAAAGATAATTAAAAATCGACGTTTCGGTGGCAAATCTGCCACCGTTGTCAAGACAAAGGAAATAAAATGATAAAAATTAAAACTTACTATTATTCAGGCTTTAAAATTCAAATTTTTTATGTTTTTCTCGGATATTCTGAAAATTTTGACATTAATGTCTTTTTGACATTTAATGTCAAAATTTTCAGAATATCCGAGAAAAACATAAAAAATTTGAATTTTAAAGCCTGAATAATAGTAAGTTTTAATTTTTATCATTTTATTTCCTTTGTCTTGACAACGGTGGCAGATTTGCCACCGAAACGTCGATTTTTTAATTATCTTTTACTTGTTTAAATTTTTTGGTTTTTAGTACTTTTAAC
The DNA here is from genome assembly GCA_014170235.1 of Listronotus bonariensis. Lineage (NCBI taxonomy): Eukaryota > Metazoa > Arthropoda > Insecta > Coleoptera > Curculionidae > Listronotus > Listronotus bonariensis. The sequence goes on from JACEGR010001155.1 coordinate 32,015, forward strand.
TTAATTTTGGCGTGTACCCAAAGAAGTACCATCCATTAATATACTATCTTACCTTATCCATTAAACTTTATTTTTATAAAAAAAAATAATGTAATTTTAATAAAAGTGCGTGTGTAATTTTTGATCTCCGAATTATCAGAAAACATTTTTAAAATACACTTTTTAAAAAAATGTAACAAATATTTTCTGATCACAAGAGAGTTTTTCTTAAACTTAGAAGTTTTTCTGTTAAAAAAAAATTAACTTGTTATTGTGCTAGTTTTAAATTTAACATGCTAGATTTTTCTTTAGTTTTTAAAGATTTTTTAAATTTACTTTTGAATAGGAAGAAACATACAATGGCACACATTAGTTTTTACCACAATATCGTAGTTTATAGCACAATGTATTTATTGTAAAATTTAAAAAAATTAACGAAAGTAAATAAAAAAACTAGTACCTATTTTTCTGTGTTCAGAAAAAGTACCCGTCGTTATTTAAACAAAAGGTTTTTTTATTATTTAAAAAGACCAGTGATACCTTAAATTCACGTTACTTAAAAAAGGTAACTTTCCGTTTTTGTTTTTGCAAAATTAAGAATATAACAAAAGTAACCAAAGAAAAACTATAACCTATTTTCCTGTGAAATGTTAGCCAGGAAAAGTACCCGTCAGCACTTAACTAAAACGATTTTTTTTGGCATTTTAAGAAAACCAGTGATATCTAAAATGGGTTACAAAAAAGAGTAAACTTGTGTTTTCTTTTTGTAATATTTTTAGGTAATATTTTATAACTAAAAATTCTTGAAAAATACTTAAATTAAGTTTATTTATTTTTTACGTTTTGGCAAATAATGACGGTGATGCCTCCGCCAAAAATTCAGAGAATAAATTTTTGTGGTGGCATTTGTTATAATATTGGAAACATAATTAACGTGGTATGTCACTTTACCATCGTTTCCTTTTTAAAGTACCCTGTAAATCCAGCATACAATTACTTTTTAGAAATGTATTTTATTACCAAGCAGAATTTATTAGTAGAAAAGAAAGAGAAAGCCTTTTTTTTTGTCTGAATAATATTTAAAAGGTTTTTATTTGCCTAAATATTTACCCTGTTTTACGTTTTGTACAACAAATTTCTCTTGCTAATATATTTTAAAAATCATGTGTATTTTATGATTATTTATTGGCCATTTTAAGATTTTTTATTTCATTTAATTTTGTGTTATTATATATCTGAAGCTAAACTTAAAGTTAATTAGGTGCATTATAGTGTTTTAAAAAAATATTTAAACATTGATTATTATATTACTAAATTAAATAAATAAGAATAATTTAAAAACATTCTTTCAAATATTTTTTTTTATATAAAAATGGATCTAATTTTTTTTTTTTTAATTGAAACCAAATATTGATGAAAGGACAAACCGACAGTAATGGCAGAACATTACTAGAAATACATAAACCTGATATTCTGTTTAGTAGTTAGTAAAAGCAGTCAGCTTAATTAAAAACTGGTACGTAAATATTTTAGTAAAATGATATTCCATAAATGGAAAACAAACGTATTCCTAAAAATGAATAAAAAAAAACTTTTAAAAACTATTCGAAACCTCAATGTCCTTATTTTATAACATAATTAGATTAGAGAAGGTTAAGTAGGGGGTGTGTACAATTACCAGTCGACAAGTAAGAGTAAAAACATGTCCGATTCTTTTTGTTATTGAGTGGTACAGGGTGTCGGGATTTCGTTGCAATTGCAGGGTATCTTGGGTATTATTAGAGATAGAGATTCGCGGTTTTTACGAACTGTTGCTACTCTTTGATTAACCGATAGATAACACTAAAAGATTTTTCATGGCTCTCTAAGTTTTTGACATACAGGGCGAAATTCTTTTTTTTTTTTTTCATTTTTGGACCCCCGCCCTGTATTTCAGTTGTCTTGTAAATTACAACAAAAGTAAAAATTGATATTAGTAGATATTTTTACGTAGAATCTAATGATGTAGTTAGATTGTTTTAAAATTTTATATTTTTTGAGATACGAACCAAACAAATGATTTTTCTCACGGAATGCCATGTATATTTCTTATTTAATAAATTATAAAGGATAATAGCTTTTTAAAAGTATGTAATACGTAATAGTGATTTTAAAATTTTAACCTGAAAATTAATGTTTTTAATTTGTAAATTAAATTTCGCCCTTTATGTCAAAAACTGACAGGGCCTTGAAAATTTCTTTTTGTGTCATCTTTCGTTTTAATAAAAAGTAGCAACAGTTCGCAAAAACCGCAAGTCTATTTGTAATAATAATCTAGACACGCTGCAGTTGCAGCGAAATACGTACAACTTGATAACGAAGAAGAATCAGACATTTTTTAACTCTTACATTTTGACTTGTAATTGCCCCCTGAATCAAATCCTAAAAGCACAGGCGTTAATTTTGGGACAACCTGTATAAAATAATATTTAAATGGGATAAGCTATTTTTCAAAAGTTTAACTAAGAGTTTAGATTAGATTAGATTAGATTAGATTGGGAGGTGGATTGCATATCCTCTAGCACTGCAACCTGCTCAGGTTTGTGTGTGTCCTCCGTCCATAGGTTAAAACACGCTATCAAGAAACCGGTCTGTTTAATCAGACTCCACAAACTTGAAACTGGCCCCTTGGTATATTTTGCCGCTAGGTTTTACTTCACCCAGCCTTGCAAACCACCAGACGACAAAGGGCTTCGCAGTAGCACCATACGTGTTCTGCGGTTTCTTCCTCCTCCTGGCAGAACCTACATAGGTTTTCTTCTGCCAGGCCCATAGTTTCAGGTGTTTTTATTTCAGTCTGCAATGACCTGTCAGTTGACCCACTATTATTCTTACTGCCTTCCGGTTATAATTCAGAAGGTCTTTTATAGAAATTCTGGCGAGTAAGCCTTGATGAACACACTCGCCTGACATGTCCTGGTGTTCTCATCCACCAGTCTTGTGATTCCCTCATAATCCATGATCTAATGGATGACCTTACCTGGCATGATGGAATACCACGAGTAGGGCTGAGGACCTACCATTGTCCTGCCAGCCCCCTCCTTTGCCAATTTATCCAGCTTCTTCATTGCCTTCGTGGCCTTCGTGTTCTGGTACCCAGGCAATGGTTAGCTTGTTGGACGCGCACCCACCTCTTCCAGGGCAATTACGCAGTCCCGCACCAGCTTGGAGCTGATTTTGCATGAACTGAGTGCCCTGATGGCTGCCTGGCTGTCAGAATAGATTACTATGGTTTTATCCTCATAGCTCCTTCTGATGATTTCCCTAGCACATTGTTCTATGGCTACAATTTCGGCCTGGAACACAGTAGGTATTGTCCGAGACCCAAGTTTATTTTCGTCCTTGGTTTGTCCCCATATACCTGCTCAACTCCTTGGTCTGTTTTGGAGCCGTCTGTATACCAGATTAGGTCCGGCTTTAATGGGAGGCCCTGCCACCCAGTCCTTTCTGTCTGTGGTATTAAAGTTTGAAAACCTTTGTTTAGCCAGTGGCTTGGTACCATTTTGTCTGAAGGCATCTCACACACTGAGTTGACTTCTTGGTCCTCATGAATCTCCATTGTATGGCCCTTTCCTGTCTTGTGATAGGACTCTGGCCTTGTTTGAGGCAGTATTGTACCGCTTTCACTTCACCCTGTATGTAGATGTGAAGTAAGAGTTTACTTAATTTTGTTTTGGTAATAATTTAAACAAAAAATCTTATTATTTTTATATACCGGGTGACAAGTAAAGTTCTATAATGAAATACCTTGTATATTTTTATTTTAAGATTTAAATTCTACAAGTCATTTCTTATATAAAATCCCTGATATACCAATAATCTATCTTTTTTGGTTTTCGAGAAAATTACGTTTTAAAATGTCCCTACAACCTCACAATATGCAGTTTTATGAAAAAAACAAATGAACATCACAAAAATTTAAAATAATTGAATAATTTCTTTTAAAACACTCTACCTTCTAAGGCCGTTATAATACAACTAACCGTTTATCCGAAATTGCTGTAAAATTCTAAACTTCTAAATATGATAAAGAGCCTCAATAACTTTAAACACCCTTTTTTTTTTAAATTCAGATTCTGCATGTTATTTCTAATAAAAAAAATCTATGAACCCATAACCTATTGATTTTGGTTTTAGAGTTGAAAAATGTCCGAACGACCACACAATAAACAATTTTATGGATATTGTGCTGTCGTTGGGACTTATTTACCCGCTGTTTTCTCTAAAACTAAAAATGGCAGTTTATGGATAAACAAAATTACTTTTGGAATTTAACTCATAAAATATATACTGGGTGTTTCATTTAAAATATCAAAGTTTTTATCACTGCCGGTTAAACCGGAAGTAATACGCAGATGCTATTTTATCCAAAATAAGCATTTTGTAAGACAGTATAACATGCTTAAATTTAAAAGGTAAACGACTTCACTAAAGAAAATAAAATACTGGATAGTAATTTCGTTGTCACCCGGTTTATTTTTCTTTCTATGAAAAAAAATTGCAAACAAAACTAAAAATACGTAGGTAATTTGTTAATTTTAATTATTATCTGGTTTTTTAAACGTTTATGTTACACATAAAAAAATCTAACTTCTTCTTAAAAAATTAAAAGTTACTTTTGTATATTTTTCTAGCCAAAATCGTCATTAGTATGTCTTGTCTCTAGTGCGCGTAAACAGTTTTAAATATATATTTATTTTTGTGCAACAAAATATTTTAAATTTTTCTTTTTACCACAAAAATAATAAATCTGTTATACCTATTTATACAAAAAATGTTTTAAAAAATAAAAAGGTTGTCCCAACTATTTATACCCGAAATTTTTTTTGCCTCTGTACAAGATACAAAAATAAACTTAAAATAAGAAATGTTTATTTGGATACGCTCTTTTTATTGACAGTACTAGTAAATATGGATACAAGGTGTCTTAAAAACGGTATTTTTATTGTCAAGATTTGTTTTTATGGAACACCCTCTTTATTTTAACAAATATACACTCTGTATTAAATTCTACATTATAAATTATACACTTATTAACGAATATAAGTAAAAGAACAAAAATGATATTTTGGTTCTAATTATTTTTAATATATAAATTATAAATAATAATTTAGAAAATCAGAACCAAAATATTGTTTTCTTTTTTACTGTTATCCTTAAAAATAAACAAGTATCAGTGATTCATTGTTAAACTTTATTTAAACATGTAAAACTATGTCGAGTAAACCAAATGTTGTTAATTTAATTTACATTTTTTCCGGCCGAAATTTTTCCTAAAACTAATCACATTTTTCAGAACTACTACTGCATGTAAGGTAAAAGATTGTTTTGCTTACAATTTTTAATCGGGCATTTATAAAAGTTACTGACAGATAAAAAGTTTTTTTGTTTAATAAATAAATCCACGCTTGGCTTATTCAATGCTGCTATTTTTCTCAAGAGCAACGTAAAAATAATTTCTTGACTGCCAAGTTAATTCGCTATGCCGAGATAAAGAGTATGGCAGCAAAAACGTAGCAAACGTAATTACCAAAAGCCCACATCTGGTTTTGATTTGTGGCCAGAAAAAAACATAAATGGATTAAATTAAGGATACGTATTAAGGGTCAAAACGACACAAATGATTAAACACGTATCATAATTTTTAGTCCAAGAGAATTAGAATTTTATTTTTATTCTTGACTAAAAATATAGACGCCCAACTTTTTCCTTACAAAATTTTTTCTTGGTTGGTGATTAATGTAAAAAACCAGGATCGAAATTTGTAGAGCAATGTAGGTGTTAAACTGTATAAATAATATGTTATCAACAAAACCAATCAGCCGCTTGGTAGTTATATTTTACGACATCGTTAACCATACAAATTGGTGGTAGGGGACACTTTAATGAAATCTTACATTTGATAGGACAAATATTATTTTGGTTCATTTAATAATTATCTTGAACATTAACAGGAAAAATCCCTTATTGTAATAAATTTTTGATATTCGTCAAATCAACACATTTATTTCCTGCTACCCATGTAATAATAGAATAATTACAGCAATTATTATGAAATCTCTTAAAAATTTGCGATCGATTGCATACGACCATATGGAAAACTTTTTATTAATAATTTTACGAAAAAAGTTACTCTTTATAAAATGTTTTGGTTTATACTATTTTTTATAATATCAAAATTTTTACATGGAAAAGATATTTAGGAATAAAAATACGTTTCAAATATTTAAATTGGTTTTATTAAAAAAAAACATTTTTATTGCGATAACTAGTATTTCTGTAATTTTTTGCTATTTTGACAGTTTTTAATCTTTCTTTACCTATAAGATTTTAAAATAGTTGTGTATTAATAAACAAACCTAAATTTTCACACTTAACACATAAAAAATGGTTTTTTTTTTTTGAAAATAGACAACGTTTGCATATTTAAATGTTATTTTTATTTCCAAATCTCTTTTTTATTTTTTTAATAATATAAAAAATAAGGGGTACTTACCTCTTAAGCAAAATTTATATAAATTATATTTCTTGAGATACCTCGTATGCCACGGCAAATTTTTTCTGAAGACTGTAATTTAGGTTTTACACCACATTTTTAAGGTAAAAAGTTCCTATGAACGTGTGGTCTAAGATGCTTCGCTTTCAAGATACAGGGTGTCAAAGTTTTATTTTTATTTATGGGCATTTCCAACATTTATTGTGATTTTGATCTGGTTTTTCATCCTGTTTTTATTTAGTGTTCTGTCTGTTATTTTTTTTTTTAATATTTCATGTTGATTAAAAAAGTTAATTTACAAAATTGTTTCATTTTTTCAAAACACATGCATCGATTTCAAACCAAACCAAACCAAACAAAATATTTCGAAAACGGTTGCTCCTAGCGTCATCTAATAAGAGTACCTTTTTTACGTAAAAATGACTAAGGAATCCATTTCTTTAACAAAAATGTAAATACAGGGTTGTACAAAAAGTCATGAGCCTTTGAAAGTGAGAATATACATGTGGCTAGCGCCCTCTACAAGTAAGAGCTAAATTAAGAACAAATTCAAATTTCTCATGTCAAAAAACCCCCAGGTACCAATTTTCGTTCGGAAATCGGCATTATTTAGGAAATTATGCAGAAAAACATAAATAAAAATAAAACTTTGACACCCTGTATCTTGAAAGCGAAGCATCTTAGACCACACGTTCATAGGAACTTTTTACCTTAAAAATACTTGAAAAATCGTTCTGCATGGTTAACGTTAAAGGTTTTAAATCAGTAATGTTTCACTTTTAGAGCAGCGAAAGAATTAAAAATATTTGGCAAGTTATTAAAACATCTTCTAAGCTGCAACGTTAAAATATCATGTAAAGAAATGGTGGTTGAAGTTTAAAAATGATCCGTTCTGTAGTTTTGAGGTAATAAAGGTCACCGATTTGAAAATCGTAAGCTTGGGAGAAAATTGCTTAAAGTTAAGAGCACTAAAATTTTAATAAAAGTTATGTTTAAGATGGTTACGTTAATTACTGTATCTTTGTTTATTTTGCTTCGATCTATTTTCAATTTTACAAAATAATCTTTAAAAGTTTTTATTTAGATTTTTTTTAAATGCAGACAAAAGTTTAAAAATTATAAACCTACTTAACGTCTACACTAAAAATAGTTAATTACCTTAATATTACTTTATATAAAGTAATGTTTGTTCTATGATAATATAAATACTAGTTAAGGGCCCACTACAAGATTGTTGACTCCTTATATAAAAAGAAAGTCACTGAGCTTCTTTAGGTCAGCCAAGGGGTGAACCAGTAACTTCCCCCTAACACGAAAGCATTGCTAATTATGTTTTAAGCTTGGTATAACAAAAGGAATAAAAACAATATTTTTTTAATAGAGCTCAATCCTCTTAAAAAATCTCTTAATGATGATAATAATTAAGAAAGTATCATGTAAAAAAATCATACCTTTAATTGTACTCTATACAGTTTGTTCACGTAATTTGGCGTCATATAAAAAGCTTTTTTAATATTAATTTAAAAAAAAGTTATTCCCTATAGACAGTTTGGCATTATCTAAAACCTTAGACATCTATCAAACATCAAATTATGTGAGTCATCTACGAGGTTTGGCCAAAAATGTAATTTCTTTTTAAGAGGTAAAGTACCCCGTATTTTTGCTAATATCAAAAACTGTTAAAGAATAATATCTTTAGAATTAAGAATATTTTTTAAATTTATTTTTTTTATTACAAGAAAAAACATTTTTAATTTTTTTTGCGATAATGGTAAAAATATAAGTTTTTAACAACAGCGGAGTTTAAAAAATTGTTTTATAAAATTTATAAAAATTTAATCACTGCACTAAATTTCAAATCTGAATTTTGACTAATAAAAAATAAAATATTTTTCTTATAACATTTATATAAGTCAACAAAAATTGCATTTTTGAAATCTATTTTTATTCCAAACTTCTATTCTTGTAATAATTTTTGATTTTGGCAAGAGCACAAGTACTTTTATCTTAAGCAAAATTTACATTTTAGAAAAACATTATATAGGATTGATAAAATTTAATATCTTATGGTTGCTTTTTAGGTCTTGGATTATGCAGAACTTTTTATAAAAAAACCTTTTTTTGTAAAGTCAATAATAAAAAAGTTTTTAATATGATGGCAAGTAACCTAGACCCAGTGTATATTACACTTTATTAAAAGGTAATAAAATGGTGATTAATAAATTCGAAAATAGCAGATCTACCACAACAAACTTATATTTTAAATAATTTTTACAACCAAAAAATTAAAACGCTAAGGGGTCTAAATTATTAACTTGACACCCGGTTACATCACTGCAGATGTAAAAATGTTATTTAAGCGGGATGTGAAGGCGATAGAAAAAAGTGGAATGTATGAATATAAAAGTTATCAAAAAATAAAAACAATAATTTTTTAAACCTTTAATCCAAAAAATTGAAAATGTGACAATCCCCAAAATAACTTGGTCTTATCACATATTCAGCTTTCTGGCACTTTTTGCGCTTGCTATTGTTTCTGGATGCACTTTTACTCACATCGAATAAAACAGTTTTTATTGTTAATAAAAGAAAAGGCTAAGTCGACATAAAAATTGTACCGGTACTTTGGTCGAGTTTTGTCGTGAGATATTTCAGAGCGAGTGTTTATTTCGAATGGGAGCCGTTTTCGTAGTATGTGCGCGATCTTCTCGGCCGCACTATAGAGGTAGTCACAATTTTAAATCGCAAAAGCCACAAGAATTATTATGAAAAAAAAGAGAATTATAAACGCTTTTATTTTATTTTGGCATTATAACTCACAAAAAAGATTAATAAAAAAATAAAATTTGGTATGAACGTACCTTTGCATGTCCCAAATACACTGTAATTTTTTTGGTTTAAAATTATTATTTTTAATCGAAAATTACCGTGTCAAAATATCGGCATTTTTTTTAAAAAGTCGATGGTCCTTTTATCTGTTAAAATATCTGTATTCTAATGGTGTAAACAAAATATATCTCATAATGATAAATGTTTACAAAAATGCATAAAAACTCGGTTCCGATTTTTTTACTCATTATTAGACAAAGACCTATAATTTTTAAAACCAAAAATAAAATTATAGTAGGATACAACCCATTGAAAAATATAACTTAAATAACAAAAACGAAAAAAAAAAATACAGGCGATCTGAGGTCGAAATGTGGAAGGGGGTGAGTTTTTAGGGGAAAAACGGTTTTTGTCGATTTCCGGAAAAACTACTAGTCCTACGAAAATTCATTTTCTAAAAAATCTCACTGACTTTTTAAAAATGCCGATATCTTGACACGTAAATTTTCGATTCAAAATAAGGGTAATTTTTCACTATTAAGTCAACATAATGTGTAAAAATAAATATTTTAAATACAAAAAAGTTCAGTGCATTGGGGACAAATAGAAGTAAGCTTTTACCAAATTTGTTTTAAAAAAATGTTAAACGTAAAAATTAAAAACCAAAAAACTGATTATATAAATATTACACTTAAATTTTGAGGTTATGTGAAGAAAGTGTATAGTTGTAGATCTTTTTATTACTTTAAACTTTGCCATTTAACTCTTTTTATAAAGCTTGTACTTTTTCCGAAAATCGAGAAAAACCGTTTTTTAAATGTTAAACTCCTCCTCTCCCTTCCCCCTTTTCGAGCTCAGGTCACCCGTAATTTATATTATTTTTAATATTTGTTATGTTTTATACCCTTAATACAGTACCAATGATATTTGGGCTACTAAATAACCTCATAGAAATGCTTCTTTTAATAGGTAAACGGCTGTTCAGTAAGTCAAAATTATACAGGGTTCGACGATTTTTTTAATTAAGTGTATGTATTTTTAACACTGGTGACAAATTTGACACTTTTCTTTGACCGCTTAGTTCCTTTATCATTTTTGTACAAAAAAGGTATACCTAATTTAAATTGATATTTTGGGCCGTTTTTTAAAAAATCACATTTTAAGTCCAGACATACCAGCAATTTGTAATTAATAAAAAAAATTAACTTTTCCAGAAAAAAATTAATTTTGTTAAATTTCTTAAAAATAGTTTTTAACTGTATCCTGAAGTTTAAAGGGCTTACAACACCGTTTTTAATAATTTTACTACATTTTAATAATTTTATAATAAAAATGAAAATTTTTACAAAATGCTCGTATGTCTGGATTTAAAATGCGATTTTATAAAAAACGGTCGAAGATATCGATTGAAATCAAGTATACCTTGTTGGTACAAAAATAATAAAGGAAATAAACTGTCAAAGCAAAATGTCAAATTTGTCACTAGTGTTAAAAAAGATACATACAGTAATCAAAAAAAAAAAAAAAAAACCCTGTATAATTCTGACCTACTGAACAGCCGTTTACCTATGAAAAAAGCATTATTATAAGGTTATTTAGTGGCCCAATTATCATGGGTACTGTGGCAACAGTTTAAAAGTTATATATTTTTTTATTATCAACTTTAAAGGTCAGTATCTCCCTAACGAAGCACAATAGAACTATTTTTTATATAAAATACTAACATTATTTTAGATCACTTTATCTCCCCTATCATTTTTGACCTCACCTTTCCAGGCACTCTGTATATATATATTTTTTTTTAAATTTCCTACTCTTAAGCAAGTGACCGTGAGAGAAGCAAGATTCTTTGAGTTTGTTGCCACAGTATTTTAAAATTTTCCCTTGCGCTTTGGTAATTGTAAAACTAATAGCTATATTTTATTTAAAAACTGCAATCTTTTAAATTAATAATGAATATCTAAAATTATGTCGCTTTAACTTAAAAATAAAAGTTAGCTTCTTCTGTATAAATACACAAAATTTCATAACTTTATTATAGTAACAAATGTAATTTAGGACTTTATAAAAATTGAAATTTTAAATTTTGCCTCATTAGTACACATGGTGCAATTGCTCGCAGCACCTTTCGAAACGCAACCTAAATAACCGTTGTTCTGAATGAAGTTGAAATACTCGACAACAGATGGTGCCACTACACTTAATTTCCAAGTTAAATGGTTGGAAAAGCCCTTATATCTTTAACAATACGTCCTTTACGTTAAAACGGGAACTTTCTTGTTTAAGGGTGGATAAAGGGCTATTACACAATATAAGTCCCCTTATCGTATCGGGATTCCTCTTTAAGTTTTATCTGCACGCACATTTTATCAACTTATCTTTATTACATACTAGCTATGATTCCCGGCTTCGCTCGGGAGTTGATATGAGACCCAAATAACCGTTGTTCTGAATGAAGTTCAAATTCTCGACAACAGATGGCGCCACTACCCTTATTTTCCAAGTTGAAGTTTGGAAGAGTCCTTATATCTTTAAAAATACGCCCTTTAGGGTAAAACGGGAACTTTCTTGTTCTAGGGGGATAAAGGGCCATCACACTATATAAGTCCCTTTATCGTATCGGGACTCCTTTTCAAGTTTTATCGGCACGCACATTTTATCAATTTAGTTTTATTATATACCAGCAATGATTCCCGGTTTCACTCGGGAGTTGATATGAGACCCAAATAACCGTTGTTCTGAATGAAGTTCAACTACTTGACAACAGATGGCGCCACTATACTTAATTTCCAAGTTGAAGGGTTGGAAGAGTCCTTATATCTTTAAAAATATGCCCTTTAGGGTAAAACGGGAACTTTCTTGTTCGAGGGGGATAAAGGGCTATTACACAATATAAGTTCCTTTATCGTATCAGGGCTCCTCGTCAAGTTTTATTGGCACGCACATTTTATCAACTTAGTTTTATTATATATATTAATGATAACGATAATGATTTTTTTTCGTTTTCAAAATTATCGACCCTGGTCTGATACCACAATTTAGTTATTACACTTGTGATTAAAAATTAACGCTAAGTTTATAATATTAAATATTTTAAATACCAAACAGTATTTAACAAAAGTTGATTTAGTTAAAACGCTTTTCTTACTTGACATCGAACAGAAATATTTTTTAGCTTAGGGTTTGGGCTATCCAAATCATCGTTTAGCAAAATCAAAAGGTTTATAAGCAGGAAAAAAAACAACAAAGCGAAACCGCTTATATCTCGAAATTTAGTGTAGCAAGGCCTATTAAAAAAATCAAATTCTATATATAGAGGACATTTATAAGTATATGTATTCGAAGTTTTAAAAAATCCTAAAATTAGTGATATTTTTTTTCGTCCTTAATATAAACACTTAATCAATATAAATAATGGCACAAGGAATACAGGAAGTAGTTATTAAAGAAAAAAACCTTACAGTAAGAATTGCAAGGTAAATTTATTACAAAACATATCTTTTAGGTTTAAATATGCATTTAAATTAAATAGTGATAAACTTAAAGAAAAAAAATAGTTAATAAAAAACAGCTTAAAGATATACAGTGTACACAAATGCCTTGCGTCGTTTATCTAACTGCTTTTGTGCGCGAAAACGTATCACGTATCAAATATTTCATAAATTAAAAAAAAGATGTCTAAACAATATGTTTTTTTATCTCCAAAATGCACTATTGCCGTAGGTAGAAGGCGTTGCTGAGCAATGTACAGGGTGTCCCATTTTCGACACTTTTAACGGGTATCTCCGTAATTGTTAATGCGATCATAAAAGTAATATAGAAGTCATGTGCTCTTTTTAAGTCAAAATTAAAATGGTATTGTCAAAATTTTTTGCGCTTTAAGGAGATATAGGGAAAACAAAAAAATGGTAAATTTTATAGTGAACCTATATTTTCTTAGTTAAAGAAGATATACAAAAAAATATTTTTACAAAAGCCTCTTTTCAATGACGGCGGAATAAGTATACGGGTTCAGGTAAAAAAGTTATAGGACATAACCTCACCTTTTTTTAATGGAACGTTTAATATTTTTATTTTAAAAGATGACATATTAAATGCCCTTTTAAAAATAAACACCATCGACTATATTGGTTTACTATGCCGTTTTTTAAAGAGGCTTTATTATTTCAAACAGTAGGCCATAAAACAAAAGCTAATATTCTAAAAACAAAACTATAAAATTCTAGATAATGTAAAAATGGCTAACAAACATTTTAGAAAATTTGATATGACATCAGTATAATATACTGAAAGTGGAAAAAACAAAGAAATAGCACAAAATTTGTATTTTGTTCGCTATCCGGAAAGACAGCAACCATTTAGGGATATATTTCGACGACTGGAAAATAATTTAAAAACGTACGGCTCCGTTACGAAGCCAAGATCCAAAGCTTATAATAAAGAAAATAAGGTAAATAAGCGTCTTAGGATTGGACGAGGCCCAAAACCAGGTAAAAATGTTACATGCTATCATAGCTTTCAGTAGTAGTTGCTTAACTTTTAGTAGAGTGAATACTTATTTAGGCGCGTTTAGCACTATTTGTGGGTAGTTAATGAGAATATACCGACCAACTCGGTTATGTCACGCTCATAATGCAGTCGAGCAAAAAGCGATGTACTTAAATATGATCAAATGCAAAGTAAATTTGCTTTTACTGGATCGCAAACGAAAAAATACCTACCGCCTTGGTTTATTTTCTAACAAAGTATTTTACTTCTTTTAAAAACAGAAGGAAATAGAAGAGAAGGCTCTACAACATACCTAGCCACTCTGGTAAAATTGATGCTTGTATTTGCTGAATGTAAGTTTAGTAAGGCATCAAAGGCAAAATATAATATCTGACCACTAGACAACCAAGTTTTTCCAATAAGTATACGCTTGGATTCCATTTTATTTACCATGACTCGTTACAAGTTCCGGTAAGGAAGGCGAAGTCGGTCTGAGGAGGGGGTCGTGGTGGATAACATAAAAATGCAGAAAATTTTTTAAACTGTTTTTTAAAAAAGTAACATACCTTCTTTTAGTTAAAACAAATTATTTCCAGTAATCATAAGAAATAAAAGAAAGAAATTGTTGGCCTTTTAATGTATTACTTTTTTGGTCCGAAATTTTTGTGCAGGTGTCGTTATTGGACTAAATAAGGAGCGTGCTAAATAAGTCTCTTATAACTATAAATAACACTGCAATAATAAAATTTAATATTCTGTATTTTACGAATTTTTAAATTGTGTAAGTAGCAAGTAAGGATTTTTGGAGCCAATTTAACGACATAACTAAAATTCTGCATTTTCTTAGTTGTGTTACTATTCTTCCGGATGGACAAATATTAAACTTTTTTTTCAATATTACTTAAAAAGATTTGTTTAATTTAATATGCACCTTTATTATTACCTTGTATATTAACCATGTAAATTTGACCTAATCAATTTTAACTTTAATCAATATTTAATGTCCTTAGATAATATACCAGAATATGGGATGGTTTCGAAATATATTAATAGTTAATATTTATATATATATATATATATATATATATATATATATATATATATATATTAATATACACAGTTGTAACAGATAAGTAAATATAATAAACCAAAATCTGAACATAATTTTCTCGAATACTACGCCGATGGAATCTCGTCAAATTACCGGAAGGACGACGCATGGTCAATGAAGCCGATAAATGTCAATCAACTTTATCGACTCTCCTTCTCTTGGTAATGGTTGTAAATGGGATAGAGTGAGACATACGTTTCAGAGACATTACCATTTTCGAGAAAGTAGTTAACAAAATGGCTACAACCCGTTCACATGCCTAATTAGTATAAAAATGTGGTTATAAAATAATAATAATTTATTATATGTAGGAAAAATTCAAATGGAAACTATTTTGAAGCTTTTATATTGCTAACTGACTTGTACACGTAAGTTTAAAATCATTATTACTTTATAAATCAATATAAATAACTTTGTCTCCATATTGTAGCCTTGAAAAAGAAATACACTATTTCGAAAGCTTGGTGATTCAAAAAGAGTTTTTCTAAGCCCAAATACAGCTGACTGTTTCCCCAATAAACAACCTACTGTTTAACTAGTCAGTCGAGACTACCCTCTTATATATATATATTTGTAGTTTAATCCTATAATTTTAAGAAAATTAAAGTACGACGGCAAACTTATAACTTTATACTTATAGTACAATACTAATTAAAAAGTAAATTAAAAATTAAAAAAATAATTTTTTTAATCCTTTTACTATAAAAATATAACGTAATTACACAATTTATATATTATAAAAGCTTGTCGCGAGATCCAGGTACTTCTGTTTACTTAGTTTAAAAATTAAAAAATCAAAAAAATTAGATTAATTTCTTTAATTTATTTGTTAATCTACTCAGGTAAGCTTTTATATCATATTAACTGTGTATTGACGTTTTATTTTTGTAGTAAAAGTTTTTTTAGTGCATTTAAATAAAAGCTTGTCCTAAAAATAGTTTCATACTTTTAATTTGTTTCTTACTTTTTAGTTATCGCTGAACAGGTTTCTTAGCCTGTTTATTTTATATAACGCATCATTGTTGCAAGGTAGTTTGCCGGATAATTTTAAACACTCTTGTTGCAATACGATTAGGCATTTGCATCGAGGACTCCTTTTACTTGATAATTATATGATAGAAAAGCATAAAAAACTTGATCCTCGATAATTGTCGATTAATGACACTTTAGTACCCCACCTTTAAAAGTCCGACATATTAAATTAGTACCTACTAGAGTCTCGTTATTTTTGGATTTATTCTCGGCAAGTTTTTTTATTTGCATTAAAAATAGTTAGTCAGTCGTCTTAGGTGTTTCTCAACATTGGATTTGGGATGGCGTCACGTCAGTTTTCGAGTTTATTTTTTCTTTTATGGCCATATTGCAGAAACGCATTTAAAAAGTCTGCCATCGGGGGTGTTTCGCCATATAGAATTTAGGAATATTTTGTAGTTTCTCTTGGTAAGCCCTTCTTTTTGATAACCATATTGTAAAAGTGCATTTAAAATAAACAGTTCGCCATCTTGGGGTTCCGCCATGGTAAATTTAAAATGATATTACTTTATTTTTCAAGTTACTCTTGGTAAGCCCTTTCATTTAATACCCATATTGTGAAAGTGCATTAAAAATTACTAGTCCGCCATCTTGGGGGTTCCGCCATAATAGATTTAAAATGACGTTATACAGTTCTTCATGCATTACCATCCAATTTAAACTTGTAGACTAAATTTCAGCTCAATCGGTTAAAGATAATTACTTTAAAATCGAGTTGCAAGATTTAACCCGTACTTACATACATATATTGCAAGTTAAATTAAAGCTTTTTTAAAGTGATAAAAAAGAAAAAAAACCAAATATTTATGGCAACTCAAATGTTTAAAATTTAATAAAAATTAAAAAAAAATGTAAAAGAGTAAATAGTGCAATCGGTTTTTCTATAGATTTTAAAAATTGCGGTAATAAAATAAATATTTTTAATTCTTACCATAAATTTATTATTTTGAATTACCCTTCAACCTTGTTCCTTCAGGTATTTCAACATTAAATGCAAATACACTTGGCTGTTAATTATAAAAGGGTAAAATTCTAGTGGCTTTTAATTAAATGGTTTTATAGAATACTTTTCTGGAACCTCAATTATTATTATTTTGCTTTAAATACCCCTTTTATTAATGTGCATTTAAATTTAATATTGCTAACCACAATATTATTTTAGGCTCCCAAAAGCACTAAATAAATAATTTTATTTAAATTATTTTTTTATTTATGGCCAAATTCTTTTAATTAATATGCATTTAAATTTATTCTTAGTGGAATTAACGTCAATAGGTTTATCTCAGAAAAGAAAATACTTTAAAATGTAGATTAGTTAAATCAAAGTAATATTTATTTCATGCCAAACAGCAACAAAATACGGTAACATTAGATTTTCTGGGAATTTCGTTGGGTTACATAAATAATCGTATTTCAATTATATCTTAGGGTTTACTTGTTATAAATGAATTTATAGCAAAAGTTTGTAGTACTCTATTTTTTAACTTAAACCATTTGTTAAAACTAGATTTTTATATATTTATGAAAAAACAGTTTATTAAAATGTTAACATAGGTAAACAAGCCATTTACTTAAAAATAAACTTTGTTTTTTAAAATTAAAATAAAGCCAGACATGTGCGTTAAAAATATTTAATAAAATAACCAAAGAATTCATGGCTCTTTTAAAACCAAAAATGATCTATGATGTGTATTTGTAATTGAATGATTTTAACTAAATATAAGAAATAAGTCGAGATAACAAAAATAATTAAATTTTTAATATCACGATTATAATTTAAAAATTTCTTGAACTGTTACATATTTAATGTTAAATAATAAGATTTTATGGCTTATAATAATACTTAATTTAGTTTGTTTGCAAGATAATAGAGTAAGAGCCGGTAAGCAGCATACCATCGTCATTTAACTAAAGGTTAATTAATTGAAACATAACTTTTGTCATTTTGTAAAAGCGGAATTGTCTACCTAATGTCAACGAATCTATTATACAAGCCATAACTTCTAGAGTATTAGATGTATCAAAAACAGACTTGGTATGAGTAAATAGTATTGAAAGAGGATAATTTTTTCACATTTTTTACTTTAAGGTTACTTTTGGTTTAACCGGAAATGACTTTAATTTTAAATTTTTAAATGGAACACCTGAGACAATTCTAAATAGTAATTTAAAATTTTAAAAAGATTTTTTCGCCTACTTGATTTTGTAATAGCAATTTGGGGCTTTGCATCTAGGTGACTATGCCTTTATTTATGTCATATCGTTAGAGTCGTCAAAAATCCTTTATTTAAAAAAGCTTGTCTACAAAGGGTCGCAATTTGAAAAATAATAGTTAATCACGGAAATGTCACTTTGTCAAAATGTCTTATTTATATCTTCATATTAGTCACTAAAGCCCAGTTGTGCAGAGAAGGTTCACACTTAGTTCTACTAAACTGAGGCCAGGCCTTGGAACTTTCCGTTAAATCTCCATTTCTCTGAATTTCTTGACACTGACAGCAATATTGAGATTTTACCAAAAGTTCAAAGGCCCAACCTCAGTTTAGTAGAACTGAGTTTTAACCTGCTTTATACAACTGGGCTTAAAACTTTGCAGATGTATTTTTTAATATCACCTAGGGTAGCTTATTTGCATTCAATTATGGCCACCTAAATGCAATATTGAAAATGACTTAAAAATAAGCTTTAAAAACTTTTTAAATGTGTAACATTCTGTCTTGAATTGTCTCAGCAACTTAAAAATGTCTAAATAAATAGGGTGTTTCACTTAAAAATTTAAAATTGGAGCCATTTTCTGTCAAACCGGAAGTGACTAGAAAGTGAAAAATATGCGCAAACTCTCCTTTGCGCAAACCATTTATTTATATTCACTCTTATTTTATTATGTCCAATACACTAGGAGTTATGGCTTGTCTAATAAATTCGTTGACATCCGATATCTGTTACTTGGGTACTTATTAAAAGATATTTGCTCCCCCTACGTAGGGGGGAATTGCCCCTCTTATAAGTGGTCTGAATTGGTACTCAAATAACACATCTAAAATTTAGCCTATACAAAATGACAAAAGTTAGGTTTTATTTCATTAACTTTTGGTACTGAGTACCTGCCAAAGCCACTATAAGTTAAACTTTAGTCTCTTTTGCTTTTACGTATGCAGGGAGCCTGCGCTGAGAAAGTTTCACCTTTTACAAAATAACGAAGTTCTGCCGCTCGCGTGCTCTTGAACTTTTAGGTCGGCATCGATCTATTTAATATGTGAAATATCGCCTTTATCTTAATTAAATATTAAATTACCACATTTTGGCTAGTGACAATTTTACTTGAGACACATGGCAATATGTCGACCACGGGTTAAATTTTCCATTTATCCTCAGCACTCCAAAATAATAATACTACTTAACAAAATAAAACAAAATATCCCTAAGATAAATCCGTTGTTAGAATTTAGCTACCAAGTTATTTTTTTTTTTACTTTCAAAAAGCAAAACAAAATCTGTATCTTTTACAGTTTTCTTTAGCGATTTACTGATAAGTTGAGGGAGATGAAAAGAAAACAACAAATTTGTAATCACACAGAAATTTCTTTATATTTTTTAGCGATTGCCTCAAGAATAGAAATGTAATTTAACCAGAAATTTAAAATACTAATCCCTGGGCCAGTCTTAATACTGACTTCATAATAAAAACATTTTTAAACCCTTTTAGGGGGTTCTTTTGACGAGTCTACTTTAACCCAGCCAGTCAATGTCAAATGTTACGATTATCGGACTGGGCAAAAGCATCAATTTTTTTGTCGGACAAGTTTATTTGCATGTTTTAGTTGCAATTATAAAACACTTTGCCAAAACTCGTAATGTGTTACAGTCACAAAACCATGAGGTCCATTGACATGTTTTAAGTATCGGAATGGGCGGGTTTCGTAACTTTAACCCTATCGATTTATGGCAAAATGTTTAAAAGGTGTATGTAAAACGCTGTGGTTTACTTGTCCGGAAAGAAAAGTGGCGCGTTTGCCCAGTCCGACACCCGAAAGATTTACCAATGACAGACTTGGTTAAAGCCCCCATATATGGCAGTATAAATATTTGAGGTAGACTCGTCAAAAGAAACCCCCTTAAAAAGATTTTAGAAATGTAATTCCCGTTTAGTTTTGTCACTCATTAGTTTTTAGTGATTTGCATTGTTATTGCGGCTTTTTTGGATTAGGAAAAAATGGGTTTTAATAAAGGTAGCATACAGGGTATTCGATTAAGTAAAAGTAAGTTAAAATAATGTTAGTAGTTCATACAAAGAAAAAATATATCGCGCTTCGCTAGGAAGTAATTGACTTTAAAATTTAAAATAAAAAAACTGTTTTAATTAAAACTTGTTAACTATTAGCACGTTCCAATGACAAAGGGTTATTCACGGTAAGTGTTCTAATAAAACATCTTAGTAACTACCAAGCATATATTTCTTAAATTTTGACGCTAGATTTAAATAATATTGATTTTAATACGGCAAATATTTTACGTTTCTGGGGCATCCTGTTATACCGGAAGTGCTTATAAGCTTGCTTATTTTAATCGGAGCATCAAATATATTATTACATTTTCGAATTCTACACGAAATTCTAAGCACATTTAGTGTATCATACCTAAGACTAAGCGTTTTTGACATATTTAAATTTACTTGTTCAAAAATCACGTTTGCAGACCGGAAAATATTTATAAATTTTTCTATAAGAATTTACTTATTATTTAATTTTGAAAAAATGTCTGTTTAAGCGTACCTAATTATTTAACTAATAAAGTATAAATTTAAAAAAATAATAGTACAGAGTGTTTAAAAATAAGATCAAAAATAACATTAAAAATACATCAAAATTCAATATTTTTAAATGGCAACCACCAAATTTTATCCTATGTATCACAGTATTAGGGGTTTTAATTTTATATAATTGAAGCTTGGGTACTTTAAAACATGTTGCCCAAAAAAGATATATATGAATTACTGCAAGCCTTTTAATACAATTACTGACTACATGCAGTTACAGTGCATTTTTTATTGTTGCTTTAGTCCTGGAGCCGGTAATGGGTCTGGGATTTATGATAGGTGAGAGTGCTTTAGAAACTTCTTTTTGCGGAGTTTCTTTTGACAAGTATACCTACGAAGATATTTATAAAAGCCGTTTTATGAAAGCGGCGCTTTCACCCAGCCTATCAATGTCAAATGTTTTGGGTGACAAGACTGGGCGAGATGCAGACACTTACGCTGTCGGACCAATGTTTTACATGCGATTTCTGATATTTTTGCCAAAGACGGTAGCAGCTACAGTCAAAAAATCATAAGATTCAAGCACGTGTTTTGGGTATTAGACCATGACTTTATTTTGTATACAGAGTGCGCGAAAATTTTAAAAACTTGTTTTTATTTAAGACTAAACCACCTATAGTTTTAAATTTGTAGAAAAATGTCAACTTATTTTGGTAAGCATTAGCGATTAAAATACACATTTATTAATGATTTTATAATATACACTGCTACATAAAAAAATTAGTCGATTTTGGTGTTGCCACTTAAATAATAATTTTAAATGTTTAATTTAAATATCATTAAAAAAAAAAACCTAAAATTACAACAAATATTAATTTTATAATTTCCCATTTAAAACCTACCACCCCACATTTTTAACCTTTAAACAAATGTAATCAAAGCGTATTGGTTTCTAAGACTAAGATATTTTTAATCAAATTATAGAGTTCAAAGAAAAAAATTTTTAATAGTTTTGTTGAGTTGGAACCTTTTTTGAAATAAGTTTTTCTTATGAAGACTAACTTAAAATTAAAAAAAAAAGGTAGCTGGTAGAAAGTAAAAAATATTTTTTATATTAAATTTTAGATTCATTTGTTTTCTTGTAAACCCCATACGAAGACAGGTCAATCTAATATTCTGAAAGTCATATAAATCTTTGTAATAACAAAAAAATTATAATAAACCCCACGCACCATTTCACCTTCTGTTATCGGAATAAATAATTTTTTTCAAGGTTTAGTCATTTTTAAAAAGATAACGAAATAAACACACCCCCACCCATTTAGTTCTGGCAAATGGTTAAACAGGATGTTACTAAATTTACTTAAAACCTAAGAGCATATTCTACACCTCAAAATTAAAAAAATAACAGGGGGTCCGAAAATGCTTTGTTTTTAAAGAAGAACTTTTTTCGTAAAATTATTATTAAAAAAAAATCCATAAGGCGCCAACCTACGGAGACATATTGTATACAGTGAGAACCCTTAAGTCCTCCGCTGCCGCCCGCCCCTCCCCCACTTTTAAAATCAGAAATTTTGGCGGTAGTCGATTTACTAGCCGCCATCTTGAAAATAAACACCCTGTACAATATATCATTAAAAGAATTTTACAGATAATACAAATATAAAAAAATAGGTATCTGCAATTGAGACAAGAAAGTTCCTGGTACTTCTGGTAGTGACATTTAGGTGGTTATAACTCAAAAATGGCAATTTGTTCTTTAGATACAGTTTAACACTTTAATTAGTCTTAAAAATTAACAAAAAATTGGGGGTTAACAATATCCTGTGTCTCCCGGTATAACAAAAATTAATTAAGAATTGGCACAAAGCAGTTTTCTCGAGGGTATTCTTGATTTAAATATAAATTAGACACAAAGTTACTTGCATGAAAATTTCTAAGGCTCTAGAGTATAGAAGTTAGTATTCAGGAAACTCTTTCTATGCTGAGGTGGGTAAATAAGAATTTTGCGAAGATAATATATTAGTTATAAAAAAGGTTTATTAAAAAATAAATGGACAACTTCTAGTATAAAAAGGCCATTCGTTGCCAAAGTTTTGGTATACCGAAGTGCACACAAAGGAATTACATCAGTAATAGTCCTTGTAAAATGATTACCCGAAGCTTGAACCAAAAGAAGTAATGGCGGACTTTACGGCAACCAGATCTTTTAATTTAATTAATTTTGCCCTTACTGACCCATTGCATACATTTCTATAAAAATAAATTTTGGCAGGCACTGAAATAAAACACTTTATTAAAGAGTGAAAAAACCCGTCAATTTGTTAAAAATGCTCCATCTTTTAAACAATTTCTACAGGCTCTTACAAATTCGAAGGCCACAACTAAAACTACAAAAAGTAAGTTTTTTAATTAAAAATGGAGTAAATCACTAGCTGCAAAAATAAAATAGATTATTATTTTAAAAAAAACACCTTCTATAATATGTTATTAAAAAGAGAAATTTAGAGAAAATACATAAACAGAAAAAAGAAGTTATTTGCATTTAAAATTAGAAAATTAATTGCACTTCAGGCTAAACCAGAGGTGATATTAGGCTTGTAATAACACAAAAATGTCAATGTATACTTTAATACATGTAAAATCGTTATAAGTCTATCTTAAAAACAAAAAAGTTTGGTGGTGTTACATCATTTCGTGTAACCCAATATTAGTTAGATAGCTTAGGTTTATAAAACACCTAATTTATCCTACGTGCTTTAAAATTATGTTTTTTTCCTTAACTCTGCCTTATTTTCTAGTACCTACCTTGAATAACCAGAGTGTTATTAACAACATTATAAAATATTTATTTCGACAGTCATAAAGACGTCTCTCAATACTACCACAGTTTTACATTAAAGGCGCAAATTACACATTACTAGATTTTAGTTAACTGTTTATGTTTTTAACATTTATTTATTATTAAAATAAACTACATATTTTTTATCACTATCTTTTTAAAAGTTTTTAATACTGACTGGGTTTTTATAGTTTATTTGTTTTCTGGGTATATAAATTTCAACAGAATAATATTTGACTATTCTCCAGAATAACTGCCTTTTACATTAGCGGTAGCCGGAAATCAGGGCGACGGACCAACGCTATCGAAGTGTATGGAGTCGTACGAGCTCCATATAATTATACTCACACTAAGCCGGTTACGCCGGACGGACACTCTGTCCGGCACACCGGCTAAGTGTGAAAAGGAGGTAAACATATTTAATTAATAATTATTTATTAAATATCTTGTGTCTGGAGAAAAGCCAAATTATATGTTATTTAAACTAACTGGATTGCAATAAAAAACTTTTTCATTTTTTTAGGTAGTACAAAATTGGCTTGTTTTGATCCCGATTAATAAAATATTTCGAGTTTTACTTTTGGAGAACGTACGCACGTAAAATATATATATTTTAAATCCCATAGAGACTGTTTACATATAAGGTTTAGAAAAGCACGAATAAATTTAAAAAAAAATACAAAAAAATAATTTTTAATAAAAAATTTGGCCTTAAAAACATGATTTACGAGAAGCAAATTTTAATATTCTATACAGAGTTTTCAAATATTTTAACAATATGAATTTTTTTATTAATAGGGTAAAGGATTAACCACCTTATTATTTTTTAACATTAAGCAATATTTCCAATTTCTTAGTTTTTTTCCAAAATTATCGGTAAAAATAAATACAACATCATTATCTTTATTTTTCTCGCAGGCCTATCAAAAAGTTTTAGGCAATTTCACTGCCTAAAACTGTGTATTTGATTTTTTTTAATATATTTATTGTAAATGATTTGAACGGCTTCAATAATTCGCTGCTAGTTCTTTCTAATTGGGCAGAGGCGTAGACTAATTTTTTAAGGCCCCCATAATAATCATTAGAAGGTCAACGTTTTGCAGTGCCTCTAATACTTCTTGATGAACTCGAAGTAGCTCGATAAAATAAAGTAAAATATAAAAACATACTTGCTGAAAATTTGATTAATTTCTAAAACCTTATTAATATAATATGTGTTTAATTATACAAATAAACCATTACCTTAATATCTCTCGTGTATACAGGGTCATTTACAACTTACAGAGAAATACATTAAAAATATACAGTGTGTCTACGTAAGTTGGCGGCATATAGGAAACTTTTTTAATAATAATTTTACGAAAAAAGTTATTCCTTATAAAAAGTTTTGCATGGTCCAAAACCTAAAATGAAATCATCAGATATTAAATTATGTCAGTCATGTACGAGGTTTGGCCAAAAATGTAATTTTTGCTCAAAAGTAAAGTATCTGTATTTTTGCTAATATCGCAAATTGCTATAAAGAAAAAATATATAAAATTAAAAATTACTTTAAAATAGGCAATGTTGTTCATTTCCAATTTGATTCCAGTTTAACATCAAAAGACATACCTAAACACAAAGTAATGTTCATATTTTTTTAACTTTTAGGAAAACACAACAAAATTGTTTTTACAACATATTCTATAAGTTTCTGTGACGTACGCCATTCATTATCATAAAGATCCCTTTCGTACATAATAAATGTTCTTTCTCTTTTAAAAATTGAGAAAAGTCCGAAGCGTATTTCATCATTGGATTTGCTTTAAAATACTGCATTTAGAAATAGTATAAAAGTAATATGATCCTATTTTGTTTTTTTAGATAGGGCAAAAATAAATAAAAAATAAAGTTAGAGCCCCCTGGTAGAAAGTTTAAAAAAATAAAATCGATTTCATATTTTTCTGGAAGCAAGAAAAGTTTAAAAAGTGATTTTAAAATGCTCATGGCACTCTAGGTAAAAAATGGAAATGTAATTGAATAAAGAATACTTTGAAGGTACACAAATAATAAACTAAACAGATTTAAATTTTACTCAGAAATGCCACAATTTTAAAAAAGAGTCAAAGAAAATGTTTCTTACCGGGGCATTAAATTTGGTACAAAAAATGCAACAATCTTTTCTCTTTTGAAATACGCTGCTCAACAATTGCTTGAGATATAACTAATTTTATGTGTAATTACTTTCTGAAAAAATAAATTCCAAAGAATGTTAGAGCTAGATTACGTTATCAGTTTTACAGATCAATCAATAAAATTTGTTGTGGTGCCTGCTCGGGTTGGTCTGTTCTTAAAATTTGTAACCTTTTATAAACTAGGTACTGGTGATGGTGATGGAACAATTGTTAAGCAGTATACATTATCAATGCTGAATTCTACTTTATTTGTTTTTTGCAACGTTAATTTTCCCGTAGATAGCACTAAAAAGGTATTTCCAATTTTTTTGTTTTTCAAAAAGTTTTTCCTTATTTCCTGGTAACCACATAAGTTAAAAAAAAACAGAAAGGGTTTGGTCAGATTTCATTTTTTATGAGCTTTTTAATGAGCCCACAGAACATAGGTTTGCATTAAAAAAAAGTTGGGGAGTGTTGCAGCTAAGGGGTTAAAACAAAATATTTCATCTTATTGCCAAAACATGCGTACAATTTAAAATCAATTGACGCGTTTTAGCGTTTTTTCCTACGTTACTGGTTAAAAAGATATTAATTTTATTCTGGACTTTTGCGCATCCCTGTATAATACAGGCACACAAAAAAAGTATTCTGAACTGGAACCAGGACCAAGTGTTTCTTTGTGTTTCGATGCGCTGAATCCGAATCCCGTATTGGTCCAGCATGTCCCAGTTTTTTGTAAATTGCAAATATAACCTAAAAATTTGGTCATTTGAAAAACATTGTGTCCGGTTGGCGGGGGTTTATTTTTTTAGTTTTTTACAGGAATGCATTTGTCGAAGTGCACCAAATGCTTACCCAAGTCTCAAAAAACAAGTTTGATCACATTAACCCAAGAAACATAACCTCAAAAGGGCATAGTAATTGAAAGAACTAGTTGTTTAATATTTGAAGGGTTATTACATCATTTTGGTTAATGTACTTGAAGTTTTTTTGTCCGAAATGAATGATACGAAGAGCAATCTAGTCTTTTCCCTCCCGAAATACAATATAATATTCTAGAGTAGCAAACATAACGTCAAACTTGTCACGTTGACTCTCGTCAAAATATTTCTAGTACAAGCACTAAAATAATGTTTTAACCCTTCAAATACTAAACAACCAGTTATTTTATTTACTATGCCCGTTTAAGGTTATGTTTTTTGGTTTATAGTCCTAGAAATAGTCGGTTCAGGGAAGTACGAACCTTGCACATACTTCAAAACGCAAATTTCAGTAAAAATATTCAAGTGGCAGATGGCAGTTGAACCGTCCTGCCAACTGGGTGTGTTCCCCCATTTTCAATTAAGTTTGCGGTTATGTTTGTTACTCTAGCATATAATATTGGAATTCCGGACTAAAAAGACTCTTGATTGCTCTTCGTCTTATTCATTCCTGCAAGAAAACCTAAACAACCAGTTCTTTTAATTACTATGCCGTTTTGATGTTATGTTTTTGGGTTTAACTAATTAAACTTGTTCGTTGGGAGTTGGGTAAGCAATTGGTGTACTTCGACAAATACATTCCAGTGGAATAACTTAAAAAATCCAAAACCAAATTTTAGGTTATATTTGCAATTACAAAAAACTGGGACGTGCTGGGCCAAAACGAGCTTCAGATTTGGATTCAGCGCATCGAAATACATAAGAAATACTATGTCCCGGTTCCAGAGTAGAATAATTTTTGTGTGCCTGTATTATTATTTATACCCGTTTACAACATATTTTTTAAAATATTATATTAGCAAAAAAACGCTAAAACAGTTTATTCGTACTACTAAATATATTGTAGCGAATATTTGCAACAAAATAATTTTGTCAAGGGTAATTTTTTCACAAAATCCGATAGCATTTAATATTTCCCAGTTGAATGTCTAGGACGTTGTACGCAAAATGAGTTTTGACTTTTTTGGAAAATTCAAAAATAAAATTATATACAGGGTGTTGTATTCAAAATAAGAGAGTTGATAATGCCTACCGTAACTTGACTTATAATGTATAATTTTATTTTATTGAAAAAATTGCGCAACCAAAATTTTCGATCCGTCTGAAGTTTTTTAAAGCCTTTATTTATTTATTGTAAAACTAATTTTATTCGGGTGGTACAGGGTAGATTTATAATGAGGATTTTATCTGTATAATAAGGACTTTATATTTTAACTCTATATTATTAACGTTCTTAAGATAAAAAAAATCTTATTTAAAAACTACTTCAAAAGTAATCAACGTATTCTAAGAATTTTTGACTTTGACAAATAAGCACCTGTAACCCGTGGCAGCAAGGTTTTTAAGCTGAAACTATCCTTAAAGTATCATGCAGTTCTTAAACAATTGCATCAGAACCGTGAAAAACAAACCCAGCAACCTTTATATCACTGAATTTCTCGTAAAAATTTATATTCATTAATATAAAAATATAAGGGGTATTTCATTTAAAAAATACGTCACTTGTTCTGTTATTCTTCTGGTTTTATTTTAAATGTTGTTTTGAATAGATTATTCAATTTTACCGAGAAAAATACACGAAATGGCTTTATTCGTTTTTTTTTTAATGAAGAGAAATTTAAATATAAGGCTTTGTTAACTTTTGATGAATAACCCTGTGCATGAACGTACTGTATAAAAAAATGTCAAGCTTTAATAAAATGCAGCTCCTTTGTTTCTTTATCACGTATCAGTATTAACTGTTAAAAGCAAGAGAATGAAGTAAAAACAAAGGGAAATACAAACAAAAGATAAGCTCTTCGAATTTCCCCAATTTCAAAAGCTTAAGACAGCTTGTAGCACGAAAAGCATTGTTTAAGATTGTCGCTTTTACAAAATATTATTATTTCTTAGACCGAAAATTAGTTTTGTGGTTTACTAATTGAGCTAACTTTTTGAAAAACACATTGAAAGAAAAGGTGTGTTTCGTTTATTTTTATCTTTCTTTTTAATAATAAATAGAAAATAGGATATTCTTTAATTAAAAACAAGTATTTTTTGTTAATGTTAAAATTGTATATTTTCTGTGACAGGTAAAAATTTGACATTGAATCTCTGTTAACAAGTACTAAAATGTGACTTTTTATTAAATTACTTTTTTTCCTGTGGAAAAAAAGGTAAGAACTTTTTCCTGAACATACATACACGTAAGTAAAGGCAAATATTTAATTTTGTAGAATAATATACTATACAGAACTTACATCTCCCTCATGTTAGAAAACAGTAAGATATGTTTTAACTTTTTATAATATTCCAAATAACTACTAACGGTTGCTTTTAGTTTTAACGTTTAAATTTTAATACGTCAAATTACAAAATTACATTGGCAGATACCAAATAATTTTCTTTCCATAGATGAACTTTAAGTATTTTCATACTTGTCAAAAGCTATGAGATAGCTTTTTGGATAATTCTAAAGTAAAAAATAATCGTCAGCTGCATTGAATATGGTGGATCATACATATGTCAGTCGGGTATACAATGACCGCTATAATTCTTGAATCATATGAATATTTTTTATTTTTTATTTCACAAAATTTATTTTTGATAAAATCTCTGTATATTTCAAACTCACAAAACACCTATTAAAGTTTGAATAGATCCCAGCGTATACGAGGTAGGTGCAAATTTACAACTTAGCCCAAGAGAAAATAACTTATCTTTAAACTTCAAACAAACAAAATATTATTTAAAAAAACTTGTATATAATTAAAAGTTATGCTTAAGCTTAAAAAAGAACCTCCTGATTACAAATTGAAAATAAAAATAGAAACATATTTTTCCAACTTCCAATATAGATCAAACTAGGATTATTTACCCTAATGCGGTTTATTTTTGTAAAATTATTAAATATCTGTTATTTTTAAAGAATTTAAATACATTAAACTTATTTTAAAGCATTGAACGTAAATGTATACTTGTTTTTGTTTTAATAAGCCCAAATTTAATAGTTTTTTTTTAATTATTACTGTTTTATTTCGTTTTTGTCTTAAAGAAAATTTTGTTACTCTGCCAATTGTTAAATTTATTTTTGTGTTTTTATTTTGTGTAACTAACCCTAAAATCAATTATTTTAAAACTTTTGTAAAAGTTCCTTTATTGATATAATTCAAATTAAATTTTATTTTTAAATATGGTAACAAAAATACAAAAAAAAAAAATAAAAAAATTCGTAAAGGTAATTTTCTTTAAACGAAAGTGATGTGAAACATTTAGTAAAACAAACTTTTAAATTTTGGTCGTATTTAACCAAAAGAAGTATAAATTTACGTCCAATTCTTCAAAAAGAATAAAATAAATTTAAATGCTTTAAAAATAACAGATATTTAATATTTTTATGAAAATATCTAGTTGCTATATACGGAGTAAGATGGAAAAGTATGTTTTATTTTTGATGACAAGATTTTTTTTAACTTTTGCATTACTTTTAATTCTTAACCAGTTTTTCAAATAATGTTTTGTTCTAAGTTTAAAGATAAAGGCAGCTTCCTCTTGCTAGATTTGTAAATTTGCATTTTATACAATGAGATTTATTTAAACCTTGATCAGTGTTCTGTGAGTTCTGGCATATGCAGAGATTTTTATTAAAGATACAATTTTTTAAAAAATAAAAAATAAAAGAGTTTCCTATATGGTTTAACACTTATGGCGGTCATTATATACGCGACTGGCGGATAATCCACCATATTTAATACAGCTGACGACTATTTTTTAGTTTAAAATCATCTACCATTAGCCCACTTTTCGTCTGGCGTCTTTTGAGGATCTTATTTTATTGAATTAAAATAATTTCAACCAAGAGCTAATAAACCTTTGCTTATAGAATGAAACCTTTGTATCGTAAGTAATTTTATATTAAATATTTCATTATTTTATTTCTTTTAAAGTAATCATAATTTTTATTATATTGTGTAAGAACAGAAAAGTTTTTCATACGATATAAAAGTTTTAATTATCTACAGAGTTGTCTCATAAATTTGGACACGGTATGAAAATACTTAAAATCATATTTTTAACGACTTTCGTATGCTCCACCGCAGAAGTGGCGACAGACGCTCATTTTTCTAACTATCTAACATTATTCTACTGCTACAAATGAAATTAGTTCGGTATAAAATTGATATGAAAAACATAGCGCTTACCCCCTACTATTATAAAACACGCCACTTCGAATCTCTTAAAGAGCTAATAAAAAAGCAATAAAATGCAGAAATAATAACAAATATTATTATTCAAAGAAAATTGTTTTATTTTAAAAAAAGACTAATAAAACACTTGAATTTATAAACAGTGAGGACAATAAAAGTCCTTTCCCCCTTTATCTCTTAAATGGGATGAGATATCCAGATCTAGTAGAATTTGTGTAAACGGGTGTCACCTACTTCGCATACAAATAATTTCTCTTACGTGTTCTAGTACCAAGGGGACACTATGAACTTTTTTCAAATGAAAAGAGGGGGTCACGTAGCATCTCATTTAAAGAAGTTTTGAAGTTTCTCTACTCAACGCTACATTGATATTAAAAATCGGTCTAGCTGTTCCACACTTAGAACTGTTTAAAATTTGGCTTAAATAGTGTAAAACAATGCGATTTTAATGGAATTGGCTTCGAAGTCTGGAACTCAAAAGCTATGATCAGCACCTGCAAGTCTATTCCATACCCTACTGGATGCGTTACTTTACCCTAAAAGATTAAACATACTTAAATGCTTAATGGCTTATTTGTCACAAACAGGGTTGTTCTCTAGTTTTCCAAACTGAAGTTTAATATGTATTTTAAGGTAATAGCATACCTAAACAAAAACCGCACAAAACTGATGTGGTAATAGTAACGGCTTGCTTGAATTTGAAAGTACGGTCTAAAAAAATGTGATGACAAAAGGTGTTATTCTATTCGTCGCAGTATTTAAAAAACATAGGTTAAGTCGGGTAAAAAGACACAAGAAAAAAATTAATTAAAATTTGATAAAACTTTCTCCTTTAGGTGTTAGAACATGTTAAATGTATTATAAATACTATTAAGTTAAAAGTTTTAATTTTTTCAAAATTGCTGTCTAATTTTTACCCAGGAAAAAGTATAAAAATCAGACACTTAAGGTAGAAAATAAAACACCTGAATTTTACTGCTTAATTAGGATCATATTGGGTCAGTGTAAATGTAAACCGATTATGAAAAAATTAAACCCCTTTTTAAGTTTTGTTTTCTTTTTATTAAAAAAATCAAAGGAGATACCAGTTTTTTTCAGATATATTATAACATAAGCAGGCTTGTCTTTTAAATTTATACCTAGCTTTGACGATAAGTCGATTTTTACTTCAACGGAGAGTACTGCTTTTCTTTTCTGTTTTGTGTTTTTTTAGTAAACATACCGATGTAACTTCGAATAACTAAATTTTCACCTTTTTTAGGCCATCTATTGGGTATTTTTAGCTTTAAAAATAGACATTCTTGTTACTTTTAGGCCTCCCTAAAAAGTTAACAAAATTATATTGTATTATTTTTACTCCAATAGGTGTCTCATTTTTCAACCCTTGTGTCCTAAATTTACCTCACAACTTTCTTACCCCTACTCTCGTACTTTGCTTGAAAAATACTAACTTTAAGAGTCTACGCGCAAGCGCTCGCAGTGCGATTTTGGCAGAGTAAGGATCTCATCCGGTTAAAGATCTGCGGCGAAAACAGAAGTTAGGAAGGTAAGTTTAAAAGTTTTTTTTGGTAAAAATTGCCTTCTCAGATATAACTAATTATAAAAAAATATTTTATTACAAGTTTTAAAATATTTTATGTACGTAAATCCATAAAAAAATATTATTTTTTTATATGTTAGAAGTGTCTCATTTTTGCCCAAAATTGAAAGTCTCATTTTTACCCAACTTAACCCTACATACATTAGGAAAAAAAGTAAACATTTTAATTTTTTAAAATAAGCCTTTAACAGCCCCAAATAAAATTGTATTGCTGGGCTAAAAGAAACTGTATATTTTTTTTAAGCTAAGTAGAGTGGTGCCAAGTTTGGAAGGGTACATTAAATGGCGGCCAGTTAAGTTGCGCAGTGGCGTGCTTTGCCATTGTGTTGGCAATGACAGTACTGAACGCTTGGTCGGGTTCTCCAGTGGCGTCGTAAAATTTATTTTCCAGTACGTCGGTACTGCTGACCTTTTTAAACTATGTTAAAACTGCTAACCGAACCTTTCGTCTTTCCTATTCGAAGGCGATCAGGTTAGTTCAATAAACAAATTTATATACACCTATACAATACTGTTTTATTACTTATTCGATATTCGAACTTATTTGGAGGCGATCAAGTTAGTTCTCGTTCGTTCAATTAACAAATGTTCTCATCCTTCGAGGCAATAATTACTTTATTGCATTTAAGTAGTTCGGGGGATCCCGATTTTACCTGATCAAATTTGGTACGTACGCAATTTTTCCAAAATATAATCCTTCTTAAGTATTTAACTACCTAAAAAATTTAATACACAGTTTCAATGTCACTTTATTTTTAGTAGTATTGAGGTACACGCTCTACACATAAGCTTAATTTATTTTGTTACTTTTAAAGTTTACATAAAAATGCCTGTTAAAAGACAAATTTATAGTTAAGGAGCAGATTTTTAAAAATATTTGTATTATTTTGTAATAAATCCGCAAATATTATTTATGTCTTAAAAGAGCTAAAAAAAAGGTAATTGTTTACAAACCGGACGCATCGCCGGTTTTAATGAAATTTGGTATACGGGGTTTTTAGTGGAGCTGATCACGAGCATTTTTAGTCAGGCACGTTTAGTTTTTGGGGATATCAATCATTAAACTTGAAAAGGAAGTTTACGTTTTTTTACTATATCCTCCCTACTTTTTGCAAACAATTCTTGATTTAGGGCTAAATTGGTTCTCAACATTTGATTTTTATCTTTTAAAAACACGTTTGTTTAACTATTTTACCCATTTTTTTATAAAATTATAGCTTCACTTTCAATCATTTTAATTACAGTACACATGGCGCCGTTACGTTTTTAAAAGGTGGAAATCAAATATTAGGTACTAATTTAGCGAAAAACTTAAGAATGCGTGCAAAAAGAAGGGGAGTTTAATGAATTTGGGTTAGTTTTTCTTCAAGATTGATGACAAATATTTTGAAAACGAAATGTGTTTAATTAATTATAGCCCCCGTACACCAAATTTCATTAAAATTGGCGGTGCGTCCGGTTTGCAAACAATTATCAAAAAATATTTGCATACCCTAATTTGAACTTATTTTAAACACACATTTCGATAAAATTTTTAAATATTTAAAACAAACCAACATAATTTTGATAAAATTAGTTAAACATCTAACCCGTCACTGGCGGTAGTTATATCGTGTAATGTGAGTGGTATGAATAGATCTTCAGCAAATTTTCGCGTATCGGATTAAATTAGGCTGTACCTTTTCAACTGTGGGCGGACTTTAATATCCTCTATAAACTGGCAAAAAATAATTTAAATTACCAAATTACAAAAACATGCATATTAACTAAACTCTTTTTGTTAAATATATAAAGTGTTTGTTAAATAAAAATAATAGGGTAATTTAAAATATATGCTCCAACTGCTTAAATAATTTTTTTGATACATTATAAACGTATATTAAAAGGCTTTTTGTATTAGATATACGTTTTCCTGCACGTCATCTCTTATAGGTTTAATATAGCCTCTAAATCTTAGATTTCTTATACATTTTTATTCTATCTACCAACACCGGCTGGTGTGGACAAATTGTTTATGGTGATTCCATGCGAAATCCATAATTATTGTTATATTTTTAAACAAAATATCATCACCTATAACTTTATTTGGGAAAGTCAACACTTGATTTTTTTCTTATTGTTTTATTTACACTTTTTAATAGGGAAACTAAACTTAAACCCTTATTTTTAATTAAATTTGTATTTAAGTCTTTAAATTTGTTCGTTAAGTCTAACTTATTTTAAAATATAATGTGCCTAAAATGACTACAATTCAAAATACGTGCCCATAAATAATTTTTGCTTTATAGTTTCCATTGTTTGCAAAATAAGTTTTTAACTAAATCTTTGCACTTTACCAATGTTAACGTTTTACAAACTCTATAAAAAGACGCTAGCAATATTTTAAATGCAATATTCATACCTTACTAACTTATTTTTTTAACCATTTATTTCTAATAAAATACTCTCTTAAACAACAAACAAAAATTTTAGTATAAATGGATAGTTTAGGAAAAACAAACAGGTTAATAAAGTGCTTAGAGTAAAAAAACGTAAAATATTATTTTTTTTAAACAAGGTTTTAAAAGAAAGTAATATAAAATGTTATTAAAAGTAATATAAAATGCTATTAAAAGTAATATTTAATTTAAATTTTATTTTTATTTTAGTCCCAGAGGTGCCTTATTTTATTTACCAAATCAGTAATTAGATTTTTATATAAAATACATAAACATTACTTTTAATATCTTAATAATAAATGCATTTGTTAAGAAATAAAACTAAAGTAAGTAAGCTTTGTACATCAGTCTAATAAATAATTTTCTTTCAGGCTGTATTATGGTGCCAAAATTCTTTGACCAAGCCAATAACGACATATATGCGCTGCTGAAGGCTTATTGTAAAATATACAGGGTTACAATTATAATAACGAAAAAAAAATGTAAAATACTTTAAATTATAATAGGCTTATGAAGTAAATCCTTTTTATTTATAAAATATTTGTTTAATTTTAGTCCTCACAAAACTATATGGTGTGTTACCGATATCAAAGACAATTATAGTTTTGTAAAACTATAATTGTCTTTGCCGAAATAAACAAAAATACACAGTTGGCACGTTGCCGGCCGCCAAGGTTGGCTTAAATTGGACCGCACGTTAGCAGTCTATACGTCGTAAATGCTGTGAGCACAATTCGGACCGCGGCCTTAGGTTTCTGTAAATTTATTAAGTTGTCAATGCCAATTTAAATAAAAAGTTAGCCATTTCTATTCCCTAGCTGATTTTGGTCAGGTTTACACGGAATTACTTGAAGAAAGTCATGTAAAAGCAACTCTTCGTCTAACGCAAGTTATTAGTATTTTGCATTGAAATGTTTGTTTATTTAAAGTATATCATGGATATTTTATTTTTATTATTTATAGGGTTTATTATTGCCTTTAGATTGTTGTATTGTAATACAAATTACCCATGTTTTATTGCGATCAATTAGATATTATGACAGGGTATGTCAATGATGCAGAAATACAGTTTTGTTTTTATTTTTAAAGGTACCTAATCAAGACGACTCGACTGTAGAAATGTCTTTATCAAAAGAAAGTGGGGAAATCCTGGGATTGTCTGTGTCCAGTCGCGGAATTTCCGGAATAAAACACAGGCTCGGGATTACATGCCGTAATTCCTGCTAATATAAGAATTTTTAATTTTTAATTTGTTGCTAGCAAAACTGTCGTTAACGTTCAAGAACGGTGTAAAAAGTTGTTATGTAATTTTATATTCTATAAAGATGTTTAAGTGTGCATTATTTTGGTATAAAAATACACACGAACTTTAACATGCTAACTGTATATTTACATTTGACTTTGCCCAAGGAAATGTTTAGTTTGGTTTGCTTTTATTTTAAACTTTGCTGTAATTTGAATTTAAAGCTGCTGGCATATTTGAATAAGCGTTCACGAGGCGACAGTTTAATAAAGGCTGTTTCTGTGCAACTACTTGTAGAAAAATATTTACTCTGGGTGTTTTTTATATTAAAAAGGTAAAAAATAATAAATTTTTAACACCCCGTAGTTCAAAAAATAAGACGTTTAGGAGATATGTTTATATAAAGTTTCTCTCTAATTTTTTATTGTAGAATCGTTCGGTTAAGTTTGTCGGTTAAGTTACTGGACACCCAGTATGTTTGTAAGTAATTTGATTGAAATTGATGAAAACCGTATTTTTTAAGTTTTTGATTATCTATAAAATGGCGCCCATAGCTTTGCGATAGCTGTCAAAATAAAAAAATATGATGTAAATAAATTTTAAGTTTAAGGTAAAGTGCCCTCTGGCGGTATTTAAAACAAGTGCTTTTGTCTTAAAATCTTAAAATCTGCTGTGTGCCAAATATCAACTGGATTGGTTAAAAAATAAATGCAATATGGCGAAAAAACCAAAATAAAAATTGAACTTTGACGGCTTGTAACTCGAAAACGAATGACATTTTAAAAAAAAAATATGAAGTTCTACCCAATTTTTGTCAAGTAGAATCACCCCCTTAAGTTTTGTGATCGATTTTGGACTCACCCTGTATATAATACATATGCCTTATCCGATTTTCATAAAATTTGGCTGTGGTATTTATTACAACAGGAAGTAAATTTAGCGTTTAACCAATTTAAATTTGTGAGATCAGTGGCGGCGTGAGACGCATCTTAGCTAATATATTTGACCAAAAAATTATGCCACTGACATTTTTGCAACTTTGTTGTTTTTTTCCGAATAAGTTGCTTGCTTAGTTTTTCAAAAAAAAATAATAAAATCCGCTAAACTGCATAAACCTGGACCATACAAGAAATATTGAGCATTTTTTTTCAAAAATTAAGCGTTGTAACTTCATATTAGCAATTATGTAATAACAACAACAAATGTTTAATTATATAACGTTTATATCTAATCTAACAAATTTTACTGAAAAACTGTTTTATAAATTTTTGGGTTTTTTGAAAAGTTTAACACCCTGTATCTTGAGAACAAACAATTTAAGGACATATCCTAATATGATCTGATTTTCATAAAAGTAGCTCAGGAAAACGCCCTTAAATTTTCTTACCGCAATTAGAAAACACCCTGTATAAGGAGGGTGTTTTATTTAGCCGTAGTAGACCACAATTATCTTTTTTTTATAAATGTATATTCCTGGAAACTTGCATTCTATGATAGTTTTAAACAATGTTTTGTATATGGTAAATAACATCTCAGTGCAATAATTTTCGGATATTGATGTGTGAAGATTAAAAAGTTTATAATATTTGGTACTGGTTTTGTAAACTGGTATACTAAGCTAAATTAACCTACTTAAAAAATAATTAAGGTATTAGGCGACTAATTTAAAATTAATACATTTTTTTAAAGTATCAAAAACCACCAATCTTTAAGGTAATTATCTTCTATTTTTTTACATAGAGATGTATTTTACACTATACAAAATGATTTTACAATATAGCGTAAATTAAAATTTTTAAATATATAAGGAGTTTTTAATTAAAAAAAAAAAAAAAGATAACCCAATTGTATATCCATAGACCTACCAAAACCATAGCTCTAAAAGTATTAGGCACCTTTGGTTATTATTTTGTTAAAGGCATCCAGATTATAAGCAGCTCTAAATCTTGATTTTTTTAAGTAGGGGCAAAATTTCCCTCCGTCGCCCTGTACCTCGGTCATATTTTTTACCCTAAATTAGGCCGATCTATGTGCAGGCAGGACCTATGGATCCCATTAACCAAAAAAATTGCAATTTTAATCTATTTTTCTAATAACTTTTGTTTAAAAAATACAAAACGAAATAAAAAAATATATGATTTTTTTACGAATTACGTAGGGTGTCCAAGAATATGTGGGCAATCTCTTGGATTCATATAGAACACATGAAAATAATGTGACAAGTTCTTATAATTTTTTGCCATTTTTTTTGCCTAAAGCCACTCTTTACTACAGAGATTGTGCTCTCAAGTCACTGAAAATCGGATTTTCTTGAATAACTTTTAAAAAATTTAAAAACCTAGTAAAATATATTATTAAATAGGATAAAAATTGGTTGGTACTCATTAAAATAATGTCTTGTGAAACATTTGCCTTCGTTACGTTGCCAGGGGCGGACTAACCCTTACACAATGATACCTATTATTTTTACATACTCTATAATAAAGAAATTAAAATAGCAATTTTAAATAGCTTAAACCATAAGCTAAAAAAAGGTATTCTTGTCCAATATTGTTTAAGTAAAGCCTTTTTAAAAATAAACAACTTTTTGATCAAATAAAGTTGTATTTAATAATTTGGTCTTTTGGTTTGACATAGGCTTTCTCTTATTTTATGCGTTCTCTAGCTTTAATTATTAAAGATAATGGCACCATTTACAATCCTGCAACATTATGTTTTAGTGTCGTGAAAATAAAACAAAATCTTCTTTAATAGGTTTTTTAGTACCACTTGCAACAGAATAACATATTTTTTTAGATATCCCCTCCAAACAAAAACTTTTTTTGTTTTTTCAATTGATCGACATCGAACAAAAGTACCTTTTTTATTAAGGGTTTCAGCTAC
This sequence comes from Listronotus bonariensis, assembly GCA_014170235.1. Classification (NCBI taxonomy): domain Eukaryota; kingdom Metazoa; phylum Arthropoda; class Insecta; order Coleoptera; family Curculionidae; genus Listronotus; species Listronotus bonariensis. Next base: position 71,071 of record JACEGR010001155.1, read on the forward strand.
CCAAAAATACTTTTTTATGTCTTTGTTATACAGGGTGCAAAAATAATTAACACTAATGTGTAAAGGTTAGTTCGTCCCTGGCAAACTAATAAAGGCAATTTTCTTCAAAAATCTAAAAATTGTATTTTGATGACTGCTACCGAAAAACCAATTTAAGTTACACAAAAAAAAACATTAAAGCAATTTTAAAGAGCGTAAAATTTTTCATAATGTCCATCAAAACAATTCACAATAATAGTAAAAAGTGGCTTAGCATTGGAAAATTAACAAAAATTTTTTTTTATGACCGTTAAGAAGAATGCTGTTTTTTTAACCGTTAATATGATGGTAAGGTACTCCATTCCAGTACACTACATACAGTGTTAAAAAAAGTAACTTATTTTAACACTTTGAAGCTTTTTTCACATTTTTAATTAGTGTTTTGTTTCAATGCTTACTACAAGAAACTTAAATATCAATTTATGCAATGTATTAGTAAGCGCGACATCAACTGAACCAAACGGTCAAGTTACCTTTGATTTCATCATCATTATTTCTTTTAGTGCATGTGTCACTAATAGTCTAAGATCCGGCATTAAAAATATACTCTCATCTGTTAATTGAATGAAATAATATTTTCTATGCAGATTTTAAAGTAGTGAATTCAAGTAAACATCTGCCATGCCAGCATAAGTCTGCTAAAATTAATAAAAAATAATTAATTAATACTTGATTTATTTATCATTGTTACCTTTACATGTTAATTGCATAAACCAAACAGAAAATGTTCTCACCTGGCTGCAGGTAAGTTTAGCAGTCATAGAGATGGGTGCTTCCTACAACAGGGTTTATAATATACTGTTTGGTACATACAATTAACATGTAAAGGTAACATTTATAAATAATTAGTTATTTAAGTATTAATAATTGTAGCAGACCTATGCTGGCAGAGGTGGTTTACTTGTATTCACTACATTAAAATCTGCATAGAAAATATCATTTTATTCAATTAATAGATGAGAGGTATATTTTTTAATGCCGGATCTTAGACTATAACACTACACAAAAAATGTAATAGAAATTATTAAAAAATAATAGTAATAATGAATTTGGATCACTAAGAAATTGAAAAAAAATTAGTGTTTTAGTATTATTTCTACAAAAAGTAAGTACATACAATTTTCTAAAATTAAATAAATTAATGCATAGTTATGAAAAGAATGATTGCCTATTAAAAAAATAGGGAGGCTATGATTTTCAGTTGCAATATAATGCAATAAAAGAAGCGTTCAAGTTACCAAGCTATGACAACATCGCTTTTTCACTGATCAATTAGGCTTGCCTTAAAACCATTAAATACCAAATTTTGTAAACAAAGCTTAGCGTTTTTGAAGATATTTAGGTGCTACCGTACTTTTTGCCGAGAGTAAAGTGTAATATATTTACGCAACTAATAAAGACAGAATTTTAAAAACTTAGAAAGAACAAAACAATTTGATTCCCAATTTATTGCAATAAAAATAAACAGGACATTTCATTTAAAAAAATAAATTAAAAACGTGTTTTACAAAACCGAGAAATTTGACGACAGTGTCGATATCACTATTTAATTTTACATGTCCAAAAACCACCGATATAATTTGAGCTAGACATAATTCGTTCTGAAAGCAATGCCGCAAAGCAGGAAAAAATTATAATGTAAACAATTTTTTTGTAAATAGGAACCTATTGCAGCAAAAAATATTAAATCCGATGAGTTTCTGATTCCTTACGCCACAAGTCTGGTTTTATGGCAGAGCAGGGAGGAAAAAAGAGGATTTTTTTAGTACGTAATAGGTCTTTTGTTTAATTTATTTAAAAAATATTACCAAATGTAAAACTTTTTAATTATTAACTTTTTCGAAAAAAATGTCTCTTTATTTAAAGTCCTGCTTGATGATGACCTTTTACAAAAAATATTGTATGCTGGATGTACAGCGTTGCTTAAAAACTACTTGTTTCCAAATTAATATGAGGGTATTTCCTTACTACGGTTTAAAGCTTTAAAAAGTATTTTTTTTGTCATTTAACAAAGAAAAAGGCCTATAAAATCTTAACTACCGATTTGGTTGAAATTTAGTACGTTACTTGAATGTTATAAAGCACTTGAAAAGCTCAAACCTAATTGACTCTATCAGGTCCAGTAGCGTCTCACTATGCACCACAGCCAATAATATTGAGAGAAAAGTGTACGCCAACACATTTTTTTCGTGTAAAACAACTAAAAATACAAGTTTTTATTATTGTACAAGTTTTTCGTATTTAGCTTCGTATTTTAGATATTTAATAAAAAAATATATAAAAAACCATTTTAAAAAATTAACGCCTTGTACCTCAGAAACAAAGCAATTCCGGACATATGTTAATAGGAACTCTTCTTTATGAAATAACGTAAGGAATTACCCTTTAAAGTTTTGAAATAAATAACCTGTGTTTTAATCTGAAAACAAGTATTTTTCAGGTCACCTTGTACATTTAACAGTAAATTATTTTTGTGAAAATCTATTTTCTTATGAAGAAGGACTTTTTATAAAAGTTATTTTTTTCGTAAAGTTATTATTTAAAAAGTTTTCTATTTGGTTAGAACTTCCGAAGACCCACTTTATAATCAGGCTCGGTCAGAGGCTATGTGCTTTCAAAAGGTTTTTGTACTTTATTATTTCCTCTGTACTTTGCGGCATTGCTTTCAGAATAAATTATGTCTGGCTTAAACTATACCAAATTTGGTAAATGTAGAATTAGAGGTATAAAGATATTAAAGTGTTGCCGTACTTTTAACTGACCCAATATGCTGAAAATCCACATAGGGTGTTCCAAATCTAATTATACATAAATGCCCATGTACAAGACACAAAAATAAACCCTTAATAGGAAATGCTTATTTGATTACAGTTTTTTTTACGGAAATAGGGCCGTTGGCACGATCCACTAATAAAAATAGCCCCTTAAGAAAGATTATAGCTTGCAATAAAACGATTAACGGTAGTCCAGAGGGCAGGGTCGTATTGTAAAAGTAGAGAAAAGACTTTTTGCCAAAAAATATTAAATATGATTAATTCGGTTTTTATATTATTTAAAAATCATTTATCTTTTATTAAATGTAACTCTTTTAATAATGTTGCATATTTTATATAAATATCTATTAGTGACAATAAAGTTTTTATGCAGCACGCTAAAATTCAATAAAACGGGCAAACGCAAAACATTTTTTATATACCTAATACTATTGTTTAACCGAAAATAGGTATTTTTAGTTTGCTTGGTACATCTGACTATCAGAACTAACATAGTTAGAAGTTATCTTTCTGAAACTGCTCTCCAAATAAAACAGAAAAAATGGTATGATTGTAAAATAACATTCACGCCGTGAGAGGGTGTGGGTCTTTATAGTATTATTTATCACCTAATAAATAACTACAATAAACAAAGTATACTAAGATTATTTTGTTTGCTGGGAAAATAAAATGGTGTATAAAATAAAATATGTACTTACCATCAAAGTTTTATATTCTATGGTCGGTTACGCCTCAAGTATCCCATTAATAGAGGTACAACGTAATATGCACAAAAATATCTTATTATTTTTGTGCATATTAAAAATATATTAAATATAATTAAAAGTGAACAGATTCGTCATCACTCGCGCCATCACTACTATCAAAGTTAGTATCAATAATAAGAGGGGCTACACTAGGAAGTCTATATTTATTGTCTACCTTTACAACATGCTGCATACATTTTTCAGTAGCACTCTACTATACGTTCACTTTCCCGTAAAAGGTTAATAACTGACTCTGAGAGTGTTGGAGTGATATTGCGTTTTTTTACATAATCTTTTGCCAATGCCCATATTAACTTTATTGGGTTAAATATACAATAATAGGGGGCAGACGCAAACCTGTGTGACCACTTTCTGTGGCCAAATTGTCAATTACATATTCTTTTTAAAAAATTTCGTTTTAAGGAAAGCAATGAGGTCTCTTCTTGTTTTGCAGTTTTGGGGGATATAAGGGCACTTTTTTGGCAGAAGTTAATAGTATCTGCTTTTTTCCATTGCAAATTGGGAATTCTTTTTAATTGTCTCAATACAATTTTTTGCGCATCTTGTGATAATTGATGACGAATTTTGTCTTTTATGGTAATTGTAGATTCAATGGTCGCCCAGATATATCATTTTGAACGTAGTGTTTAAAAGGCCATTTAAAAAAATATAAACTAACTCACACTGCACTGGATACTCTTTTAAAACTTAATTTAGTGAAATACCACTGCCAACTGTAAACGGGTTTTGTTAGTCAGCAATGGGTAGTTTATGGATTAAATATTGGAAATACCATATAAGCAAATTAAATTTAGTCACGTACCGTGGTACTTTTTGTAAAATCTTGTCTATCCATCGGTTGCTTTGGTATACAGGCGGATCTATACTAATAGATTTTTCAATCCTTAAGTTTTAATAAAAATAATAATATCGGCTGCATTTTCATATTGTAGAATTAAATAATTAATGTGTGTCGAAAATAAAAATTTTATTTAAAAATAAAATGGTTTAACACCCTTTAAAAGAATTTGAATGACCATCAGTTTAAAAACTTTTTTAACGGTAAAGACAACGCATACCCTTGCCCTAATAACACTGAGATCCGTAATTAAAACAAACCCTACTAATTTTTGCCAAAAAATGCTTTACTATACCAGTACAAAACATATAACTATGAACATTACTAAAATATTTTAGAAAATGGTATATTAGTTATATGTCTTGCAGTTTCCTGTTTTATTGCATTTCAGACCGGGGAACAGAAACAATATTGTTTTTATCAAAGAATAATTTAAATTATAAAACATAATAGAAACAGTAATTTAAAATAAAATATCAATATTTGCTAAATATTCATTAATAAGATTTAAAATTGTTTTGCGCAAAAAGTGTTGGTTACTTTCACAGTACAACCCTGCTCTCCAGACTACTGTTTATCGTTTTATGGCTAGATGATGTTCTTTTTGAAGGGTTTATTTTAATATTGGATTGTGCCGAAAGAGCTTGTTACTGTAAAACAACTATACTCTCTTTTTGTTGACAGTACTAATTAATATACAAGGTGTCTTAAAAACGAAATTTCTATTGTTACGTATGTTGTTTTAATAAAGCACCCTGTACATTTTAACAAATTTTAACTGTCTATTGTATTCTACACCAAAAACGTATAATATTCGTCAATAACAATTAAAAGTAGTTATATTTAAAATAATTCTTTTACAGCGTGACAATTAATATAATACCATGTAAATAAATAACCTTCCATTGTAAGAACTACTAATGGGTAAGTCAGATAATAAGTTTATTTTAGATACATATTTACTTACTAAACCCAATTTTTTTGTATGCAATTAAGTAAACATTTGTCTAAAAGAAACTAAATTGCTAACATCTCTATTAGTAGTTTTTACTGAAATGTTATTAATTATAATATTTTATTTTATTATTTGTCGCTCTGATAGTGACTATTAATAAAAAAAATCCAAATAAACATATTTTATTTAAGTTTTTTTGTGTGTAAATAGAATTGGTACATCCTCTATTTTCACATATTGAGCGGTTTTGGCAAGCGAGTTTAGTAAACAACATATTATTTCAAAAGATGTATGCATGCTTTGTTATTTTATTGAAAGTAATAAGCTTCCCTAGACAAGTTATGCAGAGAAAAGCATTTCTGCTTAATATCGTACTTGGATTAACTATTTACTTAATATATGTAGTAAAGTTTATTAAACCAAAAGGATTTATACTTAATAATACCGTGTTGTTGTGAGATAAATACGGGCACGAAAATTGATTGTTAAGGCATAATTATTGTGTAAATAGATTAAACGAAGTAAATATGAAAGTAAATTAGGATTTTAGCGATTCTAAGTATTATTTCTCTCACTCCAATTTTATTATTTTCCAATATATAAAAAATATAAAAAAAGTTTACCAATTTATAATTATTTAAAAACATCCTTTTTCTTTAAATTAATTGTTTAAACCAAAGCAGATGAATTACCGGGGATAAAAAAAGGTACCTACTAATTCTTAGGGCTACAAAAATAGCAGCACAACGCAAATAAGAACTGGGCAATATTACTAATCAGAGAAATCTTTTTCCCAAGCTTATAAACACTCATTGCACCCAAATGGGAAATGGGACAGATGCTTTGATCACTGCGCCATATTTTTCTAGATTTGTGAAAATTGACAATATTGTGTTTTTACACTTTTATATCCTTTAGTTTTCGGATTCCTTGTATTATAACAGGCGCGGCTCGTCCATAGGGTCATTCGGTCAATGACCCACCTTATTTATAATAAAATTAAAAAATAATAAAAAGCAATTATTATTCCTAACAAACAAAAAGTTTAAACCTATTACTATGCAAAAACTCCCTAATATTCAATTTAAACAACGGAAACTTTACGCGGTCAGTGAATTTTATAACCGGATCTCTAAATAGAAATGCAAAATGCCTTAAGCCGAAAAGAAAAAAAACAAATCGCATCGTATACTAGTAAAGGGTCAACGCCCAACCAATCAGAGACCAGGTACTCTAATTCGCACCGGAGTATTTCGTCGGTAATTGGCAGGCAACCCAAAATATTGGTAGGGTATCTCAAACCTTGAATTGACAAATTAAAACTATTTTATAAACGGTAATAAAAGGGTCTTCTATAACCTCAAAAACTTTTTTGTGTAAAACGCCAGTATATAAAAGCAGTAAAGGCAGTAGTTAACAGTGTTAATTTTTTTTTATTTGTGTCTATAAAGTTCGGATATATATTCAACTTTAAGAAACGATGTTTTCATACAAGCAGCTTTGGAAGAAACGTGCAGGTTAACGAAAATACCAAAGTCTACCATACGCGATATTGTTAAAAAACCGATTGTCAAGAGAAAGAACAGATGCGATTCTGGTACTGCCACAAAACTTGATGTAAGTGATAAAGACCTAATTCGACGAAAAATCTATAAAATGTATGAAGAGCAAAATGCAACATTGGACATCTTAATGAAGAGACTAGAAATGGACGAAAGTAGCATACAGTGTGGCAGAACAACATTGTGGAAGACTGTGAAAAAACTAGGATTCAAATTTAAGAAGATCGACAAAAAACAAGTGCTGATGGAATCGCAACGGCTTCGGAAATGGAGCTTAGAATATCTTACGAAAATAGATATTCATAGAAGTCAAGAAAGGTTGATCATTTACTTGGACGAAACGTGGTACGATACCCATGACAAGCCATCAAAAGGTTGGGACGATTCAAGTGGTAAATGTAATGCAAAACCACCATCCAACAGAGGTAAGCGGATAACAATTATACATGTGGGATCAAAAGACGTATGGGTTCCAAATGCTTTATCACTGAATGCAAAAAATATAAAAGACTCTTCTCTTGACTACCATTACGACACAACTGCACATTTATTTGAAGACTGTTTTAAAAATAAGTTAATTCCCAATATTTCTCCTCAAATTGTTATGGATACCGCTAGCTATCATAGTAGGCAATTAAACAAACACCCTTATTCAAGCGACACCAAAGCAATTATTCAAGAATTTATGCACGCCAATAATATTTATTTTCATGAAAATTATTCAAAAAAACAATTACTTGAAGTATTAAAATGTCTTAATAAGAAGAAAAAATATGTTTGTGATGAGTTTGCAAATAGCATGGGACATTCAGTTTTAAGGCTTCCACCATATCACTGCATTTTTAACCCTATAGAACATATTTGGCATCAATTGAAATCGCAAGTTAGACGTAACAACAGTTCACCGACTTTAAATAGTTTTGTATTAGGCATTATCACCAGGAAAATATTTGGAGCAACAGTGTAGATCACGTAATTAAAGTTGAACAATCATATACCACACTTTCAAGTAATGTTAAGGATTTAATTATACAGTTAGGGGATGATAGTGACATTGATTTAATTGAATAGGTCCTAATAATAATTATAAGTTGTAATATTTTTAGATACTTTTCATTTTATATTGTATATTGTATTTTTAAAAGCTTTAAGTAGGTATAATTTATTTTTTTAAACATTGCCATAACGTGACTTTTTGACGCAATGATCAACGACAAGTAAATTATATTCTTTCTTTGTCATTCTCCATAAACATTAAACTACAATATAAACGAAAGCGATGTCGAAAAACGCTATTAGAAAGTCGTCAGTTAGTCACGTGATGACAATGTTTAAAAAAATAAATTATAGTATCCCTAGGTATATTTTATAAATAATATTTTTGTTCCTATTAATAATAAAATTTGTGATTATCAATGTGTTTCTATTTTTTCCTATAAAAAAGTAAATTCCACCCTGTTCCGTTCAAATTCTATAGCAGGTAACACCTGGCTAAAGCGCCGGCCGACAATGGGGGACAAAAGGGTCCTTTATTGGTCTCAAGAAGTGAGAACGAAATAAGTATGAATGTACTTTACAAAAATCATGTCTGGCAGCATACGTGAGAAGCCAATGGCATCTTGATCACGAAGTTTTAGTCCCTGGGCAAGTAATGAATTTGACTTCATGATAAGAACACTTTTAAAATCTTTTTAGGAGGGTTCTTTTGACGAGTCTACCACGATAATTGAAACTGCTAAATATTTAACTCAGCCTGTCAATATCAAATGTTTTGGGGTTCGGACTGGACAAATGCGTTGCTTTTTTGTCGGACAAGTTTACCACAATGTTTAACATGCGTGCCAAAAATTGTAGAAGTTACAGCAGAGTTAATCAACTAAGAATAGTTAATTTACTCGACGACGCGGCTTCAATCAGTCCCCTTGTACCGTGCCTTTTCTCCGACCACTTGCTGGCCAAAACCAAGCCTGTTTCCCTTTTTTATACTGTGCAGTGGTTCGCTTCGTATGGTACACGGTGGATCGACGTTGCTTGCCAACAATGTTTGAAAGCCGCTATTAAACGCGCGGCAAGAGAGTGCATTAATAATTCTTAGTTGATAAACTCTGGTTACAGTCACGAAATCCGCCTAGTCTGATACCCGAAACATGTGTTTAAGCCATATGGTTTCATCACTATAACCCTTACCATTTTTTGCAAAATGTTTAAAAATTGCATGTTAAACATTGTGGTAAACGACACAAAATATGACGCGTTCGCCCAGTGAGACACCCAAAACATTTGCCATTGACGGGCTTAGTTAAAGCTCCGCTTTTATATACAGTATGACTCAGGATAGGTGTTACAAGAGGAAAAATGGACAAAAAATGTTTGAATTTTAAAACTAAATTTTGGAAAACCTGGTCACATAATGTAAAACTTATAAATATAAAATTTTACTTTAATTGGTAATATATAGGGTGTATTATAACTAAACATACGAAAAATAGCCAGGTGCTAACTACTTTTATTTTTAAAAATAGAACAAAATTCTATAGGTATATATTGAAGGAAATTGAATTTTATGTCAAAATATAAAGTTAATGCATAAGAGTAAAAAAATATAATGAATATAGTGAAGTTTTTACATTACGCATTACAAATTAAATATTGGGCAAGAGTAAGCAAATAAAAAAAAAAAGAAAAAATTTTAATATATAAATTTTTTTAAAACTCGCTGCCTTAAGGCAAGTATTCTAAAAACTTTAACGCATTATGTAAAAATATTACATAAATAATTTTTTAACTTTAATTCTTAAAACGGTAAATTTTACATAAAAATTAATTCTCTACAACATTTACTTACACAATTTTGTTCTATTAAAAAAAAAGAGGTATTTTACTTTTAGTCATTTTTCATATTTTTAGTTATAACTCGCCCTGTTTATTACCAATTAAAGTAAAAGTTTTTAAATATCAGTTTTGGATCATGCGACCAGTTTTCCTAAAAGGACGTTTTAATATTTCAAAATTATTGGTCTATTTGTCCTCTTGTAACACCTATCCTGGGACACACTGTATGGCGGTATAAGTATTTGTGGTAGACTCGTCAAGAGAAACACCCCTAAAAAGGTTTTAAAAGTTTTTTTTTATCTTGAAGTCTTTTTATTACTGGCCCAGAGACTATTTGAACCTAAAGTAGGCTAGGTACACTTTTTTCACAAAATTCGTGATGTTAAGACCTACAATTAGGTAAAGTGACTTGTTCACATATATAACAGAACCTCGGTCGTTATGAATTTTTTTCTGTTCATTATAAAATCACGGTCGCACTTACATAAATAACAAAGGCGACTTGCGTGCACCAAGAAAGTTTAAACAATTAAATAAAGCACAATCACAGAAAAGTTAGTTCGTTATGTTTGTGCGGCGTTGCCAATAATTAAAAATCTCCTTTGATTTTTTTATTGGCTAATTAATTCTATTTTTACCAGAGAATGAAAACTTGACCTGATCAAGAAAAATTTCATATTTTTCTGAATTTAGCATGCATTTACCCAAAAAATTTTGACCTTAAAAATGTCGAGGACCAGTGTTATAATAATAAAGAAATAGAAAAGTAAAGATTTTCTTTGTTTATCAGCTGTAATTTAAAAAGAAGATACTTTTAAAGGGCTTACATATAATAAATCCCCCAGAGTTGTTTTCTTGGAAACACAATATAGGGTGGTTTTTTCTAAAATTTAAAGAGCCTCTTTATTATTATTAAAAAATATGATTACAAGAAGCTATCCCGTTTTGTTGGGGTTAAAAAAATCTTGTTTAAAATAGAGATAGGCTAAAAAATTTCCTAAGGTTCATAAATATCATCGGTACTGTGGCAATATTTTTAAAGGTATAATTTAAATAGGTTTTTTTAATTCAACTTAAAAAAGTAATATCTTTTTAACAAAGCGCGATAAAACTTTAGCCTTAGTACTAACATTATTTTGGCTTACTTTTTATTATTTATGACCTCACCTTTCCGGACACCCTGTTTAACCATTAAAAGCATGTTTTAAATAACTTAAATAAAATATCACATTTAACATGCCCATATCTATTGTCCATCTTAAATGGTTTAAGCCGTATAAATTTAAAAATAGTAGACATAATTTAATTGGACTTCGCGGATGTGCAATTATGGCGAACTCCTGGTAAAATTATTTTTAAAGGTAAAACATATTTTGTTAAAATAATCTGCATTTTCGTCAAAATTACGATTAATAAAATAGTTCATCATTGTTGGTGTATCTTTAAAATAAAAGATACCCCCAAACTAACATTTTTTCCCATATTTATTGTCCATCTTAAATGGTTTAAGCCGTATAAATTTAAAAATAGTAGACATAATTTAATTGGACTTCGCGGATGTGCAATTATGGCGGACTCCTGGTAAAATTCTTTTTAAAGGTAAAACATATTTTTTAAAATAATCTGCATTTTCGTCAAAATTACGATTAATAAAATAGTTCACCATTGTTGGTGTATCTTTAAAATAAAAGATAACCCCAAACTAACATTTTTTCCCATATCTATTGTCCATCTTAAATGGTTTAAGCCGTATAAATTTAAAAATAGTAGACATAATTTAATTGGACTTCGCAGATGTGCAATTATGGCGGACTCCTGGTAAAATTATTGTTAAAGGTAAAACATATTTTTTTAAATAATCTGCATTTTCGTCAAAATTACAAATAATAAAATAGTTCACTATTGTTGGTGTATCTTTAAAATAAAAGATACTCCCAAAATAACATTTTTTCCCCTTGGCCTACATTTTATGTTTACGATTTGTCTAATGTGAACTTTCATATTTTTTCTTTTTTTATATATAAACAACAAATTGCCTAAATTTGCCATTCGATTTTCTTTATTTTGTTTTAAATATAAAGAAGAATATATATATATAAAAATTACATTTTTTAAATTAACTATTATTACAATAAGACGAAAGGACACTTTGATTTTAAAAAACACCAGAGCGACCTCTTTTATGTGACACAAGAACTACATGTATATTTTAACAAATAGACCCCGACGTTTTGCCACTAATCAATAACAGGTTTTTCCACTCACTGGTAGAGGGTGTGCTGCTCCTAAAAAAACTTGTATAAAGAAAATCAATAGCTAGCTGGTGCAAAAAAAATCACAAGAGGGACATTAATTTTAAACATACATCTACCAAAAACAAATTAAAACTTATTTTAGGTTGTTGGATTCTTAAAAATAATTTGTGTTTGTAAGTCCAATAAAATGCCTTTGTAATGGTACGAAGGAACGAATTTAATAGGTTGTATTGTTTTTTCATTTAACCACTCCATATTTTTTAAAACTGTCTGCAGACACAGTTTTGGACCGAATGGGATTGCTTGTGTTCGCAACAAAATTAATCCGTTTAAATTGAACATCTTGTGAAGATTCGTTGACTTACCGACTCGCGATGGAACATGTGCGAACACAAACGAATGCCTTTCATTCGCCGTTTAAATACAATTATCCTAGCAAACGAATTTGTTCGTTCGCTTGTGCTCGCACTAATTAAGCCTTGTACACATCTGCACAAGGCTTTATGCACCTAAGTAGGGCCAAATTCGTTCGTTAATTCGCTTGTGTTTGCTCTAATTTAAATGCACTTTTAGGTGAAGGGTTTTTTTGTAAAATGAAAATAACAAACATTTTTTTAGGTTTTAGACCTACAAAAAGACTATTTTTAAAGTTTTGTACAGGACCGATCCTAGAGTGACCTGCGCCGTGGTGCAACAAATTGCTGGCCACCCCTAGAAGAAAATTTAAATGTTTTGATAATTTACTTTAACAAACTTGATTATTTACAAACGAAGCAACAATTTGTATTTTATTTTAATGTATTTACAAACATTATTTTTATGCGTTTTATAATTTTTGTAAAGTTTTTGATGCAATTGTAATTTGGGCTTTAAAAATATATTTTTAAAGTTATTACGTCTTGTTTAAATATATTATTTATTGTTAATTTGCCTATTTTTTATCTGTATGTTATGTTTTATTTAAATAAACAGTTTAAAAAAAAAAACAACTTTAAAACAATATTAAAACTCACTAAAAAGTTAAAAAGAAGTCGGCTCACACCATAATATGGTGTTAAAGTATAAAAATCTTTTATTTATTTAGTTATTAATATTGAGTAGTTTAGCACATATGTTATTACCCGCCTACTTTTTTAATTTTTACTTAGTTTATTTATTATTCGGTGAATTTTTTGTAACCGTTTATTCTTTGCTTTTTAGTTTATTATTATAACTGTTAAATTGGTAAACATTAAAAACACAGACTACAGTAAAAAGCACAAGCACGCTTTATTTGTTTAAAGCAAATAAAAAAAAACTAACCCAAACTAACCATGACCCACCCCCAATGTGACAGTTTTGCAAAACCGTCTGTAGCGCTTTTAACCAATTAAATTACACGTGCTTGTAATTTTTACTGTAATCTAAAAACACTACTCGTATCAATTTTAGTTCGGTAGAATAGATAATTTTGCCCTAAGTTGGTCGATTGTGAATGTCCCCGAAATTATCGGGCAATTTCCCTTCCTAGAGGTAGCATTGCCACATGAACAGCGTACGGCACAGAGAAAAAAATAGGCCTAGTACCTTTTTCTCCCGCGATCCTTTTTTGGGATCACCGTAAAAGTACACTTTATTAAATATAAAAAGATTTTTTTTTAAATCGGTTCACAAACGCCGTAGTACTGGCGTAACATACACACAAAAAACAATACATACAGGCGAAATAAACACCTTCTCGGTTTTAGAGTCGGTGTAAAAGAAAACACTGTTTGTGTGTATTAAAAAAATGCGTAGTTACAGGATGTTTATTGACAAACTGTGGCTAATAATTTTGTTAAAACTAGGCTTAAGATTAAAAAATATTAATAATAATAATAATAATTCATATAAAAGTCTTTAATCCAGAATTGAGGTTGTGTTTCTTATAGAAATAAACTGCATAAATATTTTGACAGTAAATAAATACAGGGAGGTTAAAAATATACGTTAAATAGTATATCTACAATAACCATTAAATTAATTTAATTTAAAATTGAAACCCTTCCTGTTTTTCTTGCTTTATCCTATTCGGCTTACGCAGGGTAAGAGACTCTAATACGCACAAAATTATTTAATTTTTTTAATATAATTTATTATTGAACTAAAGAGACAAATGGAAGAAACACGATAACGCACAAAGGCGACAAAACTGTGTCCACGATTGTAAGAGAGGGAGGGCATGCGCTTGTAAAATCCCCGTCCTTTTCTACAACATAGTAGTTAATGGTGGATAATGGCGTTGTTTTTTATTTTCTATCTTTACTGTGTTCAAATTTTTGAGGTTTTTAATAAGGTAGTCAGTGTTAAGAATTTTTTCTTTATACTATAAGCACGTTTGCTGCTATTAGGAACTTGTAGTGGTGTTATTTAAAGCCGAATTATTTGTTTAGTTGTGTTTTTAATTATTAGGAGTGTTTAGACATTTTAAAACATTAAAGTTGTATTTCTAACTAACAATGGTATTAAACTAAGTTGCTTATAAATGCAGTAACGTTTATGACACAATTAAAATGTATACCTACAAAAATCAAGTTTTTTTTTCCAACTAGCATGTGGAAAAGTAACTTTTCAGCACAAGTAGTCACTAGTACGAAAAATGCACGAATTTTAAAAATTCTGGTAATAAGTTGGGTAATATCATGTCAAAAACTGCATTATGGCTGGCTAAAAAGTTTACTTTTCTATATACGCATTTTTAATTTTCACCCTTATATGCCAAATTTTAATAAAATATATTTTTTGACAAATTTCGATGTTTGAAAGATCAAAAGACGCATAGCTTAAATAAATGAATAAAACGAAATGCAAGCAATGTAAGGTTTCTTTTATTTGTTTACATTATAAATGACCGATAACCCAAAAAAATGTTAATTATTTAAACAACAGGCCAGGGAAAAAAACAAGTAATAACCTACATAAATATCCTATATATTTTTAATTTTTATTAATTTCTTAAATTTATAGAAAGCCCAACATAGGTTTTATAGAGTTTTAAGAATGATACCTTAAAATATTGCATAAAAAACGTTACAATATTTATAATGAAAAAGGTACAATTTAAATGTAAAACATTCTTAATTATCGCCATTTGCACAATGTGTAAGAGTGCAACGGCGATACTACAATATATCTATTTCAGTCGGCCTCACTTTTGCGACATTACGGACCCTTTCCATCTGTCTCTTAGTTTAATGTAATTGATCGAAAATTAAACAGATTTGTACTTTAAACTTGTCAGAGCTTAGCTAGATAGAAAACTACGTAGAATAATAAATTGGAAAATAATGAGGTATTTTAAAATATTAGGCACCCGCCAAAGGCTGTTTCAGCAGCATTTTTAAAATACATAGAAAATTATATATATATTTTTCGAAAACTTCCCTATTTTTAGTTTTAAATGCGTTAGAAATACAAAATTTTGCTCCTATTGATAACATACAGGGCAAGTTATAACTAACAATATGTAAAATAACCCAGCGTAAAGTACTTTTATTTTAATAAAGCAAAATTTTATAAGTAAATGTTGTACAGAATTAAATTTTACATTTTAAGTTGTAGTTAAGGCATTAGAGAAAACAATGTTTATTTGTAATTTTTTACATGGTATGCACCTAAATAAGCAGACAGCATACTATCGCGAAACCGAACGAAATAGAAGCGAATGAAAATTTTAAAATTATATAACTAAATGGGAGTCGCACACTATCGCGGATCGGAATACCAAGGAACCATCATTTAGTTATATGTTTTTAAAATTTCCGTTTGCTTCCACTCTGTTCCGTTCTGCGATAGGGTGTTGTCTGCTAATTTAAGTGCACAACATGTAAAAAATTGACAATAAACATTTTTTTTTCTTTATTGCTTTAACTAAAAATGTTAAATTCAATTCCTTATAATATTTACTTTTACAATTTTGTTCTATTTTTAAAAATAAAAGTACTTTACACTAGGTAATTTTTCATATTTTTAGTTATAACTTTGTTTTGGATTATGCGACCAGTTTTCCCAAAACGCCGATTTATAATTTAAAAATGTTGTCCCATTTGTCCTCTTGTAACACCAATGTGTTACACTGTATACCTGTAATCCAACTTTCACATTTAAATATGTTTCTAAACTTTTCAAATATTTAAAAATTACAATTTTATTAAATAGTATATATTCTTTGACAAAAATAATACAATGTACGAGTATAAATGGAAAATGTAAATAATTTGTGTATTTATTTTTTTTCAATTGATATATATTTTTTTGCATTCATTGAAAGTTAATAAAACGAAATAAATGAGCCCCAAGCGAAACATTTTTGATAAAAAAATTAAGTTAAAATGGCGGTTAAAAATTTTCATTTTTTTTTATAATAACGGCTGAGTATTTATTATTGAAAAAATACGGTATATTAATAATGATAGAAAGTATATCTGCTTCAAATTTCAGCTTAATCAAGCCATCTTTGTAAAAGATAAAAATTAGGAACCGAAAAACAGTATTTTCTACTTTTCTCGAAAATTTTTGAGGTTAGGGTAAAAATGGCTATATCATAAGTTTTAGGTTTTTTAAAGGTCGACAACTTTTACATTTAATTTTTTAATTAATAAATTATAATGGGATTTACTGATTAGCTTGAAATTGCAAAAAACATTGTTACTCCTAAAAAGCACCCCTCCTTTTACCCCCTAACGCATTATTTTGGCTCGGAAGTATTTTTCTTACAAAGGTATGATTAAAAAAACCATACCAATAGTTTGCTGTAAGGCAATTTTTGTTTCACATTATTTGGACACAATCCTTTTATTTAATTTGCAATTACTTTTTTGTTTAAACAAAAGTATATTCAACTTCTTTTTAATATACCGGGTTTTAACAAATCTATTTGACAGCCACATCTTTTAGAATTTTGGTGTATTAAAATAATATTCAATATGGATAAGTGTATTTGACAGTGGACCCTTTTTGTTTCTTATTATTTTTTTGGTCACTTGAACCATGACTACGTTTTGAAT
Organism: Listronotus bonariensis; assembly: GCA_014170235.1. Classification (NCBI taxonomy): domain Eukaryota; kingdom Metazoa; phylum Arthropoda; class Insecta; order Coleoptera; family Curculionidae; genus Listronotus; species Listronotus bonariensis. Next base: position 88,117 of record JACEGR010001155.1, read on the forward strand.
TTTTAAAAGAAGCATCCTGTAAACTTTACCATTTCTGGTTATCTAAAAGAATTTTGGATTAGGGTGTGATATATTTTAAAAAGTGTTTACTCCAGCTTGATTCTTTAGACCCATTTTTATTACAATATCTTAGTGATTATTATTGGGTGCAAAATAATGGAAGAAGTCAAAAAATTACAATTCTATAAAGTTTTAGTGACTAATAAGAAATATTGAAATACAGGTTGGAGAACTCACATTTTTGTGTGTAACTAATATTTTTAAATGGCCTTCTTTTTAGACCAGAACTTTTTAAAAAGGTTTTTTAAAAAAATTAATTATATTTACGTAAATGCGATTAAATTTTAAATAGGGATATGAAATTAATTTAAATATTTGAATAATCCAAGTACTAGATAATACACCTTATTGACTATTGTCAAATGTGCCATAAATAGCCAGGATGAATAATATTTTGCAGATATTTTTATTAAGTCCTTTTTGGAAAACAAAGGCCCTTATTTACCTAATTAGCTGTTTAAATTAAAAAAACACACATTTTAACTTAAATCCCAAATTGCGAAAAATATTAAGGATAAAGTACCCAATTACTGACCAGCTAAGCTGCTTAGCCACGGATATTTATTTTTATTTTCGATTTGTAAGCTCTTTATACTAGAAAACTCGAAATTTCTTTAATATTATTGTTTAATAATGCTTTCCGTTTAAAAAAAAACTAAATAAAAATTGTAAAAAATAATAATAGGTAACTTTAAAAAATTAATATAAAATGTACTAAACCAATTACTGACCAGTAAAAAATTGTCAAAAACCAATTAGTGACCGATGTTTGAACGAACTTTTGACTTGGGGAGTTGTTTAAATATTGTTTATATATTTATTTATATTATATTTTAATATCTGTATCTTATACATAAAACTTAAAATTGAAACAATAAAACAAAATATAGCAAATTTAAAACCCGTAAAAGGTAAAAGGACATAAATTTACATTTATGTGATAAAATATGACAGTACATTATTATAGGTAATAATATAAAATATTTAATATTTTTTAATAAATAAGAGACACTGAACTGTAAAACGTTTAAATATGACTTTATTTTACTATAATAAATACGTATTAATACTTATTTGTAGTCCGCCGAATAATCAAAAAGCAGTAAAATAGATATGTTTAAAACACAATTTGGTAAAATATTATGCAAAACATTATAAAGTAGCAACAAAAACAAAAAATACAGAATAATAGGTTAAAGAGACATTATAAGACATAAACAAAACATGTTATACTCAAATACTTAGTCACTTATAGAATAATTACTTTAGATGGATTTAATTATACTAATCATCTTTTTTATCGACAGTAGATGCTCCTTTTTATTTATATTATTTGGTTTATTATTTCTTTAAAAATGACATTTTTCGATAATGGTTTTTAAATTGTTTTTCTTTTTTAGGAATTATTTATTTATAAATTTTTTAAAATTTTTATCTCTCTATTTATACACACGCCAAATAAAGGTCTTTTAAATGGTACTGGCATATAAATATTTAAATAAGGGACATAATTGGATATATTTTGCAAAGGCTTTCATAAAATTATTAGGTTTTGTCTGTGGCGGTGTATGTGGTAAAAAGAACCTTCATTTGCTTTACTGTCAAGTTTTGGCGACGGTACTTTTGGATAGTAACTTGCCAAAACTAAACCAATGGTAACAGACTTTCCATAAAATGACCATTGACCAATGACCATTCACTAACCAGAAGGATGGCCAGTTTTTAACACTGATCTTGATGGATAGCTAATGCTTATCACCTGCGCAAAAAAAAGTTACAATTTATGGGCGAATAAATGAGTTTGTGCGCAAGCAAAACCAGTCGTTTTGCTATGTCAGCGAGGATAAACGCGCGTGCGCCAAACAAACTATCGGGCAGAATCATGTGGATTTATCGCTTTCCCGTTCGAAGGACGAGTGCCGTATTTAAATAAATTCTTAAAAATACAGTTCTATCAAAAACGTCTAATACGCTATAGGTCAATTGTTGCTGTCTTAGAGAAAAAAAGTCATTAAAGCAGCCTCGGATCCAGGGAGGGGGAAACCTTTAAGGCACGGCAAATTAAAGCATGGAATAAAAAAAGGGGCCATTGTAAAAAGAAAAGACCTTCTCTTTGGTCTTTATTTCATTTGTTATTATACATAGATATTTTAAACGACGACTCTTTTTTTTGCTCTTTATAATATTTTCTCAAAAAAGGTGGCGGCATACGGTAAGTTTTACCCCCTTTACAAAAAATTAGGATCCAGAGCTAATTAAAAGAAAATAAAATAAGTGTATCAGCTAATATAATGTATTACATGAGTTTTTGCAATTTACGTAATTAATGGAATGTTATCCACTAATTTGCTAATTTTACAGTTAAAATATTTTTTAAATATTCTTATATGTATATCAACAAAAGCGGTTACGTGATTAATTGTAGTAACATTTCAAATATTGTTCCTAAATAAACCCTTTTGTAATATGTTCTGAACTCTAAATGTTTATTGATGTCAATGTCCATTTTTTCTGTAGATAAATTTTTTATTAATAATTTAGCCACCATAATACTTTAATCACCCCTTTTATTTTGATGCTTTGAATCACTGTAGGTTAGGAGCCAATTTTTAACAACGTTGTTTTTTTATGCCATTCTCAGAAGTTGCTGGACGAAAATTCTCCTGCTGTAATATTGCAAAACTACGACATTGTTTTTTGGGCCGATTTCTTTTTCTCCTTTATCTTGCCTCGACTTGCACCATTCCACAAAATATATATATATATATATATATATATATATATATATATATATATATATATATATATATATATATATATATATATTTGAAAAATTTGTTTTCTGAACCCTTGAACTATATTCTTAGTTTAAATTCTTGGGATTTAGGTCCAAATTGAAAATTAAAAGGTGTTTTTAGATTTTCATTTTATTAATTTTATCAAACGTTTCGGCATTATGCCTTCTTCAGTGAATTTATCTAAAAACTAAATGACAAAGTTGCTTTTTACATTATTAAAATTAATAAAATGAAAATCTAAAAACAACCTTTAATTTTCAATTTGGACCTAAATCCCAAGAATTTAAACTATATATATATATATATATATATATATATATATATATATATATATATATATATATATATATATATATATATATATATATATATATATATATATATATCTATATATATAAAATACTCAAAACCAGGAGGTTTTGAGTATTTTTTTTTTTTGGAGAGAATTTCTGACGTTTAAGACCGTTAGATTTGTCGGTTTTTTCCAGCCATGTAACAAAGAAAATCGTTTTTCGTAAGATTTTCCCCATGTAATTAGAGTATTTGATTTGAAAATTAAGTAAACCAACACCTAATGTCTAAACTTTGATTAAGATGTTTCTGCCATGTTCAGATTTGAATCTCCTGTTTAATTAAGAAATTCACATTGGTAATATAACTTTAAATAACATATTTTAGGGATAATTTGTAAGACCTAAAATTGTTTTTGTAGATGTCCTGAGGAAGGAAGCAATCTGCTTTCGAAAGCTTGACAAATTCAATAAAGAATTCACCTGTAAAATTGGCCATTATTTTTATGACTGCATCCCCAATAACCTCCTGGTTTTGAGTATTTTTTCTTAACTAGTCAGTCACGACTACTTCCACCTTTATATATATATATATATATATATATATATATATATATATATATATAATTTATAAATTCTTGGCCATACCAGGTTATGTATTTGTTTCTTTTCTTTGTCATTTAGGAGCCTTTATCGCCAAGAATTTAAAACTTTTATTAAATTGTTTATTCTAAGGCTCAATAAGATATAGATATATATATATATATATATATATATATATATATATATATATATATAAATTTTTTCTTGTTTTTCTTGGACTTTAGGATTATATATTTTATGTTTTTACTTTTCTTGGGGTTTAAGTCCTTTTAAAAAATACTTTTCTTTTCTTATTTTTGTTGCATTTATTGACGTTTCGGTACTATTTGACCTTCATCAGAAATAGAAATACAGTTTTCACTAAGCGCTAAAAAATATGACAGTAATAAATATCTAAATCTAGAAGCTAACAACTAATGTTTTACCTTAAACAAATTTTTCGGGAACTGCTCTTTTTATGTGTTTGTAAAATTTCACAAAAAGTGCTTATGTAAGTGAAATTTTACAAACACATAAAAAGAGCAGTTCCCGAAAAATTTGTTTAAGGTAAAACATTAGTTGTTAGCTTCTAGATTTAGATATTTATTACTGTCATATTTTTTAGCGCTTAGTGAAAAACTGTATTTCTATTTCTGATGAAGGTCAAATAGTACCGAAACGTCAATAAATGCAACAAAATAAGAAAAGAAAAGTATTTTTTAAAAGGACTTAAACCCCAAGAAAAGTAAAACATAAAATATATATATATATATATATATATATATATATATATATATATATATACATATATATATATATATATATATATATATATATATATATATATATATATATATATATATATATATATATTATTGCGGCGTCCGGATATACGATGTGTATAGCGAGGGCCTATATATATATATATATATATATATATATATAGGCCCTCGCTATACACATCGTATATCCGGACGCCGCAAATTTTCGGACGCCGTTGCGTATGGCGAGGTCCTGTGTAATAAAATCATAAGATTGAAGTGGATATATATATAAAAGGAGACGCCGTATAGGCGATATGAGAAAAAGGGATAGTACATTGAGAATAGCGGTATGTACATTTTTGTTGTTGCTTTACTGGCCGATATTTTTAGCCAATGCATATACAGTATATTAGGCATTATTGTGTAATAACCTATATAAAACAAAAAAAGGTTAGTTCTGGCAAGTTCAGCAATAATATGTCTAGAATATTCAACTATATTTTGACCGCAAATAATGTTATAATAAATAAGGACTATTTTTCAATAAAGCGGAACTTTGTTATTTTAAATAAAGTACGATGTATATTGTTGTACAATCTTAAAATTTAATCTTTTTCACTTGAAAAAGGTTTTGTAGGCTATGGATATTTAAAAACTATATTTTCTTTATTTATCTTTAAAAGTATGGCAAATAAGCGTAATATTTTACAATAAAAATTTGCTACGTACAAGGCTGCAGTAAAAAACCTAATTTTTTACAGATCATTAAATTCCTTTTCTTTTTAAATAATCATAACTTATATTACATTTTGTAAAAAGAGAAAAGGTTAAATTAGAAGATTGAGGAAAATATACATGGTAATCCATTTAAAATACCAAAGTTTACCTATATCAAAAAATTTGCCATTTTGTTTTAGTGTAAATGAAATGTCGCAACAAAGTGGAAAAGTAAAGTAGTAAAAATTGCATCCTAGTAACTTCATTAAATCTTAAGTTATTTGTGTCAAACTGGGTCAAAATATAGTCGGCCACCCTGTATAAGTAAGAAGTATAATTGTGCACTACAAAGTTTCTGACGAGGGCCCGTAATGTTAATCGCTTATAGACTTTAAGGCTTATTTAAGCACAAACAGGAAGCGCACCAAAAGGTAAGTACGCAGATAGTAAATAGGCAATCCGCACTGATATTTTAAGTGTTTAAGAAAATGTAGACAAAAGCATAAAAACAAAATTTTGAAGCAAAAACGCAAGGAAAAAATATTTTATCTAAGTGCGTGCCTAGTTTTCTTTACAAAAAGTAATGATATCCCACCAAAAACATAAATGTAAAAAGAAGAGCCAAGTTCAATATATGTTTAGCTATAGGCTTCGCCGCAAAAAGAATTGAGGTTCAAATTAGTGCCAAGTTCTGTACAAAATCCAAATATGTATGAGAGAATAAAATAAGTTCATCTTATCAAGTTACGAAAATTTACAAATGTTACTAGAGAGATATGGGTATTTTGGTTACCGCCTACCTTCGTTATTTACGTAAGGTGCTATTTAAATACCGCATACGGTATTAAGTGTTTGTTTTTAGAGATATGGAAGTCGCCGTATTACGCACGGGTAATTACACCTGTCTGCGAATTTACAAAATTAAAAAGCAAATGATCCTTTAATGTGCGAATACTACAGTTTTTCCTGTTATTTTAAACACATTTTACTGTAAATTTTTCCACTTTTCCAGATAAATTTTTACTAAGACATTCGCTCAGAAAGCCAGTTCATTGTCGGCCGACAATCTAAACCCCTTAGTTTCTTTTCCACCTGCAACATTTATCCAAAAATAAAAAAGCAAGACTTTATCAAAGATTAGTAGTTTAACTTTACTCTGTGGCTCTATTACAAAAATATTTGTAGAAATCGTCGAAATAAATAATATAACCTTAAAAAATAAACAAAGAAAAATATTGGGCGCATGGCACTTCTATTCACTGTTTTAAATAGCACGCGGCGTTATCAGCCCGCAAATTACTCCATGCGGTAACGTTATTAACCCCAGCGACGGTAAAAATCGAATTGCGCATAACTTAACTGTCATAATAGTGCTTACGTTAATACCGCATGACGTTACAGCACCACCCATATCTCTTTATTTTCAACATACTTTCTGTAATCGTCAAGAATCAACAAAGCATTTTAAATAAACTCAAGATGTTCTTTATTCGACAAATCGATACTCCTTTGGATTCTCTCTCTTAAATACTCCAACATTGGTCTCTTTATAAGCTTTATTCTTTAGATAGACAATCCACATGGTAAAACGGTCAGTTAAAAAAATCTCTTTTTAATAATGTTTATAACTTTCCTGAGAGGAATTCATCTAACAAAGCTTTGGTTTTATTGTTTAAAAACTGTAAATATCTATTTCCAATCAGTGATGATCTTCATTCTTTCAAACTTACATATCATTAAAATATGCTGGTCTTCTCATTTTGTGGTTATCTGTCAATTTTTGTATCGGCAACAATTCATATGGGTGATATCGAATCTTTTTTTTTCGTAGATTTTTCAAAGTATTTACCAGCAGTAGCAGTAAAAGAATTTGTATTTTCTAGTAAAAATAACGGCTTTATGAATCAGATAAAGATAATTGTTGAGTCGTTTCCTACATTAAAAATACAATAAAATTTGTACTTCTTCATTTTTAGTGACGCAGACTGTGCTCTTTTATCTTTAAATACTTTTGCGTTCCTTTAGAGTCTTTTCGGTACAATAAAATGTGAACCTAGCAAGAACTGTCATGTCTTGATAAATGCGCTAATATTCCGTTTGCGCTTGAGCAATATTTTTGTCAGTTTTGAAAAACAACCCATTTTAGGGATGCATGTAAAAAATATGACAGCAAAATAAATAATAATTATTGATAGAACAAATACCGTTCAAACCAATTTGTTAATTTATGGCAAGTGCGATTTGGTACCTATCACAATATATTCAAATTAAATAAATGCAAATATTTTGAAATTTATAAAAATTATAATATAACTAATAAAAAGCCCAAATATAGAATCTCTTTGGTTTTTAAAAATACCAATTAAAAAAAAAATATTTTTTTGTATTTCCACACATTTTTAACTTACTCCGTATCTGCAAAAATATATTTTTTTATGGTTTGGATGGTTTTATTAAACTTTTGTATTTAAAGTTTATTTTTACCTTGTATAATAAAACAAGGTAGGCGCTGTCTAAATATACGGACCAACCCTGTACAAGGTGGCTTTTAAAGGTTCTGTTTTTTTTTTAAACCAACAAATGTTTCTATTTTTCTATTGTCTATTTGACTGCATATTCTTATTTAAAAATTAAGAAAATATTTTACGCGCTTACCTCGTTTTCGACAACTAAGGAGTAAACATGTTTCTTATTCTTTTTTTTTTATTTAGATTAGGGTATTTTTGTTCCTTCCAAGCCAATTCCGCTTATTAAAATTTAAAATTTCCGAGAAAAAATTGCACAACTTTGTTATGACGCATTCTGTATATTTTAAGGTTACCCGTGATGACGTAAATAATTACTACAAACAAAAAAGTCTTATGACTTTTTTTATGTCTGCAATATAAATGGTAGTCCCAAACTAAAAACTATTAATTTTTTCATTAGTGACATATTCACAAGAGCAAAAAATTATTTGATCTTGCACACCACTTTTTGTTTCATTTTATTATTATTTTTGGACGAATCTTAGTTTGGAGAGAGAGGAATGAAAGGTACCGTGAGGAGAATATGGAAGCAAGGGTTGGGTTTGGTGGGGGTGGTGTTACTGTATGGGGTGGTATCATGAGTAATGGAAGAACGGAAATGGTTATTTTGATAGGTGAGACTATGAATGCGAATAGGTTTGTGTGTGAATGAACTTGTCAAGTTTAAGGAAAATCGGCCAAGGGAATTTTGAGCTATGAATAAAAACTATTTTTTTCCAAAACTTTAACACTCTGTATCTCGAGAACGAAGCTTTAAAACATACATGTTTATATAGACTTTTTTATTATTTTTTCATGTTCTATCGTCTATTAAATTTTCCCGCTTAAAATCTAAAACACCCTGTATAATGAAAGAGTCAGTTTTGTTTGATTACCCTGTACGAAAAAAAATCATTAAGTAGTAATTAATTTAAAATTTCCAGATCACATCAAAAAATCCACAAAAGACACATATTAGGACAATGGATCTGCCTGGTAGCGTATCTGTGGCCAAAAGGCACTAATCGAAAAAGTAAAAAACCGTCCAGAAGTATTGACCGAAGCTGCATATTGACCAAATTTCAAACCAAACAACAACGTACAGCCCAATTGTCATAGCTTAAAACGAACAATAGCCATATTTTGTGCAAATTTTATCTTTACTTTTTGTTTGACCCCTGTATTTTATAGAAATATCCATTTACCAATCAAGTGGTTAGGTAATAAAAAGAACCAGAAAATAAGCTTTCAGAATGTGAAAATCTGGTCGAAATCGGTAAAGCCGTTTTTAAGTTACAGCGTTTTAAAGATATTAGTAGCAAAGTTTTGACACATTTTTTGTTTAGTAGTGTCTCTGGGGCTAAAGGGCTGTAATCAAAAAACTGGGAAAAACGTCTATAGATATTGATATTACTTTACTAATATATACCTATATTTAAATGCGAAAAAAAAATTATTACCGGAATCACACACCTCTAAACTTTTTGAAATTTTGCATCTGTTCATTGACCACCCTGTATACCATGAACATTTGATTATTTTTCAAAAATTATTTTGCGCCATGTCATCTAGACAAAATGGGCTTTAGCAAACCGAAATCCGCAGCTAAAAATATTTTTTATTTCAAAAGTTACTACAAGTTAAATATGGTGCTAAAAATTGCTTGTCCCGATTTTTTTGGCGAGCACTTTATTTACAACTATATGTTTTGGGTATATCTCCAGCGACTTTTAATAATTCAAATACAGGCCTTTTTTAAGTCAACCTCTTTATCAAACATACAGTGTGTCATACGGGAACCTTTTTAATTTTTAATTTTAAGAGAAAAAAAGTATTTATTATAAAATGCTGCATGATCCAAAACTTAAAAAGCAACCATCAGATAGCAAATTGTGTCATTAGTTTACAAAATTTGGCCAAAAATTTAATTTTTGCTTAAGAATAATGTACCTGTATTTTTGCTAAGATCAAAAATTATTAAAAAAAATATGTTTAGAATTAGAAATTATTTTTAAATATGCAACTTTGTTTATCTCGATAAAAGTAAAAATTCAAATTTTTATATTACTGCATTACATTTTATAATTATACATTTGATAAAACAATTAACAATATTAGTTTTTTTTTTAATATCGCAGAATATAAAGTCAAAAAATATATTTTTTTCTTTTCAATAATCCAAGTTGCATATTTTAAAGTAATGTTTAATTCTAATTATCTTTTTTATAACAATTTTTAGCAAGGCAAAAATACAGGTAGTTAACTCCTGTAATTACATTTTTGGCGTAGAAAAATAAGACAATTTAATATTTAATTTTTGCATTTAGGGTTTTGGACCAAGCAGAACTTTTTATAGAAAATAACTTTTTTAGTTAATAATTAAAAAGTTTTTCCTATACCGCCAACTTACGTATACACCCTGTACAAATGTTTTTGCAATTTTTTTCTCTTCAAGCAGGATTTTTAAGGAAGGGACAAGTTTTTTCGAAAGTCAATACATAAAAACTTTCCATTTGGTAATAACTTTTTAAAAAATTAGTTTATTGTAATAATACAATAAAATATACCTATTTTTTTCTATAACCTTTTAAATCTTCTTTTTGTCTAAATACGCAATCCATATTCTAAAATCCTATTACACTGGAAATCATTACCCGTTTTACGCTTTTACGGATAAGCAAAAGAGGATAATAAGCGTAATCTGAATCTTTTAAGTTAAGAATAAAAAAATGAGAACCTATTTTCTCTTTTTACACTTTTTCGTATATTAAGAAAAAAGAAAAGAATGGGTTTAAAGGACGCTTTTGCCGTAATAAACTACTTACCTGATCCATAAATTTTAATTTAATTTTAACATTTATAATATCCAACATATAATTTTAAAAATAATAATTTAATATAATTACTTACTAGAAAAATGTAAGCATTATAAACTCCATGACGTTAGTGGTACTTAAAACTCGAGAGCTGACGTAGGAATTTGACGTAATAATTTGACATTAGGAATGGCGAAGGAGCTTTGACGTAAAAGTTTAATGTTCTGAGATGATATAAGAGGTCGACGTTAAACTAATTTAAAATAATTTTTTAAATTAGGTGGGCGCCCTACTGAAAACAAAAAATAAGTAAAAAAAACAATGCTTCTTATATCTAATGCTGAAAAAATTAACATTTAAGTATACCTGATTTTTTGATATCTAGTCGTGTAACAATAATACACTTACAAAAAATTTCTCCTATAAAAATCGGTGAAAAAATAAAAACGAACCAATATTTTTTTTTTTTTTTTAATTTACCACTAAATTAAAACCATTGTCTTTCAAAAAATTTAAAGTAATTTTTACACTAAACAATTTTCTGTTGCACTAAAAACCAGGAATATAATTTAAATTATAAAGCGGGTTTGCTAAGTTTTTTTATATAGGGGTTATTTTATACTTTTAAACCGATTTTAAAATTTATCCAAAAATTGTTTTAACATTAAGAAGGTGTTTTATTTAAGTTAATTTCATATAGGTCTTGTATTTGGTTCCAAACTAAAAAATTATGCTGGTTCTTCTTCAGGTTTAAAACTAGACACTGGCGAAACGACCGCCGACGGTTTTGCTCAATTATAAAAAGAAACCGCCGTCTGGCGGTTTTTTATATTAACGTATATGAAAAACACCGAAAATTTTAACTAGTGTGGTATTACCGGGGTTTTTTACTTATTTTTACGATAGAAGCCGCCGTTTAGCGGTTTTGCTTATAAAAACTAATAAAAACGCCGAAAAATGATTATAGTTATGCTTACCTTAATCATTATTTATTTTGCCTGCTTTCTTTTTGTTTGTTTACTGTAAGCCTTTTTTTTTGTGGTTTTATTATTTAATATTGTAGTTTAGTTAATAGCACCCACTGGAAAAATCAATTGGGTAGTATATCGGGATGGGGACAGGCGGCAAATAAAACCACTACTATATTTATCCTTACGTTTCTTGGCTGGATTGCCAGTTTATTAAGGGCCTATAATTAAAAAAGACACATTAAAAGAATATTTCGTCATATGGACCCAATAATTTACAACACTAAAAAACACTTTAAAAAATATTGTTAGACACAAAAAGCAAATAAATAACTTATCAGGACGTCATCATCAGCATTCAAAAAATATAAAAAGGAAAAAAAAATATCTATCCGGAATCGAACTCGGGCTTACGGGTCAACACTCGTAACCCTGTAGCTATGGGAGAACTTAAAAACGTTTTTTAAACATTAATAATATATTAAAAGGAATATGCAGTGCTAATACATTATTTATTTTCTAAGTTTTTTTTCTTTTCCTAAGAATTTTAAAGAATTAAATGCATACTTTAATTGGTAATACTTCAGTTTTAAATTTATGATACAACAACAGTTGGTCATTCATACTTTAAAGTTTTCATTTCCTAAACCATGTACATATATATGTGTTTTAACTTATAAACACCTTGGACAAAATCTTGGTAGGTTGTAAACGTGTCTTCCAGTTTTATTTTTGTTTGTTGATCAATAATGAAAATAATAATAAACAATAAAACAACTATTTATTAAAGTTTATTTATTATTGGCGGTTTTCAATAGTCTTTAAAAGCAAAACCGCCGGACTGCGTTTTCTATTGATAAAATAAGTATAAACGGCGGGTAATAACAAATTAATTATTATTTTCGGCGGTTTCTATATACGTAGATATAAAAAGCCGTCGAACGGTGCTTTCTTTCTTAAAATTTAGCCGGCGGCGGTCGTCTAGTCAGTGTCTAAAAACTTAGAAAGAGTTTTAACAAGGCTATCTTTTTAAATTGTAGTGATAACATTGAGACTCCAACTGAAAACGGGTTTTGCAGAGTTAGATTAGAGATAAATTTTTTATTAACATTATTATACCAAGTATAAAAGAGATAACTTTATGTAGAATTTTTAATTAGTTATTCTTATTTTTTATTATTCGATTTTTTTTTATTAGATTAATTTTATTTAATCTCATAAGGCACCTTTTATAAAGAGTTAAGTTGCAGCTAAAAAGCGAAAAATATAACATAAATAATTAAATATGGTGTTTTTAAAATTTAGGTATATAATTTTACACAATAATATAATTTTATGCAGGTCCTGTTTAAGTTTTAAACAAAAAATTTGCTGCTTCTATTTTAAGTTTTAAACTAAGAATATTTTTTACAAAAAAAAAAAAGAAAAAAGAAACAATAAATTACTTTTAAAACCAAATTTTTTTATGTATATAAGAAAAGCTTGCAAAAAGAAAAATAGGTACAATATTTAAACTATTTTACAAGATATTTAATAAGAACTTAAGCCCATAAAAAATATATTTAACAATTAAATAACTTAAAGAAAAATAAAGTAAAAAATTTTTGTCAAAAAAAAGTGTATTATTTTAAGTATCTGGATGACACCATAACTTATTCAGATTAAAAAAATTAATATTTAATATTATAACAAAATATTTTGTATTGCACTTTGTGTAGCAGGCCAGCATCAAAATAGCTAGGCGGAATCCAATTTTCAGCATTAAATTAAAATTATAAATAATGTAGCTTTAACTTCGAGTTGGGATGTGCCACTAAAATTTTCTACCCTTTAGGATTTTTTTTTAATTTCATCTAGATAAAGTATTTTTTTAGTCATAGCTACACGACGAAGACGCTCTTTTTCACTTCTTTTTTGTTTGTAATACTTGCAGTTTTTAAATGCGAGAATATTTAAAAAAAACTGTTTTTTTTTAATTTCTCTGAATTAAAAATACCAGCAACCATATTTTTACGTTTAGAGAAACTATTTTTGCAGGGAACTCACTTCTTGACCAGACTATAAAAAGCCCTTAATATGCTACTAATTTGCTAATATAAACTATTTTTATTAAAAAAAAAACACATTTTAGTAAAACATTTTTTTACAACCTTAACACAAAAGAGACATATTGTTAAGAATTAAAATAATCAGCTTTGGTTTGGTATAGAAAAATCATAATTTTTGATATCCACACTTTAATGTCATTCAAGATTTAATCAAATTGGTTATTAAGCAAAAAATATTTTTACATTATTTATTATTTTTTATTCTGCAATTTAGCAGTTTAAGCGAGTTTATTAAACTTTTTAGCAAATATTTAAAAATTGCCGACCTTTAATTTAAAAAATATATGAAAGAAAAAAAATATATAAAAAACAAAAACAGTAGCCGGTCCGAGAGAAAAACTTCCTAAGAAAAGAGTTTAGTAGAACCTTCTTGCTTGCCGAAATAATGACAAAAGAATTAAAAAATATTTTCGATAAGGTGCTGTCGTTCTAAACAAACTCACTTTTGGTGGATTTATCACGGCATGTGTTAGGTGTGCCACAATTTTATAGAAAGTTTTTTTTTTAAGTAACTTTTAATTGGCTTGTTGAAAATTAACGAAATTTAGTATGTAAGCTAACCTTATCAATGTCTTTAAATTAGTTTAATACAATTTTGTGGTAAAATCAATACGAAAGCAATTATTTGAAGGTATTAAAATAAAGTAAATGGGATTTTCTACGGCCAGTTTGGCGATTTAACACCCGGCATAATAAATCTCTTTTTGTTATGTTTAATATTTTACGTTAGTAGTTTTGACGGCTTGTCTAATAAATTAGTTGAAACCCGGTATGGGTATTGGGTATTCCTTCGAGACCAGAACCTTAACATTTTTTTAAATCCTGTTTGGCCAACTTCATTCTGAAGTTAAGTAATACACGGTGACCCGCCATAATCGACACATAAAAACACCGTTTTATCGTTACCTCATTCAGGATAAATCAGTTTTATTCAAAGTTGCATTATAAACAACTAATTAAATTTTTTTGTGGATTTTAAAAGTAGGGGTAGATAATACAATATCGTTTATTTTGTGTTTTTTTTTAGACTAATCTACATTCGATAATAATGGCTTAGTAAACAGAAATAGTTATATCACGAGCTACTTAAATTTAAATAGACATTGGGAATAAAAATATGTTAAAACGGAATTTACTACGAAAGTGTAAAAGATAGGTAGGTATATGCAACCTATACACCATTTTAAAGGGTATTTTATTTGTCATCATATTGTGTAAAAACAGATTGTTTCATTTAAAATAAGAGAAATATTGCTATCTGATTATCTGAAAAATTTAAAATATGCCCCTGCCCAACATATGACCATTTAAAGGCGTGCATTAAAAAAAAACATTCTAAGCCAAATGTGGTTAGTCTAAGTGTCATACTGCAACGACTTTAAATAATTTTTACGTAATTTCTTTTAGTTTGTTTTTTTACCCTTTATTATTGTAGACATTATTAACACATTTTAAACAGATAATATGGCCTATAACCTACGGTTATTACCACGCTCATTATCGACATCCATTACCCACGGCCGTCATTTAAATGTGCATAAATCTGATAATTTGTATATGTTTTCGCCAGCTCCGATTTTTACATATGCCAAGGTAACTATTTTCTAGTCACAAATTTAAGTATACAAATTTAAGATATGTTAGTATCAATATTTACCATCAAAGCTCCTGTCCCACAAGCTTTGCTTAAAAAAATGGCCTGCGGATAAAAGTATTTAGAAGAAACTCTGGTTGCAGAAAGTTAGGTATTATTTGTTCCATGTTCTGCAATAAGTGCTTAGTCGTCACTCTATTTGGGTCGATCGAGTGGATCATAAGGCGATTTTACTTAAAAACCGAAAACTCTAAAAACTGAGATTTTGAAAAAAGATACTTAAGCTGAGGAAAAAATTTATATACGTATATTTTTTTAGGTATTAATAAATTAAGTAAACCAATAGGCTTTAATTTGTATCAAGCAACCTATACAGAATCAGCCAGTCAATTATACATATGGGCAATGCGTGGAAAACAGTGTAACGCTAATACCGGCATGTAAACATGGGTTACTTATAGTGCTTGTTTTGTTATTGCATTACTTACATTAATAACTGTTGCTTATACAGTACATCTTAATGCACAAGGAAAAAAGTTATAACTAGGAATAAAAACATTTACGTAAAAGTTATCAAAATTCGTTGCAGTATGTGGCTAATCATATTTTGCTTAAAACTAACACCAGCATTTTTTACAATACACCAATCAAAAAAAAATGGTTTTCTTTTCAATAAAGCATTATTTAAACCTAAATGCACAAGGCAAAAAGTTATAAGGAGACACTAACAAGATATACGTAAAGGTTAGAAAAAATGATTAAAAGTAGAAAAATTTGAAGAACCATAACTTACATATTATTAGTCTTAGAAGCTACCAAAGTAGTCCTCCCTAGAGGTAATTTTGTTTTCAATTACTAAAATATTTTATTGCTATACCTAAAACTGCATAGAAAAGAATTACAGAACATTGTTTGCGACAAAATTGGTAAAATTGCCGAAAAATGGCGTGAGTTGCAATCTTTCAAACATTGTTTCTTAAATACTGTGAACTCTAAAGACATCTGCTAAGCGTCGTTTTGTAGAAAAATGATGGGTGTTTTTTTTTCTATAAAGCCATGCCTATACCTAAACCCCCAAGAAATAGAGTTGAAGGGTAAAATACAAAAAAAAACAAATAAAAACGCATTTTTTGTGTTTTTTTTGCTTTGTTTTTTGAGCACATCTTTATTAAAAAATTATATTAAATTCAATTTCCTACAACTTTTCCATTTACTAATACCTGGAAAAAGTGCGTAGTTTTTGAGCTAAGCTCAAAAAACTGAAAAGCGAGTGTTTTGAACTCATACACAAAAGAAATTTCTTCCCAAAAATAAATTTATTTTGGACCATTAATATTTTTAACCTTTTTATGCCTGTGTAATTTATTTATTTATTTATTTTCTTTAGACAGCATAACTTACAATATACTAATTTGTATGTTTCTTGGTATATAAAGAAATTTAACATACTAAAACTACGACGTTGGGATGTCAAATTAAAAAAAAAAACATTGATATATCGATATTGATAAATATCGTTTTGGCTAATATCGATTTTTAGATATATCAAAGAGTTACATATCGATATTTGAGAGAGATGAAAATATCCAAATATTTTTTATTGTTGCATTTTTTTAACAGGTAGTTGGTAAATAAATACGGCATAATAGTACAAATTAGTTTGCTACTTTAGTGTTTTTTATTTTACTGTACAGCATTTTTTACGGCTTTAATATTATTTTTATTTTGAAAAAACTGCTTTTTAGTTTTGTCTCATTTACTACAAATATCAAAAATATTCAATATTGACATACTGATACATCGAGCAGTTAAATATCGATAAGGATTATCGATCCTTGATTTCCAATTTATCGATATTTGATAATAATCGATATATCATTGCCATCCCTAGTACCACGTCTAAGAAATTCATGTAAATAATTGGAAGCTAACAAAATCTTGTTATAACTCCCAGCGGAAACTTTAGTCAACCTAAAAACAATGTAGGCCACTTACTCTTAATTAATTTTATGGTCATTTTGAGCCAGAAAATGTCTTATTGTAGTCGTTAACTTTATGGGTCTTGAAAGTTAGCTGACGATTTAAGACTTTGGAAAGTAATTTATTTTATCCAAAGTTAAAACATTGTTTTTAATGCCAAATTGCAGAAAATACAGTGGGTAATATCCCCATAGTATTTTCTAAGACAGAGTTTTGGCTTATTAAGTTACAGATAAATTCTTCTTTTGTGAAATACATGCAGCTTTATTTTTCTCTGTAGCGTATAGGAGTCTGAAGTAGTAAAAATATACAGGGTTAATTACGGTAAGTATTTTATAAGTAGGTCTCAAAACTACTAAAGATACATTTGTTTTTAATATTGGCGCTAGGTTAAGGTGATATTATTCTTTATAAAAGAAAACAAAATATGGTCAATATTCATGCACTATAAGCCCCAGTTACACGTTGTAGTAAAACTCGCTCCGTTTTTGTAGCAAATAATGTGCAGAGTATTAAATACTTTCGTAGCGGAACTTCATGTTACCGTTTTCAAAACTACGAGTACTATAATGTAGTCAAGATTCATACTTAGTTACTGTTGTTAGCTACTATCATTTACTTACAAAACTTTAGGACTCGTTGATTTTCATACCAGAAAATTAATGACAAAAATTTTACTTAGAACATCAATAATAAACATATTTAACACAATTTTTTCACTACAGTCTTATAGCACACAACGACTTTCGATTTTTTTTCGTGTATAAAACATATCTTTTGTTTCTGGGAGTTCCCGTTAAAACGGAGATGCTTATTAATTTGCTTATTTTAAAGGCTCTGGCTTAATGCTGGCGGCATTTCTCAATTATAGGAAGAAAACCCCCGTTCGGCAGTTTTATCTATATACGTAAATAAAAACCGCCTAAAATCTCAAATAATTTGTAATTGCTGGCGGTTTTTCCTTATTTTATCAATAGATGGCGCTGTTCGGCGGCTATGCCTATAAAAATTAATAAAAACTGCCGAATAATAGTTAACCCAACCTTAATAATTATTCATTTTGCTGTGCTGTAGGTGTTTAGCTTTCTTGTGGTTTTATTGTTAAATGTTACCTATATTTTGTATTTATTTAAAAAAACTTTAAGACACGTATAAAACTTAAGATTTTATTAAAGGTCCTAATAGGTATTTAAAAGAAGAATGTATCTTTTTAAAAAAGATAAGTCAAGAGTATTTTAACAAAACGAAAAAAAAAAAAAGATCGTTTCATAGAACCAAAACTAAAATGTAATGTCAATTAAAATATGTCAGTATTTAGGGTGTAAAAAACTGTAAATCTCCCAAAAAAGAAAAAAATATTTTAAAAAAACCGAAATTGTTAATAAATGTTCAAGACAAGAAAATTACCCTTTTATTAGACTTACAGATAATAATATGGGTCCAAATAATAATATATTGGCCATAAGGAATAAAGGTAGAACAAAAAGTCGATGTAATACCATAATTGGCTTAAGTGCAAAAAAATGGTAAATAAATTAAGTAAAAGAATATTTTATTACACCATGTTATGTACCTATTTAGTTTTATTTCCTATCTGGTATTACTTACCTACTTATTTTCTAGGTTTTTTATTTTGTATGATATAAAACAATTAAAAATATAGTTTTGTTTAATTAATTTCTTAATATCGGTATTTGTCATAAAATTTTATTATTTTTAAGATGCACAACAAAAATTTTAATTATTAAAAATCATAGGTCTTATCGTATTATGCATATTTTTAAAGATAATATAATTTTATCCAACACTTACATATAATATCTACATAATTGATCAGATTTTGAGGATATAAAGTGTACTATAAGTCACTAGTGAGCTAAAGTACCCTTTAGCTCACTAGTGAATTATAGACTTTATTTACCAACAAAATGCATTACAACCAAACAAGCTTGCTTTCCAAAAAATACAAAATTTTGTTGCTGGTGTTGACAATGACAAGTAACAAATAATGGATGACGTTTTCAAATTATTTTCGATATTAAAAACGATTTATACGAAAGTGTTGGATAAAATTTTGTATTAGACACGTGAGTTATTACATATAAGTCACTTAAGAAAATTACCTAATTAAACTTTTCTTGCGTGACTTATATGTAATATAACTCACTTATCTAATAAATAACTATTGATGACAAATGCAAATATTAAAAAACTCCATCAGTCAAAATATAATTTTTATTTCTTTTATACGATGGCTTCTTATCTTTAAAAAGATACATTCTTCTTTCAAAAATACCTTTTCTGCCGTCAAACAGAAAAACACCGTATGTGTATATTATAAGCCTATTTACATTTTTCCGTTGGACAGCAGTAATTAAGAGCTTCGACAAAATTTTCGTGGGTGCCAAAGGTGTCTCTCAGTTTATTTTTGTGCTTATTAATTAATAAAAAATATATTTAACAATAAAACCGCAATTTAACTTGACGCTTACGGCACCGCAAATTAATAATTATTATTTAGGTTAGGTAGACTATTATTCTGCGCTTTTTTATATGAGTTTTTATAAGCATAGCATCCGAACAGCAGCATCTAGAGATTAAATAAGTAAAAACAACATGTTATAACAAATTAATTTAGAGTTTTGGCGGTTTTAGGATCATTGGGTGGTATGAATAAAAATAAAATAGGTACTAATACTCCAAGTATTAGCATTTACTTTAACGTATTGATCCAAAACACCTCGTATAAAAACACGTACCTTTGTTTTTATACCTTTCTTAACAATGAAACGTAACTATGGTTACCACAATGACAAAATCTTTACTTGTCAATGTCTCGAAGTTTACTCCTCAAAAGTCGAATTTATACTACTACTCCCAAGGTTTTCCATCGCCCTTTTATAGTAGCTTAGAAAAATCTAGAGCATTCCAGAAATATCCCACAAAATCTAAAGTACAGGATGGAAAAAAAAGTTTTCAAAGGATAATTCGAGTATGTTCGGAAATCTTTGAGAGTGATGAAAGAACTTGGAAAAACTAAGGTAAATTATTCAAATAAATTATTAAACTAAAATAAAAGTTAGAACTTTATACAATTCTATAAACTAAAAACACTTATTTTAATGCCCGTAACATTGCCCCCTCCCAAGTTTTGATCGTCTTGATCAAGTATCTTTACAATCTTGATAGCTTAGCCTTTCAAGATGTTCTACTTTCATCTTTGCCTGTAGACTCTTCTGTATACGGTAAACTAGATCATTAAGCCGTGTCACCACTTTATGTAGTCCTTCCATGACGTCGGTAGTTTCGGTGAATGCCCCTTGCTTCTTCTCGGATTGTATAACCAAACTTTTTTACCTTCTTCTGAGTCTTCAAACCTTGCCTAAATAATGGTCCCTGAACTTGGCGGTAATGTGACATCTTCTGCAAGTACCACTTTTTGAATTAATGTTACATTACTTTTTGGTAATCTCATCACAATGTCTTTATTGTTAGTTCTCAGTATCCGTTGTGAAAGGTCTAGTACAAACTTTTGATTTTCCATAATGTCAAGGCCAAGAATAACTTCGGCCATTATATCGGCAACAAATACAACCTGTATAAATGTTGTTGTTTCTAGGGTAAAGCTTCGTGTATGCCTTTAACTGGTATAACATCACCATTGGCAGTTTCCAAAATGTAATTCTTCTCAGGTCGACATACTTTGCAGGGGCTATGATGTTCGACCTGAAAATGGTATGTGTAGAACCAGTATCTAGGACCATCTTGCATTCTCGACCGCATACATTTCCCGGTACTACCAAGCTGGAGCCGTTGTTCTGTAACCGGGATACCCTAATTGTTGTTGTTGATGGTTCTTGGTAACACTCAGCTAGCTTTCGCCCCTTGAACTGGAAGTCTTCTGAACTACTAGAAGAGGCCTCAAGTCTGAAGTAATTTTTCTGTATATGCCCCTCTTTACCACACTTTCAACAACGGATAATTTTTTTCATTTACATGTAATTCTCTTGGTTTTTTCAGTTTGTTGATTACGTATGATTTCTTGCAACGCCTGTATCACTCTGATCAAATTATTTATTGGATAACCATCTTCTGGTACATAGTTTGTTCTTCGAACTCTTGCCTGACTCCTGGATGTCTGCTTTGCTGTTTCTTACTGAAGTGCGTAAGCAAGAGCTTCAATTTTTTTAAGCCTGGCCACTCTTAATGCTTGATTCATATCTGAATCACGTAGACCTTTAATGAAACTTCCCACAGCTAGTTCTAGTTTTATTTCTTTCGGGTAGACTGGATATGACAGGTTAATTAGACGTAAAATGTCTGCTTTATACTCCTGGAGACTTTCGTCACTCGGAGCTACGCCTTATAGACTTCTTGTAGATGGGTTTCGCCGTACCTCATCTCCAGCAACATGACAGTCGATTCATAATCGGACAGCTTTTCTTCGGAAATGTTTCTTTACACCTCCATGGCTTCTCCTCGAAGGGCAAGTACAAGACCTCGTGCTCTTTCTGTTACGCTCCAGTTGTTTCCATTTGCACCCGCTTCACATTGTCTAAGGTACATACCCCACGGTACCTTTTCGTCAAAATTTGGTGGTTTCATAACAGTTGCTGGAGTACCACTTCCTGAAACCAGACCCGTACTGGCAACATTTTTAATTTGCCGCTGTAATTGTTGTACTTCCTGTTGCAATTGCCCTTGGACTTGTTGAACTTCACCATCATCTTTTTTAATTCTTGTTTCATTTCTTTTTGACTGGTTGGAGTTTCAAGCTTTATTTCTTCTAAACTGGACTTTATTTTGTTTTTAAGGTCTTCTTGTTTTTCTATCATTAGTTTAATAAGTGCACATATTTCCTCCATAGCTTCAGTCTGCTTCCTTGCTTCTACTGGCATCCAATCTTCTTAACCACTTCGGATTCCTCGGGTTATCTCGTTCCGCTTCTGACACCAAATGTTCCGAAACACCTCGTATAAAAACACGTACCTTCGTTTTTATACCTTTTTAACAATGAAACCTAACTATGGTTACAACAATGACAAAATCTTTAGTTGTCAATGTCTCGAAGTTAACACTACAAAAGTCGAATCTATACTACTACTCCCAAGGTTTTTATCGCCCTTTTTATAGTAGCTTAGAAAAATCTAGAGCATTCCAGAAATATCCCGCAAAATCTATAGTACAAGATGGAATAAAAGTTCTTAAAGGATAGTTCGAGTGTTTTCGGAAATCTTCGAGAGTGATGAAAGAACTTGGAGAAACTAAGGTAAATTATTTAACTAAATTAAAAGGTCCTAACTATAAAATTCTATAAACTAATAACACTTATTTTTAATGTCCGTAACAGTATTAACTTGAAAACCAAAATAGGTACTATAATAAGAAGCATCTACTTTAATTTTTTCGTATTAAGGTTTATACATAAAGGCGTAGTATTTACTTTGACTTAAAGTAGGTACTTTTATTTGAAGTAAATACTACGAAGTAAATGCTTATACTTGTAGTATAAGCACCTACTTTATTTTGATTTATACGACCCATTGGGTGGTATGAATAAAAATGAAAAAGGTGCTAATACTCCAAGTATTACCATTTACTTTAAAACTGAAGTAGGTACTATATTAGAAAGCATCCTCTTTGATTTTTCCTCATTAAGGCTTTTAAAAATAGCGCAGCATTTACTTCTATTTGAAGTAGTTACTTTAATTTGAACTAAATACTACGAAGTAAATCCTTGTAATTGTAGTATGAATGTATGTGTGTAATGTTTAAATCTGTTGAAAATGATTTGTCAAGAGATCCTATTAGATTTTGGAGATATGCATCCATTAAAAAACAATGTGTTGGTAAAGTACCCAATGAAATGTATTGGGATGATGTAAATGCCAGAAAGGGAAAGGATATAAGTAATTTATTTTGCTCTTACTTTTCAAGTGTTTTTGAGCCGAAGAGGCGCACGTTTGATCGCTCGTCTGTGAATGATTTTACTTTAGATAATAATTCTCATCTGCACAATATTGTATTTAGCGATAATGAAATATCACAAAGTTTGTTAAAACTTGATCCAAAAAAGGCGCAGGTCCTGACGGACTGCCTCCACTTTTTTAAAGATGACTGCTAAGTCAATTTCTAAACCACTTACACTACTTTATAAGCGTTCGCTTAAAGATGGAAAGTTTCCGTAAATATGGAAATCTGCATGCTCGTACAAATATTTAAGGGCGAACAAAAAAATGATGTAAAGATTATCGGCCGATAAGCAAATTATCAGCCATTCCAAAACATTTTAAGAATTTGGTTTATGTGCAAATTTTCAATTAAATAAAACATATAATTGCAGTAGAGCCACATAGATTTTCTCCTTGTAGGTCGCTGAAACTAACTTATTTACCTTTACTGAATATCTCCACATTCATATGAATAGCAGAATTCAGGTTGATGCCATTTACACCGACTTCAGTAAGGCGTTTGATAAAATAAGTCATAATGTTTTGCTCGTGCGCCTTGCGGAGGTCGGTGTGACGGGCAACGTTTTAAATTGAAGTCTTATTTAAGGGATAGATCACAGTATGTGTCATTGCAGGGCTTTAATTTCAAACCTTTTAATCCCACGTCAGGAGTACCTCAGGGCTCGCACCTGGGTCCTTTATTTTTATTATTTATATAAACAAGATTAAATCCTGTTTTCGCCATTGTAAATTTTTACTTTACGGAGATAATTTAAAGGTGTTTAAGGATGTACATAATATTAATGACTGTCAAAGTATTCAACAGGACCTGAAGAGGTTAGTAGAATTTTGTAACCAAAATAGTTGGTTTTTAAATTTAAATAAATGTCTTTTTCTCGGAACCAAGTTGAAATTCCTTATAACTATACAATTGGTAATGCTTTACTTCCAAAGGTGGATCATGTGCATGACCTAGGC
Source organism: Listronotus bonariensis (assembly GCA_014170235.1). NCBI lineage: Eukaryota > Metazoa > Arthropoda > Insecta > Coleoptera > Curculionidae > Listronotus > Listronotus bonariensis. The sequence goes on from JACEGR010001155.1 coordinate 112,230, forward strand.
ATCCTCATTGATTCAAAATTAATGTTTGATTTGCATATAGAAATGGTTGCCACCACTGCGTCCAGAATGTTGGGATATGTTATGCGAAAATGTGCTCTATTCTCAAATGTAAAATCAATTATTTGTTTGTACAACTTTTTGTTTTAAGCAAATTAAACGTTGTATCATTTAAAATCCAAGGTATGCTGTATACATAGATCGGCTTAAACTTATTCAAAAAAGGGTTCCTAAAATTTATTTCTTTTAAAGCGTTTTATCGAAGCGATGCTACTCTGGCTCAACAGCGCTTTCATGTCTTATCCCTTTCTGCCAGAAGAACTATTTCAGATGTGTTATTTTTATATAAAATAATTATTAATTTATTATCAAGTCCTGATATTCTTTCCCTAATAACTTTTAATACCCCTCAGGTTAACCTTCGATTTATTTATTATTCGCCTTAATGTCGAATATCAAAAAGTGCCAATAAATGTAACAATGTAGACAATGTAGATATTTTTTATTGTCACTGAAAACTATAAAGAGAGTTTTAAAAAATATACTTAAATAAAATAGATTAAACGCAATATTATACTTATTGTAAAATAGTAATCTTTGCAATTTTGTTATAAATATTATTCTGTTTTTAGTTTTAGTTATGGCTCATATCTGTTCTTTATCTTTATATGTCTAAGTATATGTAATTTTGTGGATACTCGTTTGGGTTCCTACCTGTTTGTATCCCTGTTATCAAACAATAAATAAATAAATAAATAAATAAGCACCTTAATTTGTATTCATACGACCCATTATCATCTTCTATGCTTAAGTCTATGCGTATTTGACATATTTACATTTTTTTCTCAAAACTGACGTCTGCAGACCCAAAAAATGTGTATCAAGTTTTCTCATCACTGGATGTTTAAATATATGGATTGCAAATAAAAATTTTAAACTACTAAAAATTATTCTTTTTAAATAAAAACCCCAAATTTTATATTTTTGAGAAGCTCCAAATTAAAACGCAGTTTTTGATAACTCACTATTTTAAGAGTATCTTACAATTTTTAGTTCGCGTTTTATTATTTATGTTTAAAAAGTCTATTAATCAAAATATATTAAATTATAAATATAAAAATATGACATATTTTAATTAAAAAACTTTTCAAAATACATTAGTAAAAAACGTAAACTAAAAACTTTGAGGTATTTTAAAGATTGGGTTTTATCAAAAACTACGTTTTGATTTGAAGCGATCTTATTTACCACTAAAAATAGGAGTAACTATGTAGAAAGTTGCCTATCCTAAAAGTTTTAGTTTTCGTTAATTATTTTAATTATAATATAATTATTAAGTTTATATTATCATCTTGGTTTGCTATAAGGGTGTTGAAAAACAATCAAATTAAACAAAAATGCACGTTATTCTACTCCTCTCTTATATACTGATACACATTTAACTTTAAACCTGCAGCTTATTAGCCATTTAAAAATAAATAATAAGTATTTTTAAAACTAAAATTTTTAGGAATAGGCACTTTACAAAAAGAATTTTTTTAATGCTTAGTTGGAGAAAAATATAAAGGTCGGGGGTTTCTGTATTAATATTTTTATATATTATACATTTTTTGTTTATATAAAATAAAATAAAGTAGATCTTATTTCATAAAAAATGTTTCTTTAATTACAAAAAAGTTCCTTGTCAAAAAAAAATTGTTAAAAATACTTGGACTTGACACACAAAATTTGCGTAGAATCTTGTGCAGAATCCGAAAATATAATAATCAATAGAGTTTTTTGTTTTAAATACGCAAGTTAAAAGGCACTTTCCACATAACTGGAAGTCCTAGATTTGAGGGATATTTGCAACATAAAAATTAATATTATCTAAACCTAGTGTAATAGCTACATTTTTTAACCCAAGGGAAATTTTAGAAAATTTTAAAAAATGCCGTTTTATAAAACCCGGAATTTTCAGATAAAATTGACATATTTTTAAAGACGCCTGTGTCAACCTATTAAGCTGTAACCCCAGTCACCTAAAAGTTAACAATGACGTGTTGCCATTATGTGGCACCTTCCTGCAAATCTTACAAAAAATGTTTTTTGTTTTTCGTAAAAAGTTCAGACTAAACAAGTACTACCCTTAATTAAAAAGTATTTTATTATTTATAAAGAGTACGTAAAAAACTGTGCAATCATTAAATTAATAATGCAATAAAATTTTTGTAGAGCTACCCCACCCCCATAAAAGTTTTAATTACCTTTGTTTTTGAATTTTACAAGGAAAAAAATTATATTTACCTACTGTGCTTATTGAGCGTTTGTGCAACAGAACTAATCAGAACTTTTTATAGCTCGACAGAAATAATAATTAAAATTTAATATTTAATAAATATCTAAACATTTTTGCTATTTTTATAAAAATAAAATAAAATTTTTCGAAAACAAAAGGGTAGTATTTGATTTTACTCCAACTTTTTAGGACCAATAAAAAGCATATGTTATAGTATTTTTAAGTGACAGGTGGTGCAGCTTAAAACAGGTGTTTTGAGAAATACGTCATTTATATTTTCTTGGTTTTATAAAGACAGTATTTTTTTATTTTTTTTTAATTATCCTTTGGTGTAGAAAATATAGTCATTGAAACTTTTAAAAACGGACCCTGTATTTTCTTATTATTACTTCACAAACCTTTAAAAAGTATTGTAGCGATATTTGTTACTAAAAATATAAAATAAGACAATAAAAATCGCCCAATGTAAAATTATCTTTACATAAATTCTTACAAAAGATTTAAAGGGGAATTATCACAAGCAAAAATTAAATATTCAAAAAACAATGTAGCAGCTCTAAAAATTTTAAATGCTTATTAATTAACAATGAGAATTACGACAAATCCTTTGCATAATCCCACCGAGGTCGCTAAGAGGGCCCAAAAAATAAAAGCTCTTTCCGTATCTACTTGACACTTAAAATGTTGATGAAAAAGCAGATTAACTACAGCCTACAGTATTATTGAAAATCCTTTTTTGACTTAATAACATAACTTAAATAAGCTTAACACACAGTTAAAATAAAGAAAAAAAAACGGCAAGTAGCTAACACCCAAAGTAAGCAAGTAGGAAATAAAAACATTACTTTTAAGTTAAACACGAAATACAAACATTAAGCCTTTTATTTTTCTTTAATAATAAAATACAATCTGGTTCGTAGATATGTGAAATAAAAATGTATTGTCCCATATATCCTGTCACTTCCGGATTAGCCGAAAACGATCCTTTCTTTTTTATTTTAAATGAAACACCCCATTAATTACTGCTTATTTAAATAAATAATGACATTCCGAGTACAATTACACTACATTTGAAACGTTTTGTCATCTAATCTCAAAACTTTTTTTGTTTTTAATGTAGAATGCTACGAATGCAAAAAACGACCAATTTTGGATCAAGTAGTCTCGAAAAAATAGATGTAATATTTTTTTGTTTTTACAGCCTCTACAGAGTCGTCTAAAGTTTGCAACATGGTATTTATGACCTTAAATCAGTTTTTTTTCAAATAGATTAAGGGTGGCTTACTATGATAGCTACCAATCAATTTTTTAGTTAGGAGTATATTACCAAAAACCCTATTACTCTTTTCTTTTTTTTCTAACAGCAACATCTAGCTCGTATTATTGATAGAGAACTTTGGGGGCTTCAAAAACGCAATAAATATTTATTGGTTAATACATTAGATACTGATTTTTTTACCTTAATAAACCCTTGAAACTGTTACAAAAGAAACTGTTTCATAAGTCATTTTCTATTTAAATAAGTAAAAATATTCCGGGTGTCTCATTTCAAATAAGAAAGTTGGGGTCGGTTCCGGACAAACCAGAAGTGATAGGAAACAACAAAATACTTTAAACAATGCACATTATTGTGTTATGTAAATAACAAATTTTATTTTAAAATCTAAAAAAGGCCGCTAGGGACACCCGGTATTTTATTCAGGGACCCTTACTGTAATAAGAAACTTATTTACAACAGGGGCACTATTTCTAGAACCATTGGTCTGGTGGACTTTAGAAACTATTTGTGACATTTGCAAATTAACTCCAGAAATTATTTTTAGGTGTAAAAAATAAACCAACCACATACCGACCCAACGAGAAATTTTAGCTCTTTTGCTTAACGTCACATGTTTCTAATTTAAAACACCTATTTAACAATTCCAATGATCCTAATTTCTGTTTATATAGTGTTGCTAAAAAATCTGTACAGGGTGAACCATTTTGATTGCAACTGTGAGGTATCTCAGTTATTACTAAAAATAGACCCTTGCAGTTTTCGCGAACCAGACTATATTTTGTACAACCAAAGATACCGTAAATAAATTCGTCATAGCCTCCTTAGTTTTTAAGCTATAGGCCGATTTAAAAGATATTTAATTTTTGGTACCCCTTGTATATAAATTGACCGACCACTCACATTATTGTTCAATATTTCCAGAAAAATAATTTTTTAAAAATACTAACTACGCCACTGCATTCTACGTAAAAGGATCAGTTTTTACCTTTTCTAATAAGTTATAAGTTACCTGGTATGCAAGGGGTAACTAAAAATAAAAAATTAAAGCGCCCTGTAGGTCAGAAACTTAAAAATGATGATAGCTTTGTTTACGGCATCTTTCGTTTCAGAGAGAAGTAGCTCAGGTTTGCAAAAACGCAAAGGTTCTATCTTTAATACCACCTGAGATACCCCTTAGTTGCAACCAAAACAGGATATTCTGTACAAAATGCTACCACAAACTCCTTGGAAAATGAAATGATCTGACGTAATTTATCTTATTCAAAACGTTATTGGTTTGCGAGATAAATGGGGTTTTTATTTGAATTTAGTTATTTTTGAATATTTTTTAATATTAGATTTTTTTTACAAAATTTACGTTTAGGAGGTTTTCTCAAATAATAAATCGAGAACATATTTCGTTTTTTTCTAAATGTAGAGGCCGCCACCTGTAGTCTCTTGCGAATGTTTAGAATGTTATTACTTTTATTTAACTCAGTTTATTACACAGGCCCACAAAAAATAGGTGTTGTGTGCTGGGTGTCGGACCCAGCTGGTCGGGCGTATGTTTTCCGCTTAATACAAATCTAAAGTTAAAACTGGAGGTCAAACTGCAAAAACCTAAATTGCGGGGAAGGGGGCACTGGCAATTATTTTTTCTTTAAGGGGAGGGAGGAATTATGCAGCATTTTAAAAGCTCTTTGATACCCTATTTAACGCCACTTTGTTTTCAAAAATCGGCCCAGCCGTTCCAGACTTACAAGCTAAAACCATTAAAACCGCACTGTATAGTATTTAAGCCAAATTTCAAACGGTTGTAGGTCTGGAACGGCTAAGCTGATTTTTAAAAACAAAGTGACCTTAAATGGGTAATCCAAAGGCCCCTAAAATAAGGTGCTATAATAAATACAAATTGCTACTGCCCCCTCCTCCCGCAATTCGGTTTTTTGCAGTTTGACCTCCAGTTTTGACTTCAGATTGGTGTTCAGCGGAAAAAATACGTCCGACTAGATGGGTCCGACACAAAGAATACACCGCTGAATTTTTCTTGTGGGCCTGTGTAATGAGTCTAGTAAAAATAAATATTTTACCGTATTTTTGCACAAAAGTTATCTTTGGTAAATATCCTTACGATAAACCTTTTGGAGATATTTGGGAAAAACTTGTGATTCCATACAAAAGTTTTCCATTGCATTCCTTAGCGCTCTATTAAGGCCACCTGGTAGTCTCCAAAAGTCTGTACAAAATGCTACTATAAATTCTTTAGGTTAAAATACAACGACATAATACTATTTACCTTTGTCGAACACTCTTTCCGCGGTCTTCGAGTAGTACGGTCACGTTTACGTAGAAGGTTACAGAACGTTTCCGGGTGGGCGACTGAAGGAGTCGTACAGGCGTTGCTGTACCCTTGGGGATCGAGAAAAGATCCACGCTAAATTGGGGCTTCTTTCTTCTGGGGCTAAGCGCTGTGAGTGAAGATTTCTAAAGCCTAAGGTTTTTACGTTTTGGTGTGGAACTCATGGTGTCTTCGTATAGTCGGGGAGGTGCGCATGCCTGGCGGAGAAACGTCAGTGATGGCAGTGACGGTCGATACCAGTATCAGCTCTTGGTTTGACAGCCACAATTTATGCATGTCCAGAAGTTCATCGCTTGTGTTAATAATTTGAAGTGTTTCTTATTCATATGCTAGAAAATTCTGGGAGTTTTGAGCTCGATTATATAGATTTTCCACGAACAAAGCCAAGATGAAAGAACTGGCGAATTAACTTAATATGAAAGCCATAAAACAAAAAGATAGATAGGGAGAGATACCTTTGTTTTCAAAGTTTTTATTTTATAGTTTTATTTTGAGACCCTGTATTTCACAAATAATTATTTCTTCAACTAAGGTCAATTGCGTTAAATCGTTGTATTTTGGTCCAATAAATTTGTAATAGCATTTGTACACATCTTTTGGGACAATCCAGGTGGCCTAGATAAAACGTGAAAAAATACAAAGAAATCTTTTGTGTGGAATAAAACGTTTAATCTGGAATACTTCAAAAAACTGTTGCTCGTAGAGATATTTATTTAATATTCATTTTTTGTTTAGAAAATATGATAGAATAACCCAAACTAGAGCTGTAATATACTGTGGCGCAAAAAGTTTTGGCAATTTGAACATATGCAAGGGACTTCAGGTGACTTCCTCTACATTTTACAACAAAAACAGGCAGATTTCCCATCCTGAAAAACCCCCTACAGGGCCAAAACACCCAATAAAAAAAGTCTTTAATATAATTAAATAAAGAAAATAATACTAGAATAGGATGTAAACTTTGACAGCCTATACCTCGCAAACAATTATCTTTTCGACTAAGGTAAATTACGGTATATCGATGTACTTTGGCCCAAAAATGTGTTGAAGTATTTAGAACAGACCTTTTAAAGACACCCTGTATGTAGTTGTGATTTGCTAAATTTAAAATTATGTAGGTTTGTTTTTGTTGATTACGTATTGTTAATTTGAAGAAAAAAGTTTAACGAAAAATTTAAAAGATAGGTTAGATATGGTTGAAAGTAGAAACACCTAAAGAACCTTATCTTATTATATATAGTCTTAGAGCCTTGTACTATAGGCCATAATAAAGGTATTTGTTTTTCTTTCAACTAAATAATTCATTGTCTATGTCTTAAGCTGCGTGGAAAAGAGTTACATAAAATTGTTTGCGAAAAAATAGGTAAAATTGCCGAAAATGTGAGCGGCAAACTTTAAAAAACGGTTTCTCGAACAGTATAAATAATAAGGACTTCTACTTGGCGTCATTTTGTAAAGGAAGGATAAAATTTCTTTTTCTATGAACCAACGTCTTTATCTAAACCCCCATGGAAAAAAGTTATATGGCAAATTACAAAAAAAAATAATAATAATAAACCCGTTTTTTCCCTTTTTTCCTGGTTCGTCTTTTAAGCATATTTTTGTCAAAAATAACTTTTTTAAATTCTGCAAGCACTATTCAATAAATAATTTAATTTCCTTCAACTTTTCTGTTGACTACTACCTGAAAAAAGTGGGCAATTTTCGATCTAACCTCAAAAAACTGAAAAGGGCTGTTTTTACCCCATTATGTTAGTAAATATACTTTTTAATACCTAATGCCGTAAGTCGCAATTTATCGTAGTTGCCATGAAAACAGATACAAACAGATTTTTTGTAAAAGCAATTGCGTAGGTTCCGTGAAATGTTTTTATTTTTTAAACCTTTAACGGAACACAAGGAATTGTTTAACAGCACATTTATTTTAGTTTTTATGGCAACTACGATAAATTGCGAAGTACGCTATTCAGTATCAAAAAATTATTTACCTACATAATAAATGCTGTTTTTTTAAAAAAAAGGTAAAGTGTCGTAGTGGTTATATATATATATATATCCTGAGTTGCTTCTTTACTGAGATACAGGGCGTTAAAATTTAAGAAAAATTCAGTTTTTTTAAATATTTTTAATATGCTTAGGCCGATTTAAATTAAATTTGGTACATTTATTTCAAATAATAAGGCGCTTATTTGGCACTAACCAGATTGTTATTATTGGGTCCAGTGGCGTCTCAGTAGGCACCGCAACTTATATTATTAAGAAAAAAGTATGCTACTGACTTTTTTGAAGATTTTATATTTTTTTATAATTAGGCATAAATTATTACAACTTTTTAATTTGTTGTATTGTTTTTGTATCTAGCTTAGTTTTTGAAAAAAAAACACTTTAAATCATTCTAAAAAGTAGCCCTGAACAGCAAAAAAAATCTAAAATTAAAAAATAAAGAATTTTGATCTTAATAAATAGGGAAAAGCTACACACACAATTTTTAAAACACAATTTTTGATAAAATACAGGACTGCTAATTTATTTTAAAACAAATAATTGTCTTATTTTAAATTTTGCTTTTTATATCATGTTGTCTATGGGTACTTTTAGAAGAACTTAAAATAGCTTTAATATTTTTCCGCAAACAAAGGTAGATACACAAAAATTAAAAGGTTGTATTATTAATTGCTTAATTATAAAAAATATAAAATATAAAAAACTCAGTGGCGTACATTTTTTAAATAATATAAGTTGCGGATCCCACTAAGTCGCTACTGTACCCAATAATAACAATCTGGTTAAGCCTAAATAAGCGCCTTATTACTTTAAATAAATATATTAAGTTTTATTCAAATCGGCCTAAGCATATCAAAAATATTTAAAAAAAACTGTTTTTTTTTTCCTAAATTTTAACGCCCTGTATCTCAGTAAGGAAGCAACTCCGGACATACGTTAATAAAATCTTTTTTTTTTTATAAAATAACATAAGAAATCACACCAAATTTTTTCCCCATTTTTAAAAAAACCCTGTATACACCTAAACATGACTTCTTGTTAGTCTTACAACCCTACCCAGTTTTAATAAAGAAATAAAAAAATGGCAGCCAGAAAGTGATCTCGTGGGCACCCGGTATAAAGCCCTATAACTAAAAAGTAAAACTCCTGATGTACAGTAACCGCCAAAGAGTTATTATTAAAAACTTTTACCCTTCACCTCTGCTTATTGACTAACCTTAAATTCAATTATTACATCCGGTTTGTGGGCGTCGGTTGGCAAGATAATTAATAAAAAGTTAATTAAAATATCAAAAAGTGAAGTTCGAGCTAACTGGATATTTAAAGAAGTAATTTTAAAAGGTGTTTAGAATTTAATTTTAATCCAAGGTGCAAAGTTGCTTAATTTATTAATCTTACATTTTTTTATAAAATAAGATTTTGAACTAAAGGGACAAAGTGATTTGTTTTATTATGATTTTTGTATCTATTTAAAATAAAAAAATTAAAAAAAAGAGGATTTGGCAACTACTCTAAGTGTGTACACCTGTTTTTCCAAGAGCTGTAATATAAGTTAAAAATCTCAACAAGATAAATCATTTTATTATTGTGTTTTTATTTGTCTTTAAGCCTACGTATATTGCAAATATGTTGGGTATAAAATGTGCAATAATATTTGTATATCAGTAAGAGTTTAAAATATTGGGTGCATAATTCAACGTTATTTAAAATACAAGAAGAGAACTGCTTTACAAAACGGTAATATTTAATAATATTTTATATAGGTGACCTTTTCTACCATGGCGTGATACATTTTAATTGTAATATATTATTATAGTTCTTAAAAAAACCAGTGTACACACCAAGAGTATTTGCCCAATGTTATTTTTATTTTATTTTTTTATTGTAAAAGTAAATACAAAATTCATGATAAATTAAATTGGTCCATCACTTTTGAACTGCTGCTCAATTTAACTGCAACTGAAAATTTTTTGGTAAATTTCAAATCATGTTTTGTCTTAAACGAAATGTTATATCAAAATGCTGTTTATATCGTTTTGTAGAGAAACTTTTTTGTAAAGGAATGATTTTTCCAATTTAAGTGAAGTTTTTCTTATTTTTATTCTACAGGGTGTAAAAGAAAAGTTTTATTTTTTACAAAAACGTTGTCAAGAGCGACATTCTACAGAAGAAAAAAGATGTTTTTTAGTTATATAGTGTTATTCGGTTGACCATTAAAAAAAAAACAAGCTATTTGGATTTTTGATTTCTGCTTAATTTTTAAAGATATTAATTTTCTAGTCAATTTTTTTAAATAATGTTCTTTTTGTACTTAACAGTTTTTAATAGAGACCAATTTTTTAGATAACTTTTATAGCTTATGAGTACCCCTTTAAAACAGTATTATAAATTTATTTCGAAAAGAATTATTAACGCGTCTGTAGCGTCGCAATGTAATAAAATTTTATTTTGCTAAATAATAACTTCCTAAAGTTTCTGTAAGGACCACACATTCTGGGACGGTTTTTCACTTTTGCAAAAAAAACGTATTAGTGGCGTAGATATAACATATTTCCGAATGCCTTTTTTTAACTTATTAAAGGATTATTACATCGCCGTAATAATTGGTAATTTGGGCCATTTTAGGGTATTTATCGATAAACTTAAAACACACCTTATATTTTGGTATTAAAATATATATATATATATATATATACAGGCTGTTAGGCTGTTTCAAAAATCATGGATTTCACATTTCTATTTTTTTTGTCTTTAATCTTTAGATGATTTTACATAGAAAGTTTAAATGAACTTATGTCCTGACTGTCTTAACTTTTGGGATACAGTGTGGTAAACTTAAAAAATATATCTTTTTTCTATATCTTCTGTGATACCACTCTAAAATTTTTAATGGAACTTGCTGGTCACTTCATATTAAAAAGCATTTTTTGATGCAAAATATTCCCTTTTATTACTTTTAGTGGCGTTTAAAAGGAATTTAAATTAAATATTTTTAAGAACAAATAAAGTACGATTATGTTTTAATTTTTTTAACAGAAATTATCATTAACTTTCAAAAAAAAAAAAAAGTATCTGGTTTTCCTTTTGTCAACAAATGATGTTTAGCCTAAATAAGTATCGAGCATTTCTCCGCATGTTTAAATGATTATAATATAAAAATTCATAGAAGATGCCATTTTGGTGGTTTTGATAAAAATCGCAAGGATTATTATTCTAAAGGACACAAGAACTTGCATTAGAAATCGTTTTTCTTACTTTAAAAATACTATTAAAAGTCCTTAAAAATCAAAAAGGAATCTTTTACTAGAGACCTTATAATACTCATATTACGAACATGCGGAGAAAAGTTTCATATTTACGAAAGAAAAACAAGATACCAACTTTGTTTAAAAGTAAATGGAGATTATAAAAATATTTAAAAAAGAACAGTGGCGTACTACATTTAGTTTAGCACAAGTTATATAATATTTTAAGTTAACCACCCTGTATCTTAAAAGTTAAGACAGTCAGAGCATAGGTTTATTTAAACTTTCTTCGTAAAATCATCTAAGGATTAAAACGTTGCGTACCTTAAAAAATATGCAAATGTGGAATCCATGATTTTTGAAACACCCTGTATGCTTTTTTAAATACTAAGTTTAAATGTTAACGTGTGTTCTAAGTTAATTAATAAATACCCTAAAATATTCTAAATTACCAATTACTAGTATTACGATGATTCGAAAAGGAGCATTTTATTAATATATTATATCTACGCCACTAATAACTTCCTTTGCAAAAGTAAAAGACCGTTCGGAGGTAAATGACCGCATTTTGTGAAAATTGGAAAAAACAATTAAACTTTTTAATACTGAATATGGTGCTTATAAAAACCTAAAGAAGTTATTATTTAGCAAAATGAAATTTTAATACATTTGCGACGCTACTAAAGCGTTAATATGTTTTTTTTTTAAATAAATGTCTAATACAGTCTCCGGGAGGCCTTCATCGAGAAGTTTAATTTCTTTTGCAAACATATGTGGGCTTAACACCAATATAAACTCCGTTCACCATCACCTTCAGTCATCTAAGCCCCACATACTGTTTCTAACGGAAACACAAATAAGTTCTAAATCTTCAACCAGCCACCTTCTCTTCCCAGGCTACGAACTTATTTCGTCTTTCCGCCCACATGGTGGCGTATGTGCTTACGTCCGCAACGATCTGGCTTGTGCTCGAGTTTCTAATCTTGAATCGGGTAGGCCTGATATCCTTTGGCTCAAACTTTCCCTTAGGTCTTCAAATAAATTTATCTGCTGTTTGTACAGGTCCCCATCTAATAATTCCTATGTCGAATTCTTTGACTTTCTTTCAACAAAGATCGATAGCATAATTTCTTAGTTTCCATCGGCTGAAGTAATCGTGCTTGGCGACTTCAATGTCCATAATAAGGATTGGCTGGGCTCTTCAAAAACTGACCCCCAAGGCAGAGCAGCCGAAATCTTCGCAGTCAGTAACTCTCTTACCAACCTTATTATGAAACCCACCTACTTTCCTAGAGTCCCAAATCATAGTTCAAATCCCCTAGATCTCTTTCTTACTACAAACCCCGAACTCTATGAAACATCTGTCACAGCACCCCTAGGTCGCTCAGATCATGGCTTAGTTACTATATCTTACCCTGCACATCCCGAGGTAAATGAATACATGCCACCACGCACCATATGGCACTACAACTCAGCCGACTGGGATGGCCTAAGGGACTTCTTCGCCACTTACCCCTGGAATTCCATCTGCTTTTCTTCTCGTGATCCTTCCCAAATTTGCAATCAACTTACTGAATCAATTCAATTGGGCATTGAAACCTATATTCCACACACCATCAAAAACCCCAAAAATCCAATAACAAACCCTGGTTTTCCAAATCTTGTGAAAAAGCCAGAATTTTAAAAGTTCAGGCTCACAAGAAGTTTCTACAGGATCCTAGTCCAGAAAACCGACAGGCCAGCATTGAAGCAAGAAACTACTACAATCAAACAATTTCTGAAGCCAAAGACTCCTTCGGCAATCGTATCAAAAACAAAGTTCTTTCTTGCTCAAATGGCAGCAAATCCTTCTGGTCCTTTGCGAAAAACATAAGTAGGAATTTTTGTGCCAGTTCTATTCCACCACTAACTTTGGAAGATGAAATTATTTCTACTGCTAAAGGGAAGGCAGAACTATTTGCCAAACAATTTGCTGCCAATTCAACCCTTGACCCTCCCGTTAATCATCCAATTCCAACGGTTACCCCAGTTCCTCATAAAATGCCCGATATTATTTTTAAAGTAAAACACATTAAGCGTATCCTTTCCTCCCTTAACACCAAGAAATCGTCTGGGCTGGACGGCATACCAGCAATCGTTTTAAAAAAATGTGCTCCAGAACTTGCACCAATCTTAACTCGGCTCTTTCGAATTTCTTACGACACAGGTATCTTTCCGGAGAGCTGGAAGGCTGCACGTGTTCAACCTATTCCCAAGAAAGGATCTAAATCGCTTCCATCTAACTATAGACCAATTTCAATTCTCTCAGTTCTTTGTAAAGTAATGGAAAAATTAATTAATTCACAAATTCTTAAGTACTTGGAAAAACACAAAATTTTGCACGACAGGCAGTATGGATTTCGCCACAAAAGATCTACAGCAGATCTTCTTTCCTTCGTATCACACTGTTGGAATAAGTCTCTTGAGTTTCTAGGTGAGTCCCAGATCGTTGCTCTTGATATATCCAAAGCTTTTGACCAGGTCTGGCATGCCGCACTTCTTAATAAACTTCCCTCCTATGGTCTTTCAACTAAACTCTGTACTTGGCTCTCTAGTTATCTATCTGATCGACGTATATCAGTTATTGTGGACGGCCATTTTTCAAGCTTTCACCAAATAAATGCTGGAGTCCCTCAGGGCTCAGTTCTGGCACCAACATTGTTTCTTCTTCACATCAACGACCTTCTGTCGTCCACAACTAATTCCATTCATAGTTTCGCCGACGATAGTACCCTTCACTCCAGTTTTCAGGTTCCTAAACCCATCACTAAACCTGACTTGGAAAATAAACGCAGAGCGATGCAGATATCTCTTTCTCAGGATCTTAATTTAATATTGGATTGGGGCGCCAAAAATCTCGTCCATTTTAATGCATCCAAAACACAGTCATGTTCCTTGTCGCGAAAAGAGTCATCAAATACTCATCCTCTACTTATGAGCGGCCAAGTTCTACAGAGCAAAGACACCTTCAATCTCGTGGGCGTCACATTTGAAAGTAACCTTAACTGGCATAAACACATTGTATCTATAGCCACGGCAGCTTCAAAAAGCTTGGATTTCTCTTTCGAGCTAAAAAGAATTTTTCCGCTTCTAATTTATACACTTTATATGTTTCCCAAATCCGACCTCCCTTGGAATATTGTTCTCATATCTGGGGCATGGCGTCCCCAACAACCCTGAGCATTCTTGATTCTATTCAAAGAAGAGCTATTCGTCTCATTAATGATCCTTCACTTACAGAAAGGCTTCCCTCTCTTGCCCATCGTCGGGCTGTGGGCGATTTATCGCTTTTTTATAGGTACTTCCATGGCTTCTGCTCTGAAGAATTGACCAGTATAGTTCCTCCACTCACGGTTCCCAACAGAGAAACTCGTGGTTCCGCGCGTATGCATCCCTATACGGTCCAACTGGACAGGCCCCGAACTTCTCACTTTGTTCGTTCTTTTATCCCTAGAGTTTCTAGATTGTGGAACCTGCTGCCCGCGGAGGTCTTTCCTTCCCCCAAATCTTCAAGTATTTAAGTCCCGTGTCAACAAACTCCCTCTTACCTCGCTTAAGACACCCACGGTACGTTAGTATTTAGGCTTTTAGCCTTCGTGGTTTGTCCAAAGATAAAAAAAAAATACAGTTTTAAAAGGGTACTTATGAACTTTAAATTATCATAAAAAAGCGATCTCTGTTATAAACTCTTAAGTACAGGAAGAGAAATGTTAAAAAAAAACATAAAAAAAATAATAGTATTTTAAAAAATGAAGCAGATATTAAAAATCTAAAAAACCTGTTTTTTGGAATGGTCTACTGAATAATACTAAATAATTAACAATTTTTTTTTGTAGAATGTCACTCTTTACAAAGTTTTTGTAAAAGTTAGGAGTTGTCTTTTATACCCTGTAAAATAAAAACAAGAAGAAGTTTACCTATATTGGAGTAGCCATACTTTTCTGAAAAAAATCCTTCCAAACGGTAAAAACCGCATTTTGGTATTGTATTTTGTATAAGATAATAAAGATTTTAAATTTACCAAAATTCAGGATCTCGAGAGATAGTCTGGTCTAGGTCTATATTTTTCTCTCTGTCGTGGTGGTGCGACAAAGCTGCCTCTAGATAGATATATGCTCATATAAATAGGTATATGCTCAGATAATAAAAAAATAGAGAAATCAAGGGCGCATTTAGAATAACAAACTTTGGGGTAAAATTAACCCTTTTCAACTGACTGAAAAAGAGGCTTCAGTAAAAAGCACAGGAATATGTAATCTGATTAATTGACATTGCGGAAGTCATGGTTAGTTTTGGTTGGAAAAAACTTTTTTTTGTTTTATTAAAAAATAAAAAAATAATCAACCAAAACTAACCATACTTTTTAGATATTAAGCCAACTAACCTCACTTTTTGATATTTTATTTTACTTTTTATTAATTATCTCCCCAACCGACGCCCATGACTCGGATGTCATAACTGAATTTAGGGTTACTCGATACGCAGAGGTGACTGCTAAAAATAGTTTTTTAATAATATTTTTTTCATATGTGTTTAACTCTTATGCGGTTACTGTAGGTGGCTTAAATAATTTTATGGTCACACATAAAACAGCCGCTTAAAGAAGTCAAAATGACTTTTATAAAAATTCCATGTTTGTAGACATCTTTATTAAAGTAGTAAAAACTTCTTATTATTTTTTTAATTTACCTAAAGTTTTTTTTTAATCATTAAACATAAAGTTTTTAAGTCAGACCTTATAAAAGCGTTAAAGAAAAAGCAAAAAAAAATGCTATTATTTAAAATTGAATTTCAAAATAAATTACACTTTTGTATCGCCCCTTTTTCTTTATTTAATATATAGTAGTATTTTATTTAAAATGCAACGTATCGTTTTTGTACAAAAACATCATTAAAAATAGTCCTTGTATTCTAATTTTAAAATTTAAAAGCCGATTTTAATACAAATTTAATGGTAAATCTTAAGGGGTTTAATCGTAGGACAGACCTGTATTTTTTAAATTTATTAAAAATAATTTAAATATGGTCATGATATTTTAGTATCAGACTTTTAAAGTTAATTTAATTTTAAATTTGATAAAACTAGCAACATCTTCATTTTAAACTAATAAATTTATAGAAAAATAATACTTTAAAAGTGCACTAATAATAAATGTTCAAGATTTACTTAACAATACCCATTTTTAAGCGGAACTTGTTTTAGCTTTTTTCTAGTTAGGTAAATCTAACAAGCAAGACATCTTTGACAATTTTTAGTCGTAATTTATCTAAAATATTAGAAATGCCATTAAAACAAAATAATTTAGTTGGTGGTAGATAATTTGTTTTTATTTACATTGCGGTATGATGTAAAATCCCTTATATGAGCAAATGCAAAATAACGTAGCAAGCTATTGCAAGATGAATGATGAAATTAATATTCATACCCCGATACCGTCAATGTAAGGAAAAACAAATTATATACTACCAACTTAATTATTTGTTTTCAAGGCTTTTCTGATATTTAAGATATATTACAAATGAAGGGCCATGGGCGATAAGCCACATAGCTAAAGAAATCTGTTTTATTTTCTAATTTATTCAATTATCAAGAAAATAAGCGACAATGTATTACTCGTTCGAGCTTATTAACTTATTTAAAGCTATTCAATTTATTTTGGATAAAAATTAATTCAACACACTTTTGTTTTAACTTAAAAGTTTAATAACTCCGTATTTTGTGATTGTGGCTTATCGTGTTTTTACAATAAGCACTTTAAATAAAAAAATATCAAAGATGTATTTCTTGTTGTTGGATTTACCTGAATAAAAAAGTCAAAACAAGTTTTGTATAAAAATTGGTATTGTATAAGTAAACCATTTAATTATTTATTATTTGTGCATTTTTAAGTTATTTTTCTGCCTAAGTAATGTATTAGTTTTAAAAATGTAGAGCTTACTATTTTTACCGAATGAAATGAAAAGAAATGGTGATGGCTATTACGGTTAAATAATTTAAAATAAAATTGGCTTTGAAATTTCGAGATTATGTAGGACCGTATTAAAAAATGTAAGTTAGTGATTCCAGGCGGTCTTATTACGTTCTACTTGATTTATTAAAGTAGTTTGTTAGGCCTCGGACACGATACCCAGCGTCAGCGTCAAGCGGCTGATTAAAAAAAAAACAGTTCTTTAATTGTCGCATAAAAATCAAAGAAACTGGTCGTGTCAGAAGCCTTAACTTAAAATAAAGTGTAATTTACTTTAATTTAGCTTTTTTAAAAATACGGGTGCGTTTTAAGAATACGCCTCGATATGTAATACATCAATAAATTTGTTATTGAATTGGCTTTTACACAGTGTGGTCCATTAAGTATGTAACTAATAGAAAACTTTTTATTTGCAATTTGTCAGCAATTTTTTTATTTATAAAAGTTAAAGCATGGTCAGAAAGTGTAAAAGCAGTAGTTAGTTTTATTAAAAGTTAAACGATATACAGAGTAAGGCAAAAAAGCAAAAACTGTTTAGGAGTAAAATACCCTTATTTTTAAAAATACAACAAAATGGTAAATAAAAAGGTTATTAGGAATCAAAAGTTATGATCAAGGTCATGGCCTTCTATTCAAATTTATTTTTTTGGAAAATTTTGAATAAACCATGTAAGATACACATTTTTAAAAAATTTAATCAAATTAAAGCAAATTTACACAATTAAACTGTATTTATATTTTTTAGCTAACCGCTAAATTCGAGTTTGTTGCAAGGATATTTAAGAAGGCCCTAAAATTATGCAAAAATGCTGCTTATTACGGCACACACTATAATAAGGAAAATACGTATGAGACTTCCTTATTTACTTACTTACTTAATTTTAGTTCCAATTTTGTATTAAAGTGTAGAACAGATAACTTAAAATAATAAATAAATAAATGAAAACTTGAATAGGAGGCCATGACTTGGTATTTGGGCATAACTTTTAATTTTAAATAACTTTTCTATTAATTTTTTTTTATTTTTAGAAATAAGGGTGCTCTATTCTTAAGCAGTTTTTAACATTTTTTACCTACCCTGTATACCACAAAACTTTTAATAAAACTGACCATTGCATAGAGAGTGAACCACTTAGTGAACCACACTGTATATTAGGACCGGATTTAAAAAAATATAGTTGATAATGGTTCGACAAAACCAAAACGTCCCAATTAAAATAAAGACCAACATTGGATAGAGCAGAAAAAGTGGCAATGCAAAAGTGCAATTTATTTTAAATTTCAATTTTAAATAGGACTAGGAAAAATTAGGACAAATTTTTCGTTTTTGGCTTTTTGTAAATATCTTAGAAAATGCTTGGAATTTTAAAACTTTCTAAACAGTATATTATTAGAAATATAAAACCCCAACTTTGTTTTTATTTAACCGATTTTGTATCTCTTACGATTTCTAAGATGCCTACCTACTGGCTCCTCTTATCTTGGCGATGTTGTATATAACTTCTAAGTCAAAATTAATTATTAAACCCGGACCTTAGACAATAAAGTGTTATTTCTAGCCAAGTCTGTGGACTTTACGAGTGTACTTATTGCAGCAGTTGAGTGGTTAAGTGTAATGCATTATGTCCAAAGTTAGAGTCTTCAGGGACAAACTTGCTAAATGTTAGGCAAAAAACAGTGGTGCTTTTCTCCCTAAGGATCACTGGTCTTTAATTCTCTTTATTTTCTTTTCTCTTTAACCAAAACCTTAAAATACTTTATATGTTGTGTTTCTTACTATGTTTTTAAACCAAAAATACGTAGAAAATTCTACAAAATTCTATAAAAATAAAAATTTTAACTTTTTAGAAGTAATAAAGGGGGTGATATTAGACTAAATATATTGTTGTTGCTAAACACATTTAAAGAAATACTTGCGCAATGGCCTCAAAAATATGAATTTAAATAGCCCGGTTTACTTCGAGACTAATATTACTTTTGTATCTTTTTTATTAAATTTGCCTATGTCAAATAAAAAAATTAAATGTAAATCATAATATACCGGTTCTGGGAAATTATTTTTTTATTAATTTGCTACACACAAACAAATTTATGATCAAAGCAATTAAAATTTTATTAATAAAAAATTAACGTGAAGTTAAAATTATTAAATCCTAATTATAAACTAGCTTAGAACTATTTTGAAAGTACCACTATTAACACGCTTTTATTAACTTGGGTTGTCACTATCTATGTAACGGAATCTTTGAGCCTAATTTTTACCAACTTCCAGCTACTCGATTTCTTTGAAACTTTGCACACGTATTAAGGACCCATGATAATGCAATAATCTGCAAACAGTATCCCGTTATCCTGGTTTGGATCGCCAGGAAAAAAAATTCCATTATATTATACCGAACTAAAAATTAGAAAATAATTTTTCATTAAAAAAATATTGTCACTTCATAGTAAAAGCGTGGGGTGCTTAATATATTAAATGTTATAATTATTATATTTGCCAATATCTATGAGGGAAAAGTTATGAAAAAATTGTAAAATGCACCCCACGCTTTTTACTATGAAGTGACAATATTTTTTAATGAAAAATTATTTTCTACTTTTAGTTCGGTTGCATATAAAAGCGTGTTTTTTAGTTTTTTAAACTATTATTTATTTTAAAATATATTTTCCTATTTTACATTATTATACAGGGTCCGGCATTGAAACTTTCTTTTTTCATAGGTAAAAAATAAAAATATATTTTGCACATTTTTATTTATTTTTGTATTAGCATTAGACAATAACATGGGAAGTTTGAAATTAAGTTGTTTTAAACAGAATATTTGACAAGTGTCTACCATTACTGTCGATACATTGCTGTAACCGATTTCTAAAGTGTACGTGGACCCTTTCCAGCATATCATTCGGTACGTTGGCTATCTCGCAACGAATATTGTTTTTTAATTTTTCCAGAGTTGCAGGACGGTTGTTTTACACTTTTGATTTGAGGTAGCCCTATAGAAAATAATCACATGGAGCTAGATTTGGCGATCGTGCGGGCCATGGAATGTCACATCGGTTGGAGATAAGTCGCCCTGGAAAATTTTGTATGAAAACAGGCATTGAAAGTCGTGCTAGAACCATACATCGCCCAAGGCCATATTTTTAAGAGCTGACAGAAAGAAAGTGTTAATCATTGCCACATTATTATTTACCGTAAACGGAACGCACGCTGCACGGCGATGATCGACCGGCCTTGTAAAAAGTAGGTCTCAACGGCGAACGCGCGTTGCTCTCTTGCCCAAAGCATTTTTACGACTGACGACAATTAACAAACAAATCTCCCCACCAACGCTCTCTGTTAAGCGCACTAACGCGCTGCAACTAGTTCCAGTCGCGCCACCATGTATCATTGAAAAAGAAAGTTTCATTGCCGGACCCCGTAATTATTGAATATATAAGTATTAATTATTTTATTGTTCTTGGGTTTATTTGATGCCTAAGATCTTACTGTAAATGGATCACAAAATAAATTTGACTTGACATAACTATTTTTACTCTAAATACAAAGAAAAATGTATGTTTAAACTATACAAAACTTTATTGTCAACGGTGAATCAACCGTCAAACAGTGAATTTTTCTTATAAGACACTTGCTTTTCGTGTTATTTACCATCACCATGTAGTTTTTCTCTTAACTGTCGAAAAAAACTGTTTTATCATATACAATGTTTCCCTTAATAATATCCCAAAAGCAATAGTAAGATTAGTTTAGGATTAAACCAAAATTAATGTATATTTTCAATCTAATTTAAAATAAGATAAGGAGTAAGTTATAGTATCTAAGAAATGATATAGTACGTTTATTTCGTGTAAGCGATCATCAAAGCAAGTATTGAATGTGGATCCTTTTAAAACATATCTATGATTAATCTTATCACTACATATAGTTGCTCCTATTCATGCAAAAGTTAGTGTCAAACTGAATATATTAGACTTATGTTGAAACTACTTTTTTATGTGTGCAACAACTATTAAGGTCTTAGTACAAACTACCCCTATTTTGAAGAAGAAATAACCTTCTAAGATTTTTCGTTTGTTTAGAAACACCCTGAAATAGACGAGGGCGTATGAACGCCAATGCGTCAAAAAAATTTCCCATTAAATTTTTCTTCAGAATAAAATACTAATTACGACGATCCATGATGACAGCTCGAATTTTGCTCAGATTTTTTTTTAACAGCATTTATTTGGACAATTTTTTTTTATATTTTGTTTATGCTATGGTCTCCATATAAACAGCACCCAAATCGGTCTAGTGTTTTCCAAAGCTACCACGACAACTACCTTAGGCGCGACACCTTCAGACTTGTCTTGCACCACTATGCCTTTATTTTGGTTGTAAGTAATTAAAGAAAGATGGACATGTTTCGACTCTATGAATTTCCATCTTCAGTCAATACACACACATACAACTTAATAGTTTAAACAAACTTTTAGAAATTACCATTTTAGAGTTAAATTGTTACATAGAAAGAGGATTTTTACTGATATTCTTTCTACTTTTGTGAATCTCTATAGTCTAGTATAATATTTAATTTTTTTGTTAGAAAATTAAACCTAAAATTATTTGTTGAGTCCAACTCTAAAATATAATTAATTAAATCTAAAGCCCATCCCTAATCGAATAAAATGATACTTTGTTCGCAAAAAACCCAATAAAAATGTAATTTTTTTTGTAAAAAAATGTAGTTTTAATAGCAAATAGCTGAAAAATATAAGTTTGACAAAAAATATATAAAACATTTTTTGCTTATATTCATGTTTTTATGGGTATCGGTGCTTCGCTATGATAAACAAATTTTACCCCTGAGTTGGGGTGGCAATAACTTCCAGGGTTTTGGCGGCTTTCCTTATCTTCTGTTAAAATTTCAAAATATCCATGCAACACCAAGGAATTGCTAGCTTTTACCTTTTTTCGAGCTTTCCTGTACTAATGGTAATTATGACAATTAAAAATTTAACAATTTGTCACTCTGTCAATTACAAAATTTTTATCTTCTTGAATAATTATCCCCCTGTAATACGTTAACTATTGTGGTTTTGTACGGACGATGTTTGCTATTTTGCAATACTCTATATATTGTGGATTTTGGAATATGCAGTTGTGAAAATGAACCATAGGAAATTAAAAGCATAGGATATATTCTAGGTGAGGTGTGGGTTGTTCGTGTCGCCTTCTGACTTCTGAATGGCAAAAGCGGTAAGCCAGAACCTCGTTTTGCTCAAATCGGAGCGCTTGTTGGAGAGATGAATTGTAGTAGAGTACATAGCAGATTAGCGGATGGGGATTAAATGCACGTATTATCCCTAATCGGCGGTTTGGTTTCAATACCAGCATATTTTCCTCTCAACTTTTCTTGTTGACGAATGTGGTTTTTATATATTGCTGGATATTATCATCTTTATTTTTGTTTTCTTATTTATAAATTTTAAGTCTTGCTTTTTTAATATCTGTAAGTTAACAAATTTCTAATAAACTTAAAAAATATGGTGGGGTTTGGTTGATTTCTTTAAAAAAATGTTTTAAAATAGCAATCAGAAGCAATATATGCGTCTCTGCGATTTTTTTTCATTACATTCTATCATATTCAGCTTCTAATTATTAAAAAAAGTGGCCATAATTTAATTAAGATTTACTTATTATACCCGTGAAATATGATGTAGGGACTAGACGACCCTTTCAGAATTTCTAAGTCTATTCTACCCCTAATGTGTTAATTAAAAATGTTATAATCTACTTACACAAATTTTTGTTGAATTTAATAATAAAACCTTAGGTCGTGCAAATGAGAACTATAACAAAAAAAAAATGCCAGAAATGCGTAAGTAATAACGGTCGGCATTTAAAAATGTAATGTAAGTGTTATTATTTAATAGGATTTTGATTATAGGCATTGAGATAATTTGCTTGTTTTTTTATCATCACTTTAATTTTGTATGCAGTTTTGTCAGATTACTAAAATTTTTTTAAATTTTTGCAAAATAATTCAAGACTCGTTTCTTAAATGTGCTATTACACTAAAAACGTAATAAAACGCTTTTTTAGTTATTTTATAATTTATTATGACGCTCATAAGAAAATAAAGTTGATGATGGTTTTAGAAAATTAAAATGTTGAAAAAAACTGATTATAAACTCGTATTCCGCCCAAAAAATTGCTTTGTGTTTTAAAGAACTTAAATAATTTTAAAAATATATTGTCCCGGCGGAATACCTGATTTCAAAATAAAATTTTGCCTTCCAGCAAACTATTGGTATAGTTTTGTTAAGTGCATTATAACTTTGTAAGAAAAACACTTCCGAACCAAAATAATGCGTTAGGGGTGCTTTTGGGGGTAAAAAGGGTTTTTTGCAATTTCAAGCTTAACAGTAAAAAAGTTGTCGCCATTAAAAATACCAACAACTTATGTCATAACCATTGTTACCTTAACCTCAAAAATTTTTGAAAAAAGTAGAAAAAACTGTTTTTCGGTTTTACATTTTTATCTTTAATAAAAATAAATCAATTAGGCTGAAATTTTGAGGAGATATCCTTTATATCATTCTTAATATACTGTTTTTTTTATCAATAAGTATTCAGCCGTTATTATTAAAACTTACTTAAAAAAATAAAAAATTTAACCGCCATTTTGACTTAACTTTTTTTTGAAAAATGGTTCGCTAAGGGCATATTTTTTGATTTTTTTGGTTAACTTGTAATAAATGCAAAAATATATATATAGTTAAAAAAAAACACAAAATATTGACATTTTTCATTATACTCGTACAGTGTGTTATTTTCGTCGAAAAATTAATACTATTTATTAAAATTGTAATTTTTAAAGAATTTTTGAATATTTTGAAAAGTTAAGAAACATTTTTAAATGTGAAAGTTGGATTACAGGTATACAGTGTGACCCAGAATTGGTTTTAGAAGAGGACAAATGGAACAAAATTTTTAAATTTTAAATAGGCATTTTGGGAAAACTGGTCGCATGGTCCAAAACAAAGAAATACAAAATTTTGCTCCTATTGGTAATATACAGGGCAACTTATAACTAAAATATGAAAAATGACCTAGTGCATGTTTTTAACCATTTTATTTATATGTAGGTATTTTTCAAATATGTCTGTTTCAGTTAGGTATAGGTCCTTTATATTCTATGTGTCAATGTCTATATTTCTGTTTATTTTTACATTTTTGTGGGCATTTATTTGTATTTTATTGTGTTTAAATTTTAATTCATTTATTTTTGTAATCTATGACATGTATGCTTCTTCTATTTATTTTCATTAAGTATTTACCATCAAGTATATATATCTTCTGACGAATCTATGTACGACAATGTACTCTTTTTGGTAATATAAACTATTTATCTATCCATCTATCTAATAATAAATAGTAATTATTTTTTGACGAATATAACACAATGTACGAGTATAATAAAAAATGTCAATATTTTGTTTTTTTATTTTTTTTTTTTAAATTAAAGTACATATTTTTTTGCATTTATTAAAAGGGAACAAAAGAACGAAAAAATGAGCCGTTAGCGAACCATTTTTAATAAAAAAGTAAGTCAAAATGGCGGTTGAAAATTTTGATTTTATTTTTATAGTAAGTTTTCATAATAACGGCTGAATTATTGATGAAAAAAATACATTATATTAAGAATGACAAAAAAATATATCTGCCCCAAATTTTAGCTTAATCAAACTATTTTTGTAAAAGATAAAAATTAAAAACCGAAAAAACAGCTTTTTCTACTTTTCTCGAAAATTTTTAAGGTTAGGGTAAAAATGATTATGACATAAGTTGTAGGTTCTTTTATTGTCGATAACTTTTACGTTAAACTTTTTTAAATAGGACTTACTTTCAGCTTGAAATTGCAAAAAACATTTTTACCCCTTAACGCATTACTTTGGTTCGGACGTGATTTTCTTACAAAGTTATATTGCACTTAACAAAACTATACCAATAGTTTGCTCTGAGGCAATTTTTTTCAATGACCTTTTATACTGCTATTCCGCGTTAGCTATAAGTTATGGCACCTTTTTTAAAATGCAATATATTTTTTTTAATATTAAAAACCAGAACAACTAAGATTGATTATGGGCCATTATTAAACGTCTAATTTAGACTCTCTTCGTAGAGAAATCACAAACCAGTCAGCGCCAATCGGATATTAACATTTAGTCAGGTGACTTATAATATTGAATTTCTACTTGATAGTTTCTTAGAAATCTAAAAATATTAAAATATACATAAGGTTTTATTAAAATATTTTAATCTAAGGCCATTTTCAGTTAAACTGAAGGCAGTCCCAACAAAAGGGCATTGAAGGCGGTACAAATTACCGGGGCCCGAGAGCTAGACTACCTATAATTTTTTACAAATATTTAATTAAAAGAAAAATATATGGGATTTGGGTAACTCTTTAGTTAATATATTAGGTTTAAAATTAAACGCTGCACTTTACCAATAAGAACAAATTGTTGGACCCAAAGATGAATTTTCGATTAATTTTTGCCTCCTAAATAGACAAGAATTTGTGGTCAGAATTGAGCTGTAAGATCACAATTTTTTTCTAGCATTAAGAAAACAAAAAAAACGCAATTCTGAGAGATTTTTTAGCAATTTTTTAGAGAATAACGGATATTAGGCAAACTGACCAGGGATTCGTGTTCAGAAGGCAAAAATACAAGGAAACCTTTATATCACATCTTAGGGTTGAATACTTTTTTATAAGGTGGTGTTATTTTGAAAATTTTCTTTTGTTTTTTTCTTTTTTCCTTTATTTTTCACTTTTAATTTTTGGGTAAATTCTGGCCACCATGTTTTTTCTTAGAATTTTTAAATATATTTTTAGCAATATTTTCTTAGGAGGAATAAAGTACTGATCCAGACATGGGAAATACGTTTTTGTATAATTTTTGTACATTTTTACGTCCTAAACACGGATTTGTTGTAGTTTGGCACCAGCACCCACCAGTTTTCAAAAAATTGCAGAAAGTTGTCAAAATCGTGGAGTTTTTTTGGGATCCTATAGGGTTCCCCATGATGACAGCTCGAATTTTGCTCAGATTTTTTTTTTAACAGCATTTATTTGGACAATTTTTTTTATATTTTGTTTATGCTATGGTCTCCATATAAACAGCACCCAGATCGGTCTAGTGTATTCCAAAGCTACCACGACAACTACCTTAGGCGCGACACCTTTAGACTTGTCTTGCACCACTATGCCTTTATTTTGGTTGTAAGTGATTAAAGAAAGATGGACATGTTTCGACTCTATGAATTTCCATCTTCAGCCAATACACACACATACAACTTAATAGTTTAAACAAACTTTTAGAAATTACCATTTTAGAGTTAAATTGTTACATAGAAAGAGGATTTTTACTGATATTCTCTCTACTTTTGTGAATCTCTATAGTCTAGTATAATATTTAATTTTTTTTGTTAGAAAATTAAACCTAAAATTATTTGTTGAGTCCAACTTTAAAATATAATTAATTAAATCTAAAGCCCATCCCTAATCGAATAAAATGATACTTTGTTCGCAAAAAACCCAATAAAAATGTAATTTTTTTGTAAAAAATGTAGTTTTAACAGCAAATAGCTTAAAAATATAAGTTTGACAAAAAAATATATAAAACATTTTTGCTTATATTCATGTTTTTATGGGTATCGGTGCTTCGCTATGATAAACAAATTTTACCCCTGAGTTGGGGTGGCAATAACTTCCAGGGTTTTGGCGGCTTTTCTTATCTTCCGTTAAAATTTCAAAATATCCATGCAACACCAAGGAATTGCTAGCTTTTACCTTTTTTCGAGCTTTCCTGTACTAATGGTAATTATGACAATTAAAAATTTAACAATTTGTCACTCTGTCAATTACAAAATTTTTATCTTCTTGAATAATTATCCCCCTGTAATACCTTAACTATTGTGGTTTTGTACGGACGATGTTTGCTATTTTGCAATACTCTATATATTGTGGATTTTGGAATATGCAGTTGTGGAAATGAACCATAGGAAATTAAAAGCATAGGATATATTCTAGGTGAGGTGTGGGTTGTTCGTGTCGCCTTCTGACTTCTGAATGGCAGAAGCGGTAAGCCAGAACCTCGTTTTGCTCAAATCGGAGTGCTTGTTGGAGAGGTGAATTGTAGTAGAGTACATAGCAGATTAGCGGAGGGGATTAAATGCACGTATTATCCCTAATCGGCGCTTTGGTTTCAATACCGGCATATTTTCCTCTCAACTTTTCTTGTTGACGAAGGTGGTTTATATATATATATATATATATATATATATATATATATATATATATATATATATATATATATATATATATATATATATATATATATATATATACAATCATCTTTACTTTTGTTTTCTTATTTATAAATTTTAAGTCTTGCTTTTTTAATATCTGTAAGTTAACAAATTTCTAATAAACCTAAAAAATATGGTGGGGTTTGGTTGATTTCTTTAAAAAAATGTTTTAAAATAGCTATCAGAAGCAATATATGCGTCTCTGTGATTTTTTTTAATTACATTCTATCATATTCAGCTTCTAATTATTAAAAAAAGTGGCCATAATTTAATTAAGATTTACTTATTATACCCGTGAAATATGATGTAAGGACTAGACGACCCTTTCAGAATTTTTAAGTCTATTCTACCCTTAATGTGTTAATTAAAAATTTTATAATCTACTCACACAATTTTTTGTTAAATTTAATAATAAAACCTTAGGTCGTGCAAATGAGAACTATAACAAAAAAACATGCAAGAAATGCGTAAATAATAACGGTCGGCATTTAAAAATGTAATGTAAGTGTTAATATTTAATAGGATTTTGATTATAGGCATTTGAGATAATTTTCTTGTTTTTTTATCTTTACTTTAATTTTGTATGCAGTTTTGTCAGATTACTAAATTTTTTTTTTTAATTTTTGCAAGATAATTCAAGATTCGTTTCTTAAATGTGCTATAACACTAAAAACGTAATGAAAACGCTTTTTTAGTTATTTTATAATTTATTATGACGCTCATAAGAAAATAAAGTTGATGATGGTTTTAGAAAATTAAAATGTTGAAAAAAACTGATTATAAACTCGTATTCCGCCCAAAAATTGCTTTGTGTTTTAAAGAACTTAAATAATTTTAAAAATTAATAGTCCCGGCGGAATACCTGATTTCAAAATAAAATTTTGCCTTCCAGCAAACTATTGGTATAGTTTTGTTAAGTGCATTATAACTTTGTAAGAAAAACACTTCCGAACCAAAATAATGCGTTAGGGGTGAAGGGGTGCTTTTGGGGGTAAAAATGGTTTTATGCGATTTCCAGCTTAACAGTAAAAAAGTTGTCGCCATTAAAAATACCAACAACTTATGTCATAACCATTGTTACCTTAACCTCAAAAAATTTTGAAAAAAGTAGAAAAAACTGATTTTCGGTTTTACATTTTTATCTTTAACAAAAATAAATCAATTAGGCTGAAATTTTGAGCAGATATCCTTTATATCATTCTTAATATACTGTTTTTTTTATCAATAAGTATTCGGTCGTTATTATTAAAACTTACTTAAAAAAATAAAAAAATTAACCGCCATTTTGACTTAACTTTTTTTTGAAAAATGGTTCGCTAAAGGCATATTTTTTTCTTTTTTTGGTTAACTTGTAATAAATGCAAAAATATATATAGTTTAAAAATTAAAAAAATAAAAACATAATATATTGACATTTTTCATTATACTCGTACACTGTGTTATTTTCGTCGAAAAATTAATACTACTTATTAAAATTGTAATTTTTAAAGAATTTTTGAATATTATGAAAAGTTAAGAAACATTTTTAAATGTGAAAGTTGGATTACAGGTATACAGTGTGACCCAGAATTGGTGTTAGAAGAGGACAAATGGAACAAAATTTTTAAATTTTAAATAGGCATTTTGGGAAAACTGGTCGCATGGTCCAAAACAAAGAAATACAAAATTTTGCTCCTATTGGTAATATACAGGGTGGCTCGAATTCGACGCTCATCATTGGGATTTCGGAAACCGTAAGAGATACAGGATCGGTTAAATGGAGGCAAAGTTGCGCAATTTGATGCTCAATAAAATGCCGTTTTGCGTTTTAAAAATTCCGAGTACTTCCGAAGATATTCGAAAAAACGGAATTTTCAATTTTGGTTTCTATTGTTTCCTGGCTATATTTGTTAAGATAACTCAAAAATGAAAAACACGTTTTCATGGCCACTTTTTCTGCTCTATAATTCAGTGTGATTAAATATTGAGTCTGACGTTTCGGCTTCTGGCGACCATCATCAACTTAATTTTTTTAAATACGGACCTGATATTTTTTTCAATTTAATTAAATCCTTTCATCACTCTTAAAACACTATATATCGCCACTTTGATATTTTCCGACGTTTCGTACAGACAATTCCATCACCAGAATATTGCATATTTATTTAACCATAATACGGCCCTGAACTACATTTTTAGGTAAAATGGTAAAAAAAGAATAAACTTATTACATATTCATAATGTTTTATTGCAACTCATTGATATCTAGCAGCGGAAATTACTTTATGAACAGAACTAACCAGCAGGTACGAATGCAAGGGAGAACTTCATTTAATGTATGGATTGGTATGTCGAGGAACAAAATTATTGGACCTTTCGTTTACGAAGGGACCTTAACTTCCGAACAATATCTAAATTTGATTAGAAATGATGTCTTAGACGCCCTAGATAATCAACCTTTGGCAGTATTTCAAGAAATATAGTGGCAGCATTTCAAGAAATATAGTGGCAGCAAGACAAAGCTCCTGCCCACAATGGAAGGAAAGTAGCTCAATTCCTTTACCATATATTTCCTAATAAATGGTTTTGCAAGATGGCCCGCTAGGAGCCCCAAACTTAGTCCCCTAGATTATTTCCTTTGGGGATATCTTAAGAACCGTTTATTTAAAAATGCACCTCACGACCTTTAAGTACTAGGTACGACAAAATTTGATAAGGGAAGTCGCTGCCATTCCTGCGAGAACAATTAATCGAGCTGTATTAATAATACAAAGCAAAGCAAGAAAATGCATCGAGGCGGAAGGTTATCTCTTTGAACACTTTTAATAGTGAATTATGTTTTTTTTTTAATATGGGCTTCAAGATAGTATTACAAATTGTTTATGTAAGCTGATTTGTTGTCTACCTTTTTGTATCTTATGTCTAATATTCATGAAATTTTCGGTTAATAAAGTAATTTCCGCTGTTAGATATCAATGAGTTGCAATAAAAAGATTACGAATATGTAATAAGTTTATTCTTTTTTTACCTTCTTACCTAAAAATGTAGTTCAGGGCCGTATTATGGTTAAATAAATATGCAATATTCTGGTGATGGAATTTTTGTACGAAACGTCGGAAAATATCAAAGTGGCGATATATAGTGTGTGAAGAGTGATGAAAGGATTTACTTAAATTGAATAATTAATAGTTTAAAAAACTAAAAAACACGCTTTTATATGCAAGCGAACTAAAAATTAGAAAATAATTTTTCATTAAAAAAATATTGTCATTTCATAGTAAAAAGCGTGGGGTGCATTTTACTATTTTTTCATAACTTTTCCATCATAGATATTTGCAAATATAATAATTATAACATTTAATATATTTATCACCCCACGCTTTTTACTATGAAATGACAATATTTTTTTAATGAAAAATTATTTTCTAATTTTTAGTTCGGTTGCATATAAAAGCGTGTTTTTTAGTTTTTTAAACTATTAATTATTTTTCATTTTTTAGTTTCTGCTACTCTTGACAAAATGGCGAAAAAATTTTTTAATGAACAAGAGTGGCAAATTTTAAAATTTTTCCAACAGATTGCAACTCACTAAAAATTTCTTCTTCATTAAGTAGCAAAGTTTGAAATTTTGCCAACAGATGGCAATCCAGGCAATGTTTGGACCGTTGCCAATATATTGCAACCCACTAAAAAATTTCTTCTTCATTTAATAGCAAAGTTTGAAATGTTGCCAACAGATGGCAACCTAGGTGTTGTTTTTATATTTTTATAATATAATGGAATTTTTTTCCTGGCGATCCAAAAAAGAATGTTAATTTTTATTAATTGCACATTATGTATTATCTATACATTACACATAATGTAATTTTTATTATGGAATCCTTGAACTAATGGTGCAACTAACCCTATATTTTTATTGTTCATAAAAATTGAACACTCATGGTGCAACTAACCAAATTGTGTAAAGACTAAAAAATTTCTTCTTCATTTAATAGCAAAGTTTGAAATGTTGCCAACAGATGGCATCCTAGGTGTTGTTTTTATAATATAATGGAATTTTTTTCCTGGCGATTCAAAAAAGATAACGGGATACTGTTTTTAAATTATTGCATCTTCATCGGTCCTTGACACGTGTGCAAAGTTTCAAAGAAATCGAATAGCTGGAAGTTGGTTAAAATTAGGCTCAAAGATTCCGTTACATAGATAGATAGATAGATAGATAGATAGTTACAACCCAAGTTAATAAAAGCGTGTTAAAAAAATATCAGGTCCGTATTTAAAAAAATTAAGTTGATGATGGTCGCCAGAAGCCGAAACGTCAGATTCAATATTTAATCACACTGAATTATAGAGCAGAAAAAGCTGCCATAAAAACGTGTTTTCCATTTTAAGTTATCTTAACAAATATAGCCAGGAAACAATAGAAACCAAAATTGAAAATTCCGGTTTTTTCGAATATCTTCGGAAGTACTCGGAATTTTTAAAAAGCAAAACGGCATTTTATTGAGCATCAAATTGCGCAACTTTGCCTCCATTTAACCGATTTTGTATCTCTTACGGTTTCCGAAATCCCAATGATGAGCGTCGAATTCGAGCCACCCTGTACAGGGCAACTTATAACTAAAATATGAAAAATGACCTAGTGCATGTTTTTAACCATTTTATTTATATGTAGGTATTTTTCAAATATGTATGTTTCAGTTAGGTATAGGTCCTTTATATTCTATGTGTCTATGTCTATATTTCTGTTTATTTTTACATTTTGGTAGGCATTTATTTGTATTTTATTTTGTTTAAATTTAAATTCATTTATTTTTGTAATCTATGACATGTATGCTTCTTCTATTTATTTTCATTAAGTATTTACCATCAAGTATATATATCTACTGACGAATCTATGTACGACAATGTACTCTTTTTGGTAATATAAACTATTTATCTATCCATCTATCTAATAATAAATAGTAATTATTTTTTGACGAAAATAATAAAATGTACGAGTATAATAAAAAATGTCAATATTTTGTTTTTTTATTTTTTTTTTTGTTTTAATTAAAGTACATATTTTTTTGCATTTATTAAAAAGGAACAAAAGAACGAAAAAATGAGCCGTTAGCGAACCATTTTTAATAAAAAAGTAAGTCAAAATGGCGGTTGAAAATTTTGATTTTATTTTTATAGTAAGTTTTCATAATAACGGCTGAATTATTGATGAAAAAATACAGTATATTAAGAATGACAAAAAATATATCTGCCCCAAATTTAAGCTTAATCAAACTATTTTTGTAAAAGATAAAAATTAAAAACCGAAAAAACAGCTTTTTCTACTTTTCTCGAAAATTTTTAAGGTTAGGGTAAAAATGGTTATGACATAAGTTGTAGGTTCTTTTATTGTCGATAACTTTTACGTTAAACTTTTTTAAATAGGACTTACTTTTTAGCTTGAAATTGCAAGAAAACATTTCTACCCCTAAAGCACCCCCCTTCACCCCTTAACGCATTATTTTGGTTCAGACGTGATTTTCTTACAAAGTTATATTGCACTTAACAAAACTATACCAATAGTTTGCTCTAAGGCAATTTTTTCCAATGACCTTTTATAGTGCTATTCCGCGTTAGCTATAAGTTATGGCACCTTTTTTAAAATGCAATATTTTTTTTTTTTTTTAAATATTAAAAACCAGAACAACGAAGATTGATCATGGGCCATTATTGAACGTCTAATTTAGACTCTCTTCGTAGAGAAATCACAAACCAGTCAGCGCCAATCGGATATTAACATTTAGTCAGGTGACTTATAATGTTGAATTTCTACTTGATAGTTTCTTAGCAATCTAAAAATATTAAAATATACATAAGGTTTTATTAAAATATTTTAATCTAAGGCTATTTTCAGTTAAACTGAAGGCAGTCCCAACAAAAGGGCATTGACGGCGGTACAAATTACCGGGGCCCGAGAGCTAGACTACCTATAATTTTTTACAAATATTTAATTAAAAGAAAAATATATGGGATTTGGGTAACTCTTTAGTTAATATATTAGGTTTAAAATTAAACGCTGCACTTTACCAATAAGAACAAATTGTTGGACCCAAAGATGAATTTTCGATTAATTTTTGCCTCCTAAATAGACAAGAATTTGTGGTCAGAATTGAGCTGTAAGATCACAATTTTTTTCTAGCATTAAGAAAACAAAAAAAAAACGCAATTCTGAGAGATTTTTTAGCAATTTTTTAGAGAATAACGGATATTAGGCAAACTGACCAGGGATTCGTGTTCAGAAGGCAAAAATACAAGGAAACCTTTATATCACATCTTAGGGTTGAATACTTTTTTATAAGGTGGTGTTATTTTGAAAATTTTCTTTTGTTTTTTTCTTTCTTTCCTTTATTTTTCACTTTTAATTTTTGGGTAAATTCTGGCCACCATGTTTTTTCTTAGAATTTTTAAATATATTTTTAGCAATATTTTCTTAGGAGGAATAAAGTACTGATCCAGACATGGGATATACGTTTTTTGTATAATTTTTGTACATTTTTACGTCCTAAACACGGATTTGTGGTAGTTTGGCACCAGCACCCACCAGTTTTCAAAAATTTGCTGAAAGTTGTCAAAATCGTGGAGTTTTTGGGATTCTATAGGGTTCCCCCAAACTAACACAAGTAGTAGGTACCCTCATCTTTTATTTAGCATTTAAAACGTTTTAATTGCAGATTCTACTATTAAAAATATGAAACAAAAAGTTCATATAAACATGGTTTTTCAAATTCCTTGTTCTCACAATACAGGGTGTTAAACTTGTAAAAAAAGATTTTTAATACCTTAATTACCCTTTTTCCAATTCTTGTTAAATTTGGAAATGATATTTATTGCTTGCTGTAATTAAGTTAGTTAAAAATTACCTCCCTAATAAGTTCGATGGCGCCTCGAGCGGCAACTGAAGGAATATTTCTAACAAAAAAACCGTACGCCACTGTCTGTGTACATTTGTGTAAAATTTTTGTAACTGCTTTAGATTAAGCAAAAAATATAGCTTTTGTGATATATAGTTTTTTTCGTATTTTGTTTAATTTAAGAGAAACAAAAATTCAATTGCATATTTTTAGACCATAAAAGAAGCATTGCTGGAACTTTTGGTTCAAGTTTTATACCTTTTATTAGCAGTGGTTATGTAACAACAATAAATTTATATTTAAATAAGGTTAATATCAGTTCAAACAGTTTATACTAAAATATGTATTTTCGAAATTAAACATTTTTTTTTAATAACACCTTGTATTTTTAAAACAAAAAATTTTCGACCTATGTACCAGGGCCCGCCACGGCTCACGGCGGCCCTGACCGGAGGTAACCGGAAAGTCAAAAAATGCAAAAACTCTTCTTTTTCATGACATTTATCTATACCAGGTCTCAATTTATTAGGTCTAATACTTTTGGAATTAAAGGTTGTCTAATAGATTCGTTGACACCCCGTATTTGGTGTACAATAATTTAAAAATATTATTTACGCCAGTGTACACATTACGTTTACTTATAGATCTTGGGTGTTGGAAAATTTCGTATAGAGCTTAAAGAGGTCTCATATATCTTAGTATCCTTATTAAAATAATTGCATACTGCATAAAAATTTTGTACACCATTTAGCATGTAAGAGGTATAATAATAAGACAAAGTTTTTTGAAGTTTGCAACACCCTGTAGAATATGGCAGTTCTTGCAGCTGTTCTTCACTAAAATCATACTGTGACCGGTGACCTAAGTTTTTTAATAACATTTTACAATTTGCTTATAATGTCATTCTTGTCCTTATTGCAAATACACTCTTTTTAGGCGATTGTCTTGGACAAAAGGTTTAAAGGCAAATATGTCTACGTTTTAGACGGCCTATTTGCCAAAGAATAAAATGTGTTTATAATAATTAAAAAATAACTTGTAAGAAACCAGATTACTAACATTTTAATAGAGGCTTGTTTATACACCAATCTTAAGAGAATAATAAGACCACCAACACAGGTATAGAATCAAACAATAAACAGACACCCATATTTAGGTATTGATGACCAAAGTAAAATTAATTTTTTAAATAAATATAAATTTTACAAAATAATAAAAATTGTATCTAGATTCAGTAAGCCAAAGGCTTTAATGAGTGCCGCTCTGTTAATGGAGTATCGTACTTTCTAAGCGACCAGCCTCGTCGCATGGAAGTCAATCTGATTTCACGCAACATTGCCTTTTTTCACAGTCATTTTATTCCACTGGCGGCTAGCGACACCAATTCCACTTTGGCTTTGTTCCACTTTGGCTTTGAGGTGCATGCGGCAAACGTGAAGTTTTCCAACCTCAAAATCACATGGTAATTTTAAAATGGTTATACATATACTGATTTAAACAATCAAATAAATTACAAAGATAGTAAAATTAGCTTATTAAAATAAAATTTAAATCGTTTAAAAAGCAATTAGATATTTAACGCAAGGCGCATGCGAAAGCCTCGGAGCCAAAGTGAATTGGTGTCGCTAGTCTTTTATTCCAACTCACCTATTGCCTAAACTCCCTTTACGCTGCCTTACACAGTACAGCAAGCTTATGGGACTGTTGGACAAAATTAATAATAATAAACAACTGATAAAGAAAGACCTATTAAATGTGGTATTTTTCTAAAGCTCTGTAGACGATTTTATAGTAGTGATATAATATACATGCGTTGCATTTAAAAATATCATACTTTTGTACACTGTATATCATGAAAAATAATAAAAATTTGATAACTGATTTAAAAACTACAAAATTTACCCACAAACTAATATTTTTGTTAATTTTGGAGCTTAAAAGAGAAAAAAGTTAGGGCGGTGTAAATTTTTAATTGAACTTCAGGTAGTATTTATACTTACTATATACAAAAACTGTAAATAAGTTCTCTTATTAACGAGTTGTACCAACTGCTTTTGGATTATTAGAATCTTGGATGGTAAAGTCATTTATTGTTGTCTCTAACACTTTTTTCTTGCCCTATTGTAGAAAACCAAGGTTCAAAATAGATACCGTAGATAATTCCTGCAGAGTAAAACCAATTTCTTTTCAGAAGTGTGGCAAATAATTGCAATTTTAAGTATAATAGCCGTAATCTACAATAAATTTGCTGTAAAATAGCAAAAACTTCAAATATATTTTTTATAATACATTTGGTTGTTGATGACGTAGCTGTGGTGAACTTAGAACCTTCGTACTTTAATTTACATGCATTTGTCGCCTCTATCTATTTAGACTTTTAAGCAATAAATTTTAATGGTGCGTGGATAAACAAATGTATATTATTAGGATATTATTATTTGGTCAATTTAGTATCATGTTTACTAAAAATAATATACATGCTAAAAAAGAAAAAATCAAATTTTTCTCCATAAATCATTGCTCTGTGCGTAGCTTGCTTCCTAAAGATCACTCGAAGAACTTGTTGTTTAAGCTTTATATTCAATAAGTGTAAACAGTGAATAATGCATGATATCGCGATTTTTGTACGTTTAGTAATTAAAAGGCGATAAAACATTATTAAAGACTTTAAAGCAAAAACCGGCAAGTCAATTTTTTGGCTAAAATATCTTTTCACGAAATCATTTGCTCTAAAGAAATTTTTAAAGATTGGTGCAAAAATCGTATATTCTGAAGCACTTTAAGTCCGTATATCCGTATAAGAATTTTGCACATAGCCGACAACGTATTTTAAAGCAAAATACGGACATTCCAAAAAAAATTAACAACCGTGGTGGCATTACCACGTTGTCTAAAAGGTGCTGTAAAATGCATAACTGCATGTTTCAGTGCTTGGACTACGTTGACGGAACAGGGGGAACGATGAGTTAAACATCGAATAACCCGACACCCACGGTACTCTGGTATTTAGGCATAGGCCTTTGTGGGATGTCAAAAAGATAAAAAAACTTAAAGGCTTGCTATGCCGGGTCGGCATTGTAGTTCAGATTTAAACATAATAAAATCAAATTACATAGAATAATTAAACGTAATTAAATTAAATTGCTAAATCACTTCACTGTGCACTTAGGTACGACTTTGACTTTAATGTTGTGGTAGAAAGAAAAATCACACCATAATTTAAAAAGTATAGGCATTTGCTTTAAACCAATGGTGCACACTGCATAAACTTGTTTGTTTTCTTCGCATTTGTAACTGGGATTGACTGTAGTCATTTTTCCTGTAGTGGGCCAGTTCCCGGTTTTAAATATCTTAAAAAGTCAGTGCAAGTGACACTTACTCTTGTTGTATAGACCGCACCCAATCAGGTAAATAGTAACAAAATGGTACTTGGCCTTAGTTTCTCAATTTTTTAACCATTCAAACCTAGGTCATCTAAAATAATTAAAAAACATGTATTTTTGAATAAATGTGCCTTTATCTTTAACCCTCCAGCGGTGACCTCCGGTCTCCTAGACCGGCCTAATAGGAATATCCCCACCACTTTCGTATTATATAGTTGTGCGCAGTATCGCATCGGGTACATGCATATTATTTCGATATCTGTTAAAAGTGTTTTAGCCAGTTTGGTGCCCACTAGCAATCGAGTGATGTTTGCGTTTCGGTCTCTGACACCGTGCGTCACCTAAATCGTATACGGAACGGTAGACCGAAGTCACCTAAGTGATATTAATTATTTGTAAGTACTAAATGTCACATAATTTAATATCAAATTTTATTACAGTTTTTGTAGTGCAATACTTTGTTAGTTATTATTAGTATTACTAATATTGTAGTGGAATATTTTGTGGTTAGTAATTTAAAAATTATAATTTAATTATTAGTTAATTAATTATTAGTTTAAAATGGTTTTAACATTTTAATAGTATTTTTTTTTATTTTTTAGAAGAATGAACTACGAGAAAGAGCAAACGTGGCTGCAAAAACTTGCACAAGAGGTCCTTTCTGACGACGAATCAGATGCAGTTCAATTTGATGATTTCAGTGATGAAGATGAAGAAGACCGTGTCGAGGAAAGATCTGAAGATTCGGAAAGTGAGCAAGACTTTGACGATAGAGATATACCAATTGAAGATGAAATAAGTAGCTACTTTAGGGAAGGTAATCGAAGGCTGTTTTATGTTGGAAAGGATAAGGAAACTCTATGGAGAAAGCACTGCCCGCCAAAAAATTTGAGATCCTACAGAGCTAGACAAAAAAACATTGTGACACATTTACCTGGCCCAAAACGGCCTGCAAGAAACTTGACTGATCCATTGGCTATATGGAAAACATTCTTTGATGACTCCGTAATCGATATAATTGTAAGATTTACTAACCAACATATTGAAACATTTGCACGTGGAAATTATAGTAGGGAAACTTATACTAGGCCGACAGACTCTTTGGAAATTGAAGCATTGATAGGCTTATTATATCTGAGCGGAGTGAAAAAAGTAACAGACTAAGTTGTGAAGAACTGTTTAGCACAGATGGTAGTTCAGCGGAACTCTTCCGATTGACGATGTCAATGCAACGTTTCTTATTTCTTCTTAGACATTTACGTTTTGATGATCTGGAAACAAGAGAAACTAGAAGAGCTATTGATAAACTGAGTCCTATTCGTGATCTTTTCCAACAAGTTGTTGAAAATTACAAAAACGTATTTACTGTTTCTCAGTACACAACTGTAGATGAAATGCTAGTGGCCTTCCGGGGAAAATGCCCATTTAGACAGTACATTCCATCTAAGCCTGCGAAATATGGAGTGAAAATATTTGCTTTGGCCGACGCTAAAATGTTTTATGTTCTCAATATGGAAGTTTATGTTGGCAAACAACCTCAAGGCTCCCCATATGAAGTAAGTAACTCCCCGATTGATGTGGTAGACAGGATGATTCAGCCCATAAGAGGATCAAATAGAAATGTAACCACTGACAACTGGTTTACCAGTACTAATTTATGTGACAAGTTAATGACCGAACATAAGTTGACCTTACTAGGGACAATTCGGAAAAATAAAAGGCAATTACCAGTGCAATTTATAGCGGGGAAAGAACGACCTATTCCTTCAAGTATTTTTGGTTTTAAGGATGACTGCACGCTTGTTTCGCATGTCCCAAAGCCAAAGAAGAATGTCTTGCTAATATCGTCGATGCATGATAGCGATGAGATTGATGAGGCCTCTCAAAAACCATCGATGATTATTGACTATAATAAAACAAAGATTGGAGTTGATACCGTCGATCAATTATGTTCAAAATACAACGTAGCACGCAACACAAGAAGATGGCCTATGGTTGTGTTTTATGCTCTATTGAACGTAAGTGGAATCAATTCGTTTGTAATCTACAATTGCAATCAGCAACAAGACAACACAATTCGCAGAAGAATATTTTTGACGGAACTCGCTAAAAGCCTTACAAAAAAACATATGGTAAGAAGACAAGCTGATCAACACATACCACGGCCTACCCGAGAGAGAATTAGGGAAATGTGGCATCTTCCACTTGTGAGCCAGAGGGATATCAATGCTGATGAGCCATCACGTACAGGACGCTGCCAAGTGTGCACGTCGAAACAAAACCGTAAAACTAGGTACCATTGTAAAGTGTGCAAAAAATATTTGTGTCTTGAACATTCCATGATCATTTGCAGCATCTGTTTAGATGAAAGACTTAAAAAATAGTTTTGCGATAACACATTCTTTTGTCATTTTTTATTTAGTAAATATCGTATATTTGATTTTCACATTTTCTATTGTACATTTCAAATATGTAGAAGTTCGTTTATTTTAAAACATTTTTTATAAAACGTTCAATAAAAAATACATATTTTTAGTCTAAAAGTACTTGTTTTATTGAAATGCATTTTGATTACACACATATTTTAATAACATACATGCACTTAGACTTATGATGGACTCATGGACCGAGGTCACCACTAACGTAACTTTTATGCACGTCACCGCTCGAGGGTTAAAAAAATAATAAAAAATTGTATTTAAATTTAGCGGGATAGAGTAATACATTTTTTTAGCATTTAAACTTTTAACTCCTACTAGTATTAGCATTGCAGTATAGTCATGATTTTTAATTTACGTTCATGCAATTTTATTAAAACATCAAAATTCTTCTAAGCATTATTTAAAGCAATATTATCTTCTCACGTAATACATAAAAATATTCAAAACGTGACCTCTTCAGCTAAAGATAAGTTGGTGCAATATTACATTGAAAATCTTAAAAAGAATAGACATAATTTTGGTCAGGTACGTAACTTTTTACAGGGTGTTTTCTAACAACGAAACTTGAATGTGTGATTTTTTATGTTATTTTATGAAATAAAGTTTCTATAAACATGTGTACGGAGTTGCTTCATTTCTAAATAGATAAATTTAGGAAAAAATCAGTTGCTTGGGCCGATTTTAACAAAATTTGGTACATTTACTTAAAGTAATAGGGCGCTTAGTTAGCTCCAACCAGATTATTATTATTGGATCCAGTGGCTTCTCAGTGGGCACCGCAACTTATATTATTGAAAAAAAAGTAGGCCACTGACTGTTTTTGACGTTTTTATATTATTTTATAACTAAGCAAATAATAGTACAAACATTTAAGTCTGTTTTTTTTGTATCTTGCTTTGTTTTTGAAAAAACAAATAAAATATTTTAGGTGATACTTAAAAGTATTCATAAACTGCATAAAATAAAATTCAGAAATAAAAAGTTAAGAATTTTGACCATAGTAGATAGGGAAAATGACAATTTTCGATAAAACACACGACTGCTCATTTCTTTTAAAGCAAATATATGTTAATTTTTTTATATTTGCTTCTTTTTCCATGTCGTCTATGGCTACTTCTTAGAAAAAATTAAAGTAGCTTTAATCTTCTTTTTCTCGAAAACGAAGCTAAATACAAAAAAAAAACGTAGGAGACTAAAACATTGTATGATTTATTACTTAATTAATAAAAATATAAAAACGTTAAAAAAGTCAGTTGTGTACATTTTTTCCAATAGTGTAAGTTGCGGTGCGCACTGAGATGCCACTGGACCCAATAATAACAATCTGGTTAGAGCTACTAAATAAGCGCCTTATCACTTTATATAAATGTACCAAATTGTATGCAAATCGGCATAAGCATAATAAAAATATTTAAAAAAACTAACTTTTTCTTTAAATTTTAATGCCCTGTATCTCAGTAAGGAAGGAACTCCGGACATGTTTATAGAAACTGTAATAACATAAGGAATAACTTATTTAAAGTTTCGTTCCGTTGTTTGAAAACGCCTTGTACGGGGTGTAATTAAATTGATGGCCAAAAATATAGGGTATGATTCCATAGCTTATTTTAGAAAGAAAAGTTTATATAAACATATGTCCTAAACCTCTTAACTTTTGAGATACAGGGTGTTAAAATTTAAAAAAATCTATTTTTATATTATCCTAACTATTCTTTACCCAATTTTGTTTTAATTTAGCAATAATATTAATGAGATTAAGGGGGTAATTTATCACTAACTTAATTACATTAAATAGGTCCAGTGGCGTCTCGAGGGGCAACGGAAGAAATATTTCCAACAAAAAACGGTACGCCACTGACTCTGTAAATGTCTGTAAAATTTTTGTGTTTACTTTAGATTAACCAACTAAAAATACTGATTTTTTTGTATCTTATTTTTTTTTCGTATCTCGGTTGGTTAAAAAAAAATAAAATTGCATATTTCTAGACCATAAAAGAAGCATTGCAGGATTTTTTTTTTGGTTTTATAATTTTTAATTTACAAATATGTAACAAAAATAATAAATACTTATTTAAATAAGGTTTAAATCC
This sequence comes from Listronotus bonariensis, assembly GCA_014170235.1. Lineage (NCBI taxonomy): Eukaryota > Metazoa > Arthropoda > Insecta > Coleoptera > Curculionidae > Listronotus > Listronotus bonariensis. The sequence goes on from JACEGR010001155.1 coordinate 154,528, forward strand.
AGTATAACAGTTTTTTCTAAAATAGTTTTTTAAAAATTTTAACACCCTGTATCTCAAATGTTAAGACGTTTAGGACATATTGTTACAGACTTTCAAAAATGTGTTTAGGTTATAGAATTTTAGAGAGTTAGGATCATTTAATTTAGTTTGTTAATTTATTTAAATAATTTACCTTAATTTTTCCAAGTTCTTTCATCACTTTCGAAGGTTTCCGAAAACGCCCGAATTATCCATTAATAACTTTTATGCCATCATGTACTATGGAATTTTCACGATATTTCTCGAATATTCTAGATCATTCTTTACTCTTCCACCATACTATAAAAGGGCGACGGGAAACTTCGGATCAGTTAGTACCGATTCGACTTTTGTGCTGTAAACTTCGAGACAGTGACAATTTAAGATTTTGCCGTTATTGTAACCATAGTTACGTTACATTGTTAATAAAGGTATAAAAACGAAGGCCCGTGTTTTTATACGAGGTGTTTTGGAACATTTGGTGTCAGAAGCGGAACAGAATTACCCAAGGAAGACGAAGTAGTCAAGAAGAAAATTTGAATGCCAGTTGAGACCAGACAACAAACAGCCGTTATGGAGGAAATTAGTGCTCTAATTAAGCTTATGATGGAAAAACAAGAAGACTTAAAAGAAGATCTAAAAGTAATGAAGACGAGCCAAGAATCCCTGAAAGAAGACCTAAAGAAAGAAATGCAGACCAGTCAAGAATCTCTAAAAGAAGACCTAAAGAAAGAAATGCAAACAAGCCAAGAAGACATTAAAAATGAAATGAAGACCAATTTAGAAGAAATGAAGAAAAGTCAAGAAGAAATGAAGACAAATCAAAAAGAAATGAAGCGGGAAATTAAAATCAGTCAAGCAGAAACGAGACAACAAATCGAGAAAATTCAAAATGACATAAAAAAAGGACAAGAACAAATGAAACAAGAGATAAAAGAGAAGATAGTGAAGATTCGAGAACACCTGAGGGGAGAATTTTATCAATGCCAAGATGAGATGAGAAAGGAAATGTTGCTTGAATTAAAGCTTACAAAAGAAGATGTCAAAGAAGATATAGAAGAAATACAACAGAGTGTGCAGTTAGTTCAAGGTCAAATGCAACAAGAAGTGCAACAATTACACCGACAAATTCAAAATATAGCCAGTACAGGTGTCGTTCCAGGATGTGGTACTCCAGCAACTGTTATGAAACCACCAACTTTTGATGGAAAGGTACCGTGGGTTACGTACCTTAGACAATTTGAAGCTGCTGCTGATGGTAATAAGTGGAGTTCCTCAGAGAAGGCCCGAGCTCTAGTACTTGCTCTTCGAGGAGAAGCCATGGAGGTGTTAAGAAACATCCCCGAAGAAAAGCAGTCCGACTATGAATCGATTGTAATGTTCCTGGAAATGAGATATGGCGAGACACATTTGCAGGAAGTTTATAAGGCGCAGCTCCAGGGACGAAGACAGAAATATAACGAAAGCCTTCAGGAATACGAAGCTGACATCGTACGTTTGATTAATCTGACATACCCGACATACCCAGAAGAAATAAAACAAGAACTAGCCGTGGGTAGTTTCATTGAAGGTCTTCGTGACCCAGACATGAATCAGGCTTTAAGAATGGCCAGATTGAAGAAAATATCGGAAGCTCTTGCCTACGCGCTTCAATTCGAAACAGCTAAACAAACGTCCAGGAGTCAGACAAGAATAAGAAGAATGAACTTTGTACCAGAAGAAGACAACTCAAATAAAGATTTTGCAAGAGTAATGAAGGATTTGCAAGAAATTTTCCTTAAGAAGCAAACAGAAGAAGACAACAGTATGACATTTAGAAGAAGAAATACTATCCGCTGTTGGAAGTGTGGTAAAGAGGGGCATCTACAGAGAAATTGTACCAGATTCAATGACCCTACTAGTAGTCCGGAAAACTCCCAAGAGGGGCGAAAGCTGGCTAGGTGCTACCAAGCCCCACCAACAACAACTATTAGAGTATCCCGGCTGCAGAACAATGGCTCCAGCTTGGTAGTACCTGGAAATGTATGCGGTCGGGAATGTGAGATGGTACTAGATACTGGTTCTACACATACCATCGTGAAGCCGAACATCGTAGCTCATTGTAAAATATTCCGCCCCGAGAAGAATTACATCTTGGAAACTGCCAATGGAGAAGTTTTACCAATAAAAGGCATACATGAAGCCAGAATAACCCTAGGGACAACAACATTCATACAAGTCGTGTTTGTTGCCGACATCATGGACGAAGTTATTCTTGGCCTAGACATTATGGAAAATCAGAAGTTTATACTAGACCTTCCACAACGGGTACTACGAACCAATAAAGAAGAGATTGTAATGAGACTACCACGAAGCAGTGAAACATCGATTCGAGAAGTAGTCCTCACGGAAGATGTTATTCTACCGCCAAACTCAGAAAGCATCATACAAGCAAAGTTTGAAGATTCAGAAGAAGGTGAAATCGTGTTAGTCGAACCATTAGAAAATTGTCCCTTATACGCTAAAGGAATTCTACCAGCAAGAACTCTGGCGCAAACCAAAGAAAATATGGTATTTGTCAGAATGATGAACCTGAAAGATTTCCTCAACAGGTCAAAATGGGTGACAAAGTCGGTACCTGTCAACCTGCTACTATGATAGTTACCTATCCCTGTACCACACCTGCAGAAGTCTCCACACGTAAACTACCTGATGCTCTACAAGACCTGTTGATTTCATCAAAATCCTTGTTAGACCCAGTCCAAGTATCTATGCTGGAAGAACTTTTAAGAAGAAATCAAGATGTTTTCTCTTTATCCGAAAAAGATTTGGGTAAAACCAGTGTAGTTCAACATCGAATAAACACTGGAGACGCATCACCGATAAAACAGCCACCCAGAAGAATTCCTTTAGCCAAGAAAGAAGAAGTTGAAAAGTTACTTGAGGACATGCAAAATCAAGGCATCATAGAACCATCCCTGAGCCCATGGTCATCTCCTGTAGTCCTAGTCAAGAAGAAAGATGGTTCCACCAGATTTTGTGTTGATTTCCGAAGACTGAATGACGTCACGAAGAAGGACAGTTTTCCACTACCAAGAATTGACGATACCCTAGACACATTGACGGGGTCAAAATGGTTTTCCACATTAGACCTAAAAAGTGGCTATTGGCAAGTAGAACTTTATCCGGAAGACAAGGAAAAATCTGCTTTTTCAACTGGAAACGGACTGTGGCAGTTTAATGTTATGCCATTTGGTTTATGCAATGCCCCCGCTACTTTTGAACGTTTGATGGAGTTGACATTACGGGGACTAACTTGGAAAACCTGCTTAGTATATCTAGATGACATTATAATTCTTGGAAAACATTTGACGACCACTTGAAAAATGTTGAAGAAGTTTTTCAGAAGCTTAGATCCGCCCAGCTGAAGCTTAGTCCAAAGAAATGTCACCTTTTCCAGAAAGAAGTAAAGTACCTAGGGCATATAATTACCGAAGAAGGAGTAAAAACTGATCCAGAGAAGACTGAAGCTATCCAGAACTGGCCAGTACCAAAGAACAAGCATGAAATTAGAAGTTTTCTGGGATTGTGTACCTATTACAGACGGTTCATACATGGGTTTGCCGATATTGCAAGACCATTACATCGTCTTACGGAAAACAACAACAGCTACGAATGGACTGAAGATTGTCAAGCAGCTTTTGTACACCTAAAGAAAGCCCTGTGCAATCCCCCGGTGTTGTCCTATCCACAACCAAATCAAACATTTATTGTGGACACTGATGCGAGTAACACTGCTATTGGTGGAATTTTGTCACAGATGCAAGATGGCCAAGAAAAAGTAATAGCCTATTTTAGCAAAGTCCTTTCCAAACCTGAACGAAATTATTGTGTCACCAGAAAAGAACTTTTGGCTATTGTTAAATCCCTAGAGCATTTTCATAAATACCTGTATGGCCAAAAATTCCACCTAAGAACGGACCATGCATCACTTAAATGGCTGCTTCAGTTCAAGAACCCTGAAGGTCAGATAGCACGATGGCTACAACGCATTCAAGAATATGATTTCAAAATTGAACATCGAAGGGGACTGAACCATAAGAATGCTGACGCTTTATCAAGACGACCTTGCCCGGATGATTGTAAACACTGCAGCAGACGAGAAGAACATGAAGATCCTGATGAATTTCACTGCCGAAGAACACGTCTCCAGTGCTCTCAAGAATGGGATCCTAAGATCTTGGCCAAAGAACAACTAGAAGATCCCGATCTTGGAGACATTATCAAACTTAAGACAGAAAATTTGGAAAGACCACCATATCAGAAAATAGCCTCCAAGTCTCCAAGACATAAAGGGTACTGGGCCATATGGGACTCTTTGATTATTAAAGATGGCCTATTACAAAGGGTCTGGGAAAGTTCTGACGGCAAAACCCATAAACATCAGATAATCCTACCAACCAAAAGGATCCCTGAAGTATTGCAAGCCTTGCATAATGGTGTAGGAGGTGGCCATTTTGGAGTTATGAAGACTCTTGAAAAGGTTCGAGAAAGGTTCTACTGGCTGGGAAGCCGTGCAGACGTAAAAGACTGGTGCAGAAGGTGTAAGGACTGCGCTTCCAGCAAGGGACCCAAAACACGAAGCCATGGCAAGATGAAGCAATACAATGTAGGGGCACCTTTTGAAAGAATTGCCATAGACATAGCAGGGCCATTTCCAGTTAGTAAATCAGGGAATCGCTATATCTTGGTAGCGATGGATTACTTCAGTAAATGGCCAGAAGTCTACCCAATCCCAAATCAAGAAGCTATAACTGTTGCCGATGTATTATTTCAACAATGGATTTGTCGCTATGGAGTTCCTAGAGAAATACATTCCGATCAAGGCAGAAACTTTGAGTCCGATCTTTTCAAGAACCTTTGTAATCTCCTGGGAATCCATAAAACAAGAACAACACCTCTTCATCCCCAGTCCGATGGTATGGTAGAGCGGTTTAACAGAACACTTGATAACTACCTGAAAATTAAAGTAAATGACCAACAAAGTGACTGGGATAACTGTATACAGCCGTTTTTATTAGCATACCGCTCCGCAATTCACGAAACTACTGGCGAAACACCTGCTAAAGTCATTTTCGGAGCGGAAATATGCCTTCCAGTTGACTTGCTTACAGGACGACCTTCCACCAATGAAGAACCAGCAGAAGACTATGTAAGTCAACTAAGTAAACAGCTACAGAGGATACATGAAGAGGTGCGTACCAAGTTACAAAAAGGAAGTGACCGTATGAAATCCCGCTATGACTTGAAAGCTAACCATCAGGGATTTGTCGTCGGTGAAAAAGTTTGGTTATACAATCCAAGAAGAACCAAGGGGCGTTCACCGAAACTACAGAAGTCATGGGAGGGACCATATAAAGTGGTGACACGGCTTAATGATCTGGTGTACCGTATACAGAAGAGTCCACAGGCAAAGATGAAAGTAGTACATCTAGAAAGGCTAAGCCGTTATCAAGACAGTGAAGATACTTGATCGAGACGATCAAAACTTGGAAGGGGGCAATGTTACAGACTTTCAAAAATGTGTTTAGGTTATAGAATTTTAGAGAGTTAGGATCATTTAATTTAGTTTGTTAATTTATTTAAATAATTTACCTTAATTTTTCCAAGTTCTTTCATCACTTTCGAAGGTTTCCGAAAACGCCCGAATTATCCATTAATAACTTTTATGCCATCATGTACTATGGAATTTTCACGATATTTCTCGAATATTCTAGATCATTCTTTACTCTTCCACCATACTATAAAAGGGCGACGGGAAACTTCGGATCAGTTAGTACCGATTCGACTTTTGTGCTGTAAACTTCGAGACAGTGACAATTTAAGATTTTGCCGTTATTGTAACCATAGTTACGTTACATTGTTAATAAAGGTATAAAAACGAAGGCACGTGTTTTTATACGAGGTGTTTTGGAACAATATGTTCGTATAAACTTTTCTTTCAAAAATAAGGTAAGGAATCATACTCTGTATTTATGGGTATCAATTAATTTACACCCTGTATATTAGGCGTTGAGCCAGGTGGTGAAAAATGGACATTTTGGTTTCATGTCTGGAAAGTAAGTGTACCCTACAAATTTAGATTTGTCGTGATGATAGGCATAATGTTTAATATGATACTTTTAAAATTCAGTAGCTTAGTGATGTTATAGCGCTAGGCAAAAATCGTAGTACATTCTAAAATCCAGTTTTATGTGTAAGAAGAAAACGTATTTTCGTAGCTTAGTGACTTTATGACGTGACTAAGATGGCCGCCGGGCAAAAATTGTATTTAACCATTATAGGGTCAAACTTCGTGTTTAAAAGTAAAAGTATTACACAAATTTTGGGTACGCATAAGCCAGGATTAATGTTTGGGATACTATTTTGTAAAATTCAGGTAGTTATGTTATGACCTCACTAAGAGGGCCGCTACGTTAAAATTGTAGTTTATCCTTTAACTCTAAAGTCAAGATTTATTTGTAAGGTTTAAGAGTATGATTAGTCATTCTATCCCAAATGTTTCCATGCCGACATTCGCGATAGACCATCTCCTTTCCACGCATTGCCTGTTTACCTTTGGGTATGGCTGACCGTGTATATTGGTGTAAGTGAGGGCTATATGTATAGGTAAATTTAGTTTTATTATTTTAAAATTTAATAATGATAAAAAGTTGGTATTCATTTTATTCTGTTTGACAAATTTAAATTTTAATAAATTCCAAATTAAATTTAACATAAAAATGTAATCTGGTCGTAAATAGTTGCTGCAACCCTGAATTCTAGTCATATCAATAATTTTTAAAGCAGCTACATTTGTTTGGCTTAAATTATTCCTTGCAGAAACATATACTTAAGTAATTCACGTACAGCTATGACGCACAGCACGTGGAAGCTGACTGTGGATAAAGTGCTTTCTTCCGTATCATTGCCTAATTAATTAGCTTATAATATTCGTTTTTATAGTGAGTTCTGACATAAAAAAAAGATTGTGTGATTCTATGGTACGACCTTGCTTGTTACAGATTATATAGTTTTTAAAATTATCCCAAAATTTAATCCTGGCCTTATACTGCATTAAAATTTAAAGGATACTTTAACTTCCTCTCAGTAAATCCTTAAGAATGGTTTAATACAATTTTCGTCCGGTTGCTATCTTTTGACACTTAAAATATTTTTTTTGCATAAAATAAAATGTTAATATTTTTCTTTACCATTTTTTAACCGAAAAATACCTCTTACATTTTGTCGATATAAATGTAAAACTAAACAAGTAACAATTTTATGTTTTGGAAATATTATTAAAATTTTATATAAAATTTGCTTTAAAGAAAGGAAAGCCTTTGCTATCATGTTTTATAGTGCTATCAAAAGTAATAGGTTCTATAAAAAGTTGGTTCTATTTTTTACAAAAAAATATCTAAAGAACGTTAGAAACAACAATTTTTGTAGTGAATTTTACCTATTTTGCAACCTAGTAATTTTACTATATAATAGTAATATTGTCACACCCTTGTTTGGGGTGTAGCTAGGGATATAGCTCAAGTATTTAAATAAAAGATGTAAATTAAAATAAACACCCAATTATATTTATTAAAATAAATTTTAAGTTACATAAGTTTAGTAATGGTAAAACATTTTAGAAAAATACAAAGTAAATAATTATTACTACATTTAAGTTGCAGTTGCCGGAGGGAACCCAACACTAAGTATATTGAACATAGCTTCTTAATTTCGACCGCGCGCGTTACTTGTCGATACTGATTAAGCTTAAACTAGAATATACCTATTTGTACCTATAAGTGTAATAATTTGTTTAATTTATGCGTACTGAATAAAAAACATTATTTTATTAATTTTATCAAAGACAATCTAACATTTGGAATAAGTAATCTGTAGTAACATAATTATGCTGATGCTGCTGATAAATTGCTGGCTTTAAGCATGTAACATTTTTTAATTAATTTTTATATGACTTCAACCAAAAGTAACTATATTACAAAAATTCTTGGAGGTCAGAGGCAATAAAGTCTCGCATATTATACTTCCTTAGCCTGCAACCTAAGTTCGTTAAATCTCAATTGCTTTCGTGACACACCCTCTTTCATTTCAGATTTTATATACATGAACCTTTTCCCATAAAGTTGGAGAAAGATGTTTCTGTGGCACCAGTCCTATTTTATCTAGTCATAATATAAAAAATAAATATAAAAATTTTTATTTGTTGCAATCAGAATGTTTGCTATGTACATCTTTATTGTTATTAAAAATATTTAGATTTGTACTCAATATTGTACCTGTATCGTGTGTCCGCGAGTTATCTTGGCTGCCATTTTTTTACCGATATTTACGACACTTGATGGGCTTTTTTTGACGTAGTAATTTTTATGCATGCATGGTAAGTAATACTACACAAAAAAGGGTTTTAAATATCGTCTTTCCTTTTTTGTTTTTGTAATTTTATACCCGATCAAACCCCGTCAAAGTTAGACGGGGTTTAAAAGACTTATAATTAAACAAATTATAAATAAACAACAAAACAAAATAAAAAAACGCATCTTACGCTTCAATGATACATCAAACACGAAAGATGCTACATGCCACACAAGAGAAATACAGCTAATATAAGTTTATCACACAACGCCTTAATAATAGCAACCCTGTACCATCACACATTGTGCTTGATTAATTTTGGCAAGTATTGCAGCAGTATTTTTAAATTGGTGGGGAGAGATAAGTTAATATATATTTTTTTTAACTGCACAAAATATTGCGTTTACAAACTTGCAAAAATCGCTAAGCTACCACCGACTTTTTTCTAGAACGCGATAAATTTCGACAACTCAAGTAGTAGTTGGGAGAGCAGAAACAATTTTATTAACAAAAAACATTGAATTTTTGTACAAAAAAATACCATCGGGAGATGTCAGTCTGGAGGATCATAAAAAAAGATCATGTAAATTGTTACAGTACAAATCCCACGAAACTTAAAACTTTAGGATAGCGTTTTCATTATTAATTTTAATAATTTGTTATATTAAAAAAACAACGGCACACGGTATTACCAAGCGGTCACCCATCTAACTTCTAACCCTGCCCTACGTCGCTTGAATTTAGTAATTGGACGGGAACTGCTAGGTTTACGTGGTATAGCCAATACTATTTATTTTATTTGCAGCAAAAATTAGTTTGTTTTCATAGAAAAAAAAAAACTAAAACAATAAAATATATCGTTCAACTCTTATGAACTTGCTGTAAAATGTGACTTAGGTCACTGACCCCATACTAAACGTTACCGTCAGCGGCCTGCGTTGAGTGGAAAATGTGAGTGCGCTGTCTTTAATCTTTATGCGATCATAAAAGAATAAAAAAACTTTTTTTTATTTTATTATTAGCTGCTCGACGCTGACGCTGGTTATCGTGCATGAGGCTTTAGCGTTCTAAATATAACAAATCTGGATAAGGATAAGAGCATACCAAAGCCATTTATCAACTTCCAAGACAGGGTATAGCATTTCACAAACCAAAGAGGGTACCAAAGTTGACGTGACGTCACTATTTTCCTATTTGAAATTAGCTGGTTCAGACATCGTAGGTTACCGAACCAAAATGGCTTATAAACCCAGCGACATGTAGAATAGGCAAATTATATATTTTCTGTTAACGGAATAAAAAGAAAATAAAACATTAAAAAAGTAGCGTTAAGACGTTTAAGTACCAAAAGGATTAAAAAAGGATAATGTAAATCGGTGAAGCAGAAGTCTCTAATATATAGATGTCGTTTTACAAATGTAAATAAACACACCATTTTAGTATTAGGTTTTTTCTTAAATTTTATTTCTAGGTTTATATACCTATAAGTTTTTGTCCATGGTACCATGATTATCATAAAATTACTGCACATACTTTACTTAGTAAAGAAAAATATAAACGTAATTTTGTCTGAAATTTTATAATGAAGGGCTTTAAACATAGTTTTTTTTTAGTTCTTCTACCTAAGGTCAAAAGCTAAAATAAGGATATTTTAGTTCTGGTCAAATAAAATCTAATTTAAAAATAGAATTTAAATAAAACATTGGTATATTTAAACATACAATGGTTTAGAGAACTTAAAAACGAAAATATATTAATATACCTACTCATTTGAAAATTAAATTTTCAGTCATTTCCGGTAAAACCAAAGTGGGAAAGTTTGCTTTGACTTTATTGAAATAACAACCCAAGTTTCAGTTATATTGTGACGTCCAGTTTTAATACAGGCTGCTAATTTACGCCACTGGGATATATGAAACTATTTCTTGACAACATGGGGCCATATCAAAAAAGGAAGCAAATGCTTATACTTATAAAATTTAAAGCAAATGCTTTTGCTTTTAAATATAAGCAAATGCTTTTGCTAGATTTTTCTATATCATGGGCATTTGCTTATACTTTTAAGCAAAAGAATTTATTTTAATTTTTTTAAGTACAAGCATTGGCTTTTTTTATTCATGTGGCCAATGGAGCCGGTGAACTATAAAAATAATCTTAACTAACCAGGAACTATTTTTGGTATTTGCAAATAAAATACAGGAATCAACCTACATATAACAAACTCTGTTTACTGTAAATTGAGAAAAACACCTAAACAAAAAATTTGTCTTAAAAATCAGCAACCCTAGTTACCACAATAAAGAGTATATTTTATTGCGGTAAGTTACTTACTAGGTATTCATTCTCAATTTATCGTTTGTAATTTAGTTCGGTCATAACCCGTATTCGGGGTAGCTCGTACCCGCCTAATTAGAACTTTAGCTCTTTGCTTAACGTCACCTCAAACTTGTAATAATTTTTTTTAAATTTTACTTTCTTAGGTCATATAAATAAAAAGAAGCAAATGCTCATGATATAGAAGGGTTTACTTCAAACGTATAAATAGAGTCAATCTCTTGCTTAAAGTGCGAGTATTCACTGATAAAAAGTGATGCTGCTTCAGTAGTATTACTTTTCTATAAGTCAATACTCGCCGTGTAATAGACAGCGTAGGAAAAAAAAACATTTAATTTCGCACCCTGAATGTGTTATTATTAAAAAGACATTTAAAACACCTTTAAGAAAATCATACATAAAATATTTTTAACTTCTTTTGTTTCGGAAATGGGGCCATCTTAATCAGATAGTTAGGTAATTTTCCAAGTACAGCCATTTTGTAGTAGGTGAAGGTAATAACTTTATATTCTGGGGTTACAAAGTATTCGTCAGGAGCTTTAAAATAATGTGCCACGTGCAATTGTGCCAAGTTTGGTTTATGTTATCTTAGTAAAGTACTTATATTTTTATGGAAAAATACCAAACAATTTAAAAATTAAAAGTGGACGTTCTGACATTAGATAAGCACTGTATCTTCAGCTCTAAGCTATAAGCTCTATACTTTGGCCACTATAAATTGATAATAAATACCTAGTAAGTTACTCCGATTACTGTAGTTTTAAAACCATAAAATACATTTTTTATCGTCGTAACTAACTTTTTTAACTAATGAAATACATTTTTTGTTCAGATGTTTTTCCTAATTTCTAGTGAACAGGGTATAAGTTTAGTATCGAAGACAAAATAGGCATTATATCTAGTATTATTTAAATTTGGATCAACACATTTCCAAAACTATTAGAGATAGATCAAATATAGTATTTTCGAAAAGCTCTTTAAAATATTTATATAATAGTTATATTATACAAAGTGTTTTATTTAAAAAATGCCGGTTTACTATTAAATTCCCGAGGATGAACATATTTCCTAAACTATCAAAAATTTAATATATTACACGTCGACGTTTTTTTAAGCTTATTGGTAGATCTGTCGCATGATGATATAATATACAGTGTTTCCATTAAAATAACACATGTTTTGTTATAAGTCGAAAACCCGATGTTCAATTGTTTTTCGGTAGGCGGCACGTTAATTAGCGGAAAAAATACTACAACTATACTAATTTAGTCGACTTCGTATCTCCAATAATAAGGAAGTTAGCAATAGTGCCGACTTAGGAATGATCACCCTGTATACAGAGTGTACGAAAAGGTGAGGTCATAAATGATAGGGGTGAAAGAGTAAGCCAAAATAATGTTAGTACTTTATATAAAAAAGATCTTTTGCGCTTCGTTGGGGAGATTTTAAATACTAATTTATGTAACAAGTGCATAAAGTAATACTTTTTTACGAACGGGTTTAAGTAAATGAAAAACTAACGAAATCAATCACTCTGTTTCTGCAAACAGCCAAAAATAACTAAAATGTAAAATGTATTTAACATAAATGCCCTGCAATTTTCTTTTGACAACATCTAAAATTATTTTAATATTAAAACGGTTTTTTTCTTTAGTCGGGGGCAAGTGGTACTAAAATAGGTATAATATAAAATTTAAATATATTATGTTTTTTACCTAAATAGACTTCCGGAACAATGCTAAATTTTTGGTCATCAGTTTGGACGCTGGCTTGGCTAAATTTATAAAGCGGCAAATTATACGTACTGTTTACGTGTGTACTCAATGGATACCCGCTTTATAAATTCCACGAAGCGAGCGTCCAAGCTGATGACCAAAAATTTAGCATTGTTCTGGGTGTCTATAGTGAAACTACAATTGTCTTTGCCTAAATTAAATGGTTTCCGATTACCATTTCCTAGAGTTTTACAAACATAATATGAAAAGGGCGTATCATGCATATTCTTTGATGTTTTAATATGCTACGTTAGCTTGGTAACAAGAGGTTACTCTTGCATGAGTGGTGCTAAGGGTTGCCATAAATTCTTTAGGCAATTTCCGGACACTTTGATTTCTGGTACGTTTAAGTTTAGCGGGGAAAGGGGGAGTTCACAATATTTATTTGTGTTTTAATGTATTAAAAAAATGCTGAATGATAAATTAAAGGTGGCTTCTACTATATAAAATATTTTGTCCCATGTCGTAAATCGGGACTTTTAACTATATATCGGGACTTCGGGACGAATGGCAACCCAGTGCTGCTTCACAGGGGAATTCAAGGCAATGAAAATGCATAGTTCTTAGCCTAAAAGAATCTTACAAATCCTATCTACCTAACCTCGGTCCTCGTCGCTCCGACATAAACACACACTATTATACAAGTTTTTTAGTTTCATTTCTTCTTGCTACGGAAAACGTGTTCAGGTTAGCCCTAAATTTAAATAATATTACACAAACTTGTTCTAAATTCAATAAATGGTTTTTAAAGTATGAACTGGCTCATCAGGGTATGCAAAAATAAATTGTCCAACGACTTTTTAGGCACTTTCCACACGACAATACCATTTAATAGTAATATTTGTTTATTCAGTTGTGTACATTTTTATTTTAACTATTGTATCTGTTTACCAGCAAAGGTTTAAAGTGTAATCAGAAGTCGTGAGGAATGCGTACATATTAAAACAAATTCTGTAACGTTCAGTGAGAGGCAGGGCAACTTTGTCGATGCTTTACTCGCCAATGTACCATATCAGATAGCTCAACCTGTAGAAAGTAATATTTAACCTTTACGCATAAACTTGAAAATAATGGCTAAGAATAAACTATAGAGACAAGAAGCAAAACCATAAACAGGCACACATAAATCTATACATATACGCAACGAAAGACAATACGTTGGCGATCAAAAAAAGGTTAAAAGTGCGGCTTAAAAGCATACTTACGTAACGTAATTTAAAATTCTTCATGCAATCATCTAAGCGAATTCTGTTCAGGGTTTCTATTCTAACCTGATAGGTATCAAACAGACGCCTAACAGTTTTTTTCAACGTTTTTTTCGTGATTTTACTGTGGTTTAACATGTTTAATTTAAACGATAGATGCAATTTCGGATCAAACGTTTTTAACTTTTAGCTTTTAACTCGTCGAAAAATAATCAATTAAATTTTATGATTATAAATCTGTTTTCTTTTTTTTATTTTGACGTACCAAAGTCGGGATACGTTACCGATCGCGATACGGATACGTGTGCCGTATGGATAAGTTTAACGTAACGGATTGGAACTAACCTATTGATTCCGCGCAAGCGTATTAGGATACGGATAGGGATACGTGATGATTTTTTAAACTGCTTTTTGTCTTTAACGACTAATAATGAAATAAATGTAAGTACATTATTGTTGGTTAGAAAAATATTCAATTAGTTAAATTATAAAACAAGTAAACTTTGAGCATAAAAAAATATTATTATTAAGAAAAAAAATTAAGAATAATCAGCTAAATTCTTGTTCCCTGCAAAAACTTCACCAATAAACCAGGTTTTGTGATGTTTTTTTATGCCTATTGATACTCTACCGTTGGTCCTAGTGGCAAAAAGCTTAATTTTACGTTAATAGAATTAGAACTGGGGTTTAAATTTGGTAGCTATTCTAAAAATTACTTACAGAAAATACAGGTAATTACCATGTTTTTTGTTATTCGTCATAGTTTGTTGTCAAAATTTGCTTTTCTTTTTATTTTAAATAATTATTTAATTAAATCATTCTGTACATTTTTTAAATTAATAGTGATAGTTTGTTTTAGCCAGAGTTGGGCAGAATACTGAGAATCGGTATTCCAATATGAATACAAATACCGGAAAAAGAAAGTATTTGAATACCGTTTGAATACTTGGAAGAAAAAAGTATTCGAATACATGAATATCCGGAATCGGTATTCGAATACTTGAAACAAAAAGATTTTCGAATACTTGAAACGAAAAGATTCGAATACTACTAAACAAAACCTATGACAAAATTTAAAAAAACAGAATTAAAGAACAAAAAAAAAGGTCCTTACCCCTTTTTTTCCCATTTTGCTTGCATTTTGTTACTCAAATCATGACAATTTTAGTATTCGGATACCACTTACACTTTTCAGTATTCGAATACTCCCAACGCCGGTATTCGAATACTCAAAAAATATTCGTCGAATACTTCTAAACTATTCAAAGTATTCGAATACAGAATCCCGAATACTAAGCAAAATAGTATTTTGCCGAATACCGAATACCAAACACACAAATGTATTCGAATACTATTCGAATACCGGCAAAATGTATTCTGAATACTATTCAGAATACTGAATATTCGAATACGACCCAATCCTGGTTTTAGCCATGCGGTAAAAATCACTTTATACAAGTTGTTAAAGAGTTTTATTTAGAAAATTTAAAGTCCTATTTCTACATCAGAAAATATAAAGAAAAGTTCATAGAAATATGAGTCTGCAAATTTTTTCTTCTTAAGATACAGATATAAAGAGAAAATAAAGACATGAAAGCGGCTTTCTTATTTGATTTTTATAGAGAAAGCCCAAACATTGTACACTCATTTACACAGTCAGTGGCGTACCGTTTAATTTGTTAGAAATATTTCTCGAGTTGCCGCTCAAGGCGCCGCTGGACTCGTAAAATGTATTCAAGGTAGTAAGTGTGTAGTAAATTAATGCCATTAATAATTACATTAAATTAGAACAAAATTGGGTAAAGAATGTTAAGGATATAAAAAAACAAACAATTAACACCCTGTATCTTAAGCATGAGGAATTCGCGCACCCATATTATATGACCTTCTTTATATCTTTAATACTAGAATCAGTTTTTAAATTTTCTTAACAACATTTTGTAACACCCTGTATAATCTCAAATAGTTTATTCATATACTAGAAGGTACTATAAATTTTAAATTATTACTTTTGTTCAAGACTCGTTTATACACTAGTGCCTGGGCCAGTAATGAAAAAAATGACTTAAGGATAATAACCCTTTTAAAACCTTTGTAGGGAGGTTTGTTTTAAAGAGTCTACCACAAATATTTATACCGCCATATAATGAAAGCGGCATTTTAACCCAGCCTGTCAATGTCAAATATTTTGGGTGTCGGATTGGACGAACGCGTCACTTTTCATGTCGGAGAAGTTAACCACCATGTTTTAAATGCAATTTTTTTAAAATTGTGCCAAAAATGCTAAGAGTTACAGTCATGAAACCCGCCAAGTCCGATAGCCAAACCATGTGTTTGAGCTTATTTTGTGTCCGACACTCGAGACATTTGACTTTGACAGGCTGGATTAAAGCGCAGCTTTTATATAGGCCGGTATAAATAATCATGACAGACTGGTCAAAAGAACCCTCCCCCCTAAAAAGGGGTTAAAAGGGTTTTTATCATAAATTCCATTTTATTACTGGCCCAGGAGTAGGGAGAGATAGGGGGTTTACTACCCTCCGTCCCCCGGGGAGCTTATTATCTCAAGATCTCTGACGTCATTCGAAATTTAGGAATCTTGCGCAACGCGTTATTTAGGGCGTGGTCCCTACTATCTGTCAAACCATAAGTGTCATCTGTCACCTGTCAAATGTCACCTGTCACCTGTCATATGTCAAAAATCACGTGACTAGGAAAATGGCTACTATGCGTAGGATACTTGCGCTATGATCATAAATTGATCTGCGCAAACGCGAAAATTCCAAATCATCCCGTTCGGGCGCTATCGACTAAAATCGTTATTTAACCTTGATGATGAGTCATCGGCGCGCGGTTTAAATTTTTTAAATATAGTGTTACGTCATACCTATCGAATAGCGAAAACCGCATGGCGCCATCTTTAGCCATAAGGGCGCTACAGCTGTTTAAAATATGGCGAGAGACACCAACCAGCGATTAGGACGGTAACCCTATAGCAAAATCAATCATAGCGGCCTTATTATTTAACTTAGAATAATGAAACTTGAACAAAGAATAGTTGCTAACGACAAATAATTTCAAGGTCAAACTTGTCACATGATAAGTCTAAAATTCTAAGAATTACGAGCCCCGGCACCCCGCGCCCTCTGCTTAAGCCATCGGTTTAAGCGGAAGGCGTAGCGCGCACAGTGACGTCTTAAATAAGTATTAATATACTCCTTGCATTTTACCCAACAATCAGAGAGCCGTATTTTTTCTTAAGCCGTTATTTTTAACCAATTAGAGAACCGTATTTTTTCTTAAGCCGTTATTTTTAACCAATCAGAGAGCAGTTTACCCTAATAGATGGTTTCTGAACGTACCCCTTGTAATTTCAAGGTCAAAGCATACGTCAACAATAACAAAGATAGCTGCAGTTAGATAATAAACGGTAAAAAAACAGTGGTAACTAAATAAAAAGCAGTGTTTGTAGTAAAGTATTTATTATAAAATAAAAAATACATACATGGTTGCCATATTTCTAAATAATTCTTAGAATAATACCTTATAAAATAAATAGCAGTGTTTACAGTAAAGCAATTATTTTTAAATTAAAAAATACATTGTTGCCATATTGCTAAATAATTCTTAGAATAATACCTTATAAAATAGGATATTTAATTATAAACTCAACATGTATTTTGGTACGTGTTCGTAATTTATCTCCTAAAAATAAAATATAATCATTTAAATTTAACTTCTGGTGTAACAACTCACTTGGTTTTTCATATGCTGTTGCGTTTATATACGTTTTAACAGGTGTATCGATATTAACATATTCAATAATTCCACTTGTAATGGGAAACCTGTAGTAATCAAATTTTGTGCCATTTATAAAAAGATGTTTTGACAAACCCTTTTCGCAAACCAACATAATATTCATGTAGCCATACAAGCTGTTTTCGGGCTTATCCTTTACACCATCTTCTGTTTTAAGCTTTTTTGCTAAATGATATGGATGAGTTAAATTACGTCCGAACTTGTCGAGAGTCATCTTGAAAATGATGTTATGTTACTAAATCAACTCTTTTTATTCAATAATATCGGCTTCCTTTAACTCTTCAATAATACTCATAATCTCATTTTGATGGTTATTATTACCCACTTGCTTGCTAGCCATTAACAATCTTAATCTATCCACAAGCTCATTTGGATCATCCCAGTAAATATAATCAGTTTTATTATTGTTAAATATTTTATGTTGAGTATCAATTGGTAAACCATAGCCTTGAGGATTTTGTGCTCTTGTAATTCGCAACTCTTTATCGCGTTCTTTTTGTTTTCTTATTCGCTCCTCTTTTATACGTTCGAGTAACGGTTTAATTGTTAACATGTACTTGACACCTCTGTTGCCAACATGCTGTTCGTTTTCATTAAAGTTTCTCTTACTAGCATTCGTTAGCAAAACCAATTTTGCAAATGCTCGCTCGTCTAGTGATGTAAATTTGTTTTTTAACGGATTGGTCTTGAATATAAGTTCATATAGACCAGGAGTTCCAATAAATTTTTCCCCTTTAACATAAATATCTGGACCGTTAAATTCAAGGCGAGAATCACCGAAAGTTAGATGATCAGTAGCCATATCATGTTTTAAATAGTTTCGATCGTACTCGTTTTCCGTATCTTTTATAAAACCTTTCACATATTCTCTAGGTAGCGGATCATACTGATCTAGATATTCTCGAAAGGATTCTTCCGGAATACTATCAATCTGAACAGGATTTAATTGTGGGTCGACTCTAAAGTCATCATCATCAAAGTAACTTTCTTCAGGTTGGTGCTCATAGATAGTTCTGTTTAAATCAGTTTCCTCTGTTTCGCCTTCTTCCATCATTTGATCATCTTCCGACGGCTCATCATCCATATATTCTTTTTCTTGTTCAGCTATATCGTCTTGTTTTTTAACGGGACTGGCAAAGTTAAGAGGAGTTCGTGCTTTCTTTATTACTGTATGAGTAAAATTTTCGCTTTGACGTCTTTTTAAGGACTTTGGTATAAATGGTTGTCTACCAGATTGAGTGTTTTGTATTGATTTGGATATTATTTTTGCCAAAGGTTTATACGTATTTTCCAATATAACAGCATTCTCATAACGACCAGCTTTTATTGAATCATATAATTTTTTTACACTACGCGAATGTTTATCAAGGAGTTGAAGAATGTTTGGATCTTCTTGCAAACTCCGCTTATCTTCTGAGCGCTGATCATCATCATTCGTGTCGAACTCTAGCTCGCCATTCTCACGTTGCTGCTTCTTTAAAAGCTGGAATTTTTTCGAATACTATTGGAAGCTTCAATTATTTTACGCCTCGCATCCTTGTCCAACTTGTTCAAATCCATGGTAAAGATATATTTTTAATAATTAGCTTAAGCGATAACGGTCTTTATTTTCAAATACGGCACCGTTTTCTTAAAATACGGCACCGTTTTCTAAAATACGGCACTGTTTTTCTAAATACGGCACCGTTTTCTTAAATACGGCACCGTTTTTCTAAAATACGGCACTGTTTTTTAAAATACGGCACCGTTTTCTAAAATACGGCACTGTTTTTCTAAATACGGCACTGTTTTTCTAAAATACGGTACTGTTTTTTTAAAATACGGCACCGTTTTCTAAAATACGGCACTGTTTTTCTAAATACGGCACTGTTTTTCTAAAATACGGTACTGTTTTTCTAAAATACGGTACTGTTTTTTAAAATACGGCACCGTTTTCTAAAATACGGCACTGTTTTTCTAAATACGGCACCGTTTTTCTAAAATACGGCACTGTTTTTCTAAATACGGCACTGTTTTTCTAAATACGGCACTGTTTTTCTTAAATACGGTACTGTTTTTCTTAAATACGTTATTATTGTTAATAATCTTTATGTAGCTCTAGACACGTGTTGCCTCAATGACGGGTGGGAACTAAATGATGGCAGTTATAGTATAACGTAACATATATAAATATACTTAACATTCTGATTCAATCCTTAGTATTGTCGAAGACTTTGTGCTGTACGGTCATGCAGAAGTTTAAGAAAAATCAATTAAGAAAAAAGCTGCTCGTAGAGGCAAGGGGATTCCCTTCGCGACCGCGTTTCAAAAAGCAAGGGAGGCATTGTACGTGGAAAAACCGCAAGATCTTTTCTCCGCTGCTGAAGTAGCTCTGAAAGCATTCAATGGAGTGGAAAAAGAAAAACCTGCAGATGTAGTACCTTTACCTGTAGTCGGTGGATTTCTACCATTTTTAATACCACTTTTTGCCGGCTTAAGCGCCGTAGGAGCACTTAGCGGTGGAATATCAGGGATCGTAAAAGCTGTTAAAGATTCTAAGGCGGCGCAAGAAAGATTAGAAGAAGAAAAGAGACACAACAAAACAATGGAATCTATTGCGATTAGCAAAACTGGTAGCGGTTTATATTTAGGACCATACAAAAACGGTTTGGGACTCTATTTAAAACCCTATAAATAAAGATGATTCAAGAAATAAATTTAGTCTTACTTCAACCGTCATGCATACCTTTAGCTTGAGTGGTAATAGTTCCATCTTAGAAGCAACCTATAACCCGCCCATCTACTTGAGAGATGACACTAGTGAATACGAGCTTGGTTTAGTCAGTTTAGAAACGTTTAACGCCATACCCAACATTGATAATAGTAATAACAAATTTTATGTGGGTAATATTACTCTAGAAATCCCGATTGGATCATATGAAATAAGTGCAATAAATGATTATCTACAAGAGGCCATACAGGAAAAAATAAAGCCATCAATAATTTTAATTGTACCCTAAGCCTAAAGGGTAATGTTAATACGCTCAAGTGCGAGCTTGAATGTTCTCATACAGTTGACTTTACTAAGACAAATTCTATTGGAAAATTGTTGGGATTTCATAATATTTTGCTAAAGCCCAACGTTAAACATGTATCGCAAACACCTGTAAATATTCTGAAAATTAACGTGATTAAAATCGAGTGTAATATCGTTACTGGTGCATATCACAATAATATGCTTGTTCATACAATACATGAATTTTCGCCATCAGTACCAGCTGGTTTCAAAATTATAGAAATTCCTCAAAATGTGCTTTATATGCCTGTATCCACCAAAATTATCAGCAACATTAAATTAAAACTGGTTGATCAAGATGGTGAATTGGTTGACTTTAGAGGAGAAGTTATTACTATTAGATTACATTTGAGAAAGTCTTTATAAATAACTACTTTGTGATATGTGTGTCAGTATACTGCAGAACGTTGTGCAGAGCACACGTGTTATGGTTGTGAAATATAACGCCAAGAAAATTGTCAATTTTAACCAGCTTTGGAACACTAAAAAGAGCTTAACAGAAGAAAATATAAGATTTCTTGCATCCATAGGGCTTCTTGTTAAAAACTTAGAAAATGAGCATTTTAAACGTGACAGATTCGCTAAACTTTGATAACTCTATTACAAAAATAGAAAGGCATAGCCATTTACCGTACTCCAGCTCTTTCAAAAATAATGATGAAATTCGAATACCGGTGCAACAAACTGATATATACACCCTACCTTGGGCAAGTCATATTTATTTGGAAGGACGACTTTTAAAAGGGTCCGATGGAAGAGTTTCAGACACTGCTAAACTTGTAAACAACTTTGTGGGACACCTCTTTGAAGAAATTCGTCTTGAAATTGGCGGAAAAGTTATTGATTCGACTAGATATCCTGGAATAGCAGCAACAATGAAAGGTTATGTCTCTTACAATGGTAATGAGTTAATTAAATATAAAAACGCTGGTTGGAGTATTGAAGATGATTTTACCTGGGACGGGATGGGCTCAAACGGAACTTTTAATGTTTGTGTTCCACTAAGGACATTACTAGGATTCGCTGAAGATTTTCAAAAGATACTTATAAATGTTAAGCATGAACTAATATTGTTAAGAAGTTCTTCCGATAAAAATGCCGTTATTAACACTACCGATGGAGAAAATGTACAAGCTATTATTGATAAAATTGTTTGGAGGCTACCACATATTACAGTATCCGATGCTGAGCGACTAGAACTTTTACAGATTGTTGGAAGTGGAACTGAATTGGATATCGGTTTTAGAAGCTGGGAACTCACAGAACATCCTTCAATACCGATTGGAAAACACCTTACATGGACCATTAAAACTTCTGTGCAGGTGGAAAGACCAAGATGGATAATTTTAGGTTTTCAAACAGATCGAAAGGATAACCACAAGAAAAATTGTAGCTTATTTGATCATTGTGATGTATCAAATGCAAAGCTTTATTTAAATTCTGAATTTTATCCATATGATAATTTAAATTTGGAAATTTCAAGAGGTATAATAGCTACTCTCTATGAAATGTACTCAGAATTTCAAGAAAGCTACTACGAAAAAGAAAACGAACCACTTTTAACTCCTAAAAATTTAAAAACAATGCATCCTTAATTGTAATTGATTGTTCAAGACAAAATGAAATCCTTAATTCTGGCATTATTGATGTAAGGTTAGAGATTGAAACAAAAGAAAACTTTCCTGCAAACACAAATGCTTACTGTTTAATTATTCATGACAAACTTGTAAAATATTCACCATTAACAGGGTCTGTGAGAAGAGTTTAAATAACCGTAATAATACATTATTCTAAGAATTATTTAGCAATATGGCAACAATGTATTTTTTAATTTAAAAATAATTGCTTTACTGTAAACACTGCTATTTATTTTATAAGGTATTATTCTAAGAATTATTTAGAAATATGGCAACCATGTATGTATTTTTTATTTTATAATAAATGCTTTACTACAAACACTGTTTTTTATTTAGTTACCACTGTTTTTTACCGTTTATTTGTGTATAAAATTGCTAAAAGTCAATGTACACTGTGGCTTAAATAAATTAATTTAATATATAGAATGTGTTTTATTATTTAATATTTAATTATTATGTCTTAAATTATATGAGATTACGCTCTAGCGTTCTGCGCCTGCGCTTAAGCCTCTCGCTTAAGCCTCCGGTATTTGTTAGGTGACGGCAGCCATGTTTTTACCGCATGCGTTTTGTTACGCCTTCCGCTTAAACCGACGGCTTAAGCGGGGGCGCGGGGTGCCGGGGGACCGTAGAATTTTTGGCTTATCATGTGACAAGTTTGACCTTGAAATTATTTGCCGTTAGCAACTATTCTTTGTTCAAGTTTCATTATTCTAAGTTTAATAATAAGGCCGCTATGGTTAATTTTGCTATGGGGTTACCGTCTTACTCGCTGGTTGGTGTCTCTCGCCATATTTTAAACAGCTGTAGCGCCCTTATAGCTAAAGATGGCGTCATGCGGTTTTCGCTATTCGATAGGTATGACGTAATACTATATTTAAAAAATTAAACCGCGCGCCGATGACTCATCATCAAGGTTAAATAACGATTTTAGCCGATAGCGCCCGAACGGGATGATTTGGAATTTTCGCGTTTGCGCAGATCAATTTATGATCATAGCGCAAGTATCCTACGCATGGTAGCCATTTTCCTAGTCACGTGATTTTTGACATATGACAGGTGACAGGTGACATTTGACAGGTGACAGATGACACTTATGGTTTGACAGATAGTAGGGGCCACGCCCTAAACAACGCGTTGCGCAAGATTCCTAAATTTCGAATGACGTCAGAGATCTTGAGATAATAAGCTCCCCGGGGGACGGAGGGTAGTAAACCCCCTATCTCTCCCTACTCCCAGGCACTACACCTAGAATTTTAAACTGTTCTTGCTACATACCATTTCAGTAAATAGCTATGGAACTTACCTTTAATAAAATCCACGGCCATTTCAAGTCCGTAAGTGTCTTTGTCGCAGTCGTCAAGGATATGAGCACCAATGGTTATATTGGGTAGTAGAGGTTTTGGGGATGAATTTAACCGATCCAAAGTAAAAAGCATTGCTTCCAGCGCCTGGATACCCCCTTGAGGCATTACCGGTCCACAAGTAATACTGTCTTCTCGTTCGTGCACCATCATTAGTCCGCCCAGTATTATGTCTCCTTCTACAATGGCCTCTTTTTTACTGGCCATGGTATTTCTTGGGTATACTAAAAATAAAAGTATTTTTAAATATTTTGATTTTTTTTAAATATTTTAGTATAAATTAAAAGTAATAATTATTCTTTTATTAAAGTAACGTACTTATAAAACTTAGGAAAACAATATTTTACCGTTTTTCGCATGCAGGTGCCCAAAATAATGTTAAAACAACGAAAGGACATTTTAGCAATATACAGTGTGTCCAGGAATAATTTAAACTTTACCTGTATTTTTTAAATCTTAAATATAAAAAAAATCGCAAATAAAATTCTCTGTCTGTTAATAAAATCAATGTATAAAATATACAAAATGATTAAAAATCTTAAAAACATGACTGAATAAAAACAAGCGAAAAAATAAATATTTTAAACCCAACAACAATTTAAGTGGAATAAAAAGTAATAAAAAGTATACTAAATATATTTTTTCCCATTGGTTAGGGTTTCTGGAAAAATTAATTTACTGGCAAAAATGAGTATCTAAGTTTACACTTAATTTTTCCAAGAAATCCTAAGCAATAAAAATAATTTACAATACTTTATCTATAACCTTTCAATGCTTTTAAAACAAGTGATTTTAAAAATATAATATTACCGCTTTTATATTTTTTTATGATATATCTACAACTTTGTTTTTTATAACTAAAATTATTTCTTTTACAGAAAGAGTAAAGTCCCGTGGACACACTTTACAGGGTGTTCGGATTTCGTTGCGATTGCAGGGTATCTTGGTTATTTTTAGAAATAGAGACATGCGTTTTTTGGAAATTTGTTTTTTTTTTTTTTCATTTTCGGACCCCCTCGTATTTTAGTTGACTTGTTACTTACAACAAATAAAAAAACTAATATAGGTAAAAAAAATTACGTAGAATCCAGTGGTGTATTTAGATTTTTTTTTATTTTATATATTTTGAGATTTAAACCAAACATGATTTTTTATTGGAACACCCTGTATATTTTTACTTAATTAATTAAGGCGGATAAAAGCTTTTTAAAAATGTATATTACTAAATGGTTTTTTTATATTTATAGAACCTAAATTTTTGTTTTTAATTTTAAAATTGAATTTTGCGTAGTGGGCCATGATTTGGACTTTATAATAAAAAAATAAAGTGACCCTCCAGTTCATATTTTATTTAAGTTCTACATTATGATAAAACTTTTAACTACTGTATCCTGCCAGGAACCCCTATTCACTACCAGTTCCTTAAAATTTATTAATTTATTAAAAAATTTACATTTTGAATCAGCGTCAATGTGTTTATACTCAAAACAGTGTCCAAAGTCAGTATGTATCTAATTTTTTTGCAAAACATTTGATTTAAAACAAAACAATAGAAAACGATGTATGAAACTGATATCTTCAAAATTTAAACTTCAGTAATAATTTTGGTTTCAGTATCATACACGGTTTTCTACTATTTTGTTCTATATCGAATATTTTTCCAAAAACTATGCATACATACTGATTTTAGACACTGTTTTAGGTATAAACACATTGGCGTTGATCCAGAATGCTCAGTTTTAATTAATTAATAAGTTAGCAAACTTAAGGAACTAAATGGTAAGTAGGGGTGCTGGGCGGGGTTAATTAATTTAAACTTTAGTTGCTGTAAAATTTTAACAAATTATAAACCGAAAGCGTAACTTATTTTTTTGTTATTTAGTCTCTATCATATATGCGAAATTTAATTTTAAAATTAAAAACATTAAAAAAGGGCCTATAAATAATAAATAACAATTAAGTATTATACACATTTAAAAAGCTCTCACCCGCTATAATTTAATGAATAAGAAATATACAGGGTGTTCCATTAAAAAAATCACATGTTTGGGTTCTATTACGAAAAATATAAGTACACCACTAAATTTTACGTAAAAATATTTACTAATATCAGTGTTGACTTTTATTGTAAGTTACAATACAAATTTGAGGGGGTCCAAAAATGGAAAAAAATCCGCCCTGTAGGTCAGTGTGTCGTCTTCTGTTTTATTAAAAAGTAGCAACACTTCCAAAAAAATAGTAAGCCTCTATCTCTAAAAGAAACAAGATACCCTGCAATTGCAACGAAATCCGGACACCCTGTATATTTAAGATTTAAAAATTTAGTTTTTGTCAGTGAAAGCATATATACCAATACCAACTTTAAAGGTTATTATGACTGCTAGTTGCTACATACTAGTAAAAGAAAAAAATAGAATCGAAAGTCTTAGGGTACATGATTTAAAAATCTCTACAAGTGCATAACGCCTACTATACGGTGTGTTCCAGTATTTTACAAGCAAGCATTAGGTTAAAAAAGGTTTTTTGTTATTTTTTTTACATTACGCGTTATAACTTAAAAAAATTCCAGGCGGAGTAAAATTAAAAAAAAACAAAACAAAATTAATCATTTTTAACATTCTTTTTTTTTAATTTTTCTATTTAAGGCCAATATTGTAAAAGGTATTAATGCGTAATTTAAAAAAGCGACAAAAATGTTTGATTTTCTACTTTACGTCTTTTACTTTACATTTTTACATTAAATTTATTTATTTACAACATTTATTTATGAAATTTTATCCTCCGTTTAAAAATAAAAGTAGATTATTTTTGGTAATTTTACATATTTTTTGTTATTACTTGCCCTGTATATTACCAATTGAACAAAAATGTTGTATTTATTAGTTTTAGACCGTGTCTATTTTCCCAAAATACTGTTTAAAAATTTAAAAATTTGTGGGGTTTTGTAACACCTATTCTGGGACACACTGTCAATACCTTTACTTAGTACAAAACAAAACTTATAAAGTTAGATGTTACTAATGTGGCATTTTTAAAAAATCTTTAAAAGATTATGATATTGGTTATAATATACGGGGTAGGACAAAAAGTACAAAAGTATAATTTTGCTAAATAAAAAACTCTACAAGATTTAAAATAATTGCCCGAAGACCTTTTCTTAATTTTTTTACCAATTTGACATCCAGAAATCACAATGACATTTAAAAATGTAACTAATATGTTAAAAAATGCAAACCTTGCTTAAATACCATCGATACAAATTTCATCACAAAATATCAAACAGATTAGATTTTAGAGGGCACTTTAGGTCGTGCCTGTATGTTGCCAAAAAATACCCTATATTAAATATCATACAATGTGTCTACGTAAATAGACGCATAATTTTTTTATAATTACATTTTTACAAAACAAAGGTAATTGTCAAATATGTTGCATGGTCCAAAACCTAAAATGCCACTATCATAAATATATTATTTGTTCAATGGTCAGTTTAGTTGGGTACACGTCAAAAGTCTAACTTAAAAACGGGGCCACTTCAGTCCTGGTCCCGGGGGCGTAATTACTATCTATACTATTATGCAGAGCCAGTCAGGTCTGTAATAGGGAAGAACGAAGTTTTAAGTATTTCTAACCATACTAGAGTGCAGCGCGAGCCAGCTCTGGGCCGTAGTATAGGTAGTAATTATAATACGCTGGTGTGTGTACCCCTAAGTATACTCGACTACAGATCCCGATTAATTTTTTTACGCGCGAAGACTTGCTGTGATTTATATTATTCTTTAGGTGCATATTATAAACGTAAACATAACCTCTTATTAATCTAATTTGTTTTTATACCTACTAGTGCAGCTGTGAGTGCTCTTGTTTATTTGTGTTGATGAATCAAGTTATTAGAATGGATAAATATCCAAATAATATTCAAAAAATCACGGACTGTGTGGATGTGATTCTCAATAACAGTTATGAAAATGAAAATAATTATTCCTTAACTATAAAAAGCAAAAAAGAAGCGATGAAGGGGAATTATCTGACAGTGAGTGGTGTAATAACTGGATTAATAAATTTAGTACCATAACCAGCACGAACTGGATTATGAGATATAAATTTCCTACCCTTCAAAAATACCAGTATAAGAAGGTATTTAAATGTCACCATAGCAGCTTCAGTAAGGTGAACTGCAATAAAAGAAGTGAGAGCAGACTTAGAAACAGAAATTGTGAGGCAACTATTTCATTTTTGTTTAAAAAATTAACAAAAATACCATAAAAAATGACGATTTGCTAAGGAAGGGATTAAATATCGTTATATAGGTAAGTGTTTTTTTTCTTCTACCGCGCATAAAGTATTCACTTTATGCACGCTTTTTATTAAAGGATGCTATATCTGAAAATAGACAAAATGCAAAATCATATTTATATAAATATCAGTTTAATGTAAAACGCGGCCACAGGATGTCACGAAAGTATACCGATAAACTTTAAAATATGTTAAAGGATATACGTACTTAATATGTTTACTAAAAAAAGTTTGCTTTAATTTCTTCCAACACCCTTTCATTATTCAGAACTAGTGTCTGACATAAATATCATGCAATAAGTGTCAAATGTAAAGGCACCTTTAAAGTTTGTCGGTATGTTTTCGACACACCCTGTACTTATATATTAAACATATGATGTAAAAATGTAAAATAAAGACTTTAAAATGTTTTAAGAATTGTTATTAAGAACATACACACAAAGACATACCTATTATAAAAACATTTAAGTTTTTTATACATAATATGTTTAAAATTTTTTATATACTTTTTATAATTATATCTTTGAGTACACATGCCGCGTCTTGTCGCCTTGCAATAATTGGAAAAAAGAATCGGGATCTGTGGTCGAGTATATTTAGGAGTATGAAAATAATGCGTAACGCCAATTACACTATGAGACCTATGATCGTTCTACATAGGTTAAATAACCTATAGGTTATTTAACCGTCACCTCCGTTAATCATGCATTCGCAAAATGTATAATACAAAAAAATATTTCCATAAATAAGCAGTTTTGAAGCAATAAATTATTAGCAAAATATTTTTAACTTAATAAAATTATGTTTATGATACATTACCTTACATAATTATCGTTAAAATACCCGTTTAGCGCCTTTTCATTTTGTAAACAATTTTGACAGGTGAGAAATGCATTAAAAATTGGCCAAAAATCGTTTTAAAGTCGTCTAGATATCCACGCAATAACCCGCTTGTTCATTTGTTTATAACGGCAGGTCCAGGGGTCGGGTTATTTAACCTGTTAGAGATGAATGGTACTTTAAAAATATCGATACTTCGCGTCAATTTAATTTGTAGTCTAAAATACCAAAAATCATTGTAAAAATAGCCAGATTTAAAAAATTGTTATATTTTTGGGTTGAAATCTAGGTGGCTGTTACAAAAAATTTATGAAACTAATTATTTTTAATGTTATTTCTTAATTCTAACTAAACAGAAATCAAAATATATATTTTATCCAGTGTTTTAAAACCACTGAAGTAAAAAAAATAGTTAACGCGAAAATTGGGATAATTTATATAAGTATCGATAATAAGCCAAAAATCGATATCACATTGCACATCCTTATTTATGTGTCAAAGTCAAACCTTAACCTCTAAATATTTTAACAGCTGACTACAAATTCCGTTTTTACCATGTGATCCTAGAATCAGAAATCCATGCCTTTTTTTATTTGTATCTGCAGTGCTTTAAATTATCCTCACGTGTAAAATATTGTATACAGGTAAGATAAAAATGAATTAATTTTACTTTTAAACATTTGTATGGAATATTTTCTAACAAATCACCTTATTTTTAGATTATGGTATCAAGGAAAAAGCCAAAAGGATTTTAATCATGTTAGAGCAGATTTTGCAAACAAAAACTGTGTGTTGTAAAATACCTATATCCTGGCAGGTCTTTACAAACACAAACTAGTTAGTGTAAGCTTTACAATGAAGAAAAAGGTAGGCTTACATTTAAACTTCTAAATAACTTTTTCGAGCACTTCTATAACGCGTTTGTGGTTAAATTATGTTGAAAGATTGTATATAACGGTTAGATCCTATGGATCTGTTAACAAAAAGTTTGGTAATTATCTAGAAACCGGCCGCAACTCCGATTTTAATAAAATTTGGTATACTGGGGCTTTTTGGGGCGCTGATCACGAATCTGAAAGATTTTTGGTAATTTTCTAGAAAATGGGAGCAACTCCGATTTTGACGAAATTTGGTATACGGGGTTTTTGGGGCGCTGATCACGAATCTGAAAGAATTATTTGGCGGAAACGTTTCGTTCTCGAGATATCCATCATCAAAGTTCAAATATGAACTAAGCTTATTTTCACTATATTCCCCCTTCTTTTTGCACACAATTCTTGATTTAAAGCTAAAGTGTCACACAATATTTGATTTTCACCTTTTAAAACCCCGTTTTTCTACGTTTTTACATTATTTTTGCATTAAACTGCATAGCTATACTTTGAATCATTTTAATCCCAGTTTGCCATGAAGCCCTATGTGTATGTATGGTTGCCGGATTATCAAAGAAAAGCCACGCAATTTAATTTAAAAATAATGTAAAACGTAGA
This sequence comes from Listronotus bonariensis, assembly GCA_014170235.1. Taxonomy (NCBI): domain Eukaryota; kingdom Metazoa; phylum Arthropoda; class Insecta; order Coleoptera; family Curculionidae; genus Listronotus; species Listronotus bonariensis. The sequence goes on from JACEGR010001155.1 coordinate 184,752, forward strand.
AACTGAGGTTTTAAGGTGAAAATCAAATATTGTGTGACACTTAGCAAATCAAGAATTGTCTGCAAGAAGGAGGAATATAGTGAAAGTAAGCTTAGTTCAAATATCAACTTTGATGATGGATATCTCGAGAACGAAGCGTTTCCGCCAATATTCTTTCAGATTCGTGATCAGCTCAAACCCCGTATACAAATTTCGTCAAAATCGGAGTTGCTCCCATTTCTAGAAAATTACCGATTTTTCGGCAAGTAGAAAAACTATCCTTAGTTTCACTATATTCGGCCTTCTTTTTGCACAAAATTCTTTATATTACATTAAATTGACACACAATATTTTATAAACATCCTTAAAAACATTTATTTCACATGTTTTTTCATTAAATTTCTAGACAATTACTACAGTTGGTATTTAAACTAACCTTATTTTTACTATACCCTCCCTTCTTTTTGCACATAATTCTTGATTTTAAGTTAAAGTGGTACACAATATTTGATTTTGAACTTTTAAAACCTCATTTTGCTACGTATTTTACACTTTTTTAAAATTAAATTGTGAAGCTTAACTTTTGATATTTTTAAATTGTGGCGAATGCGCCGGAACATTTTCAATCCTTTTCAATTTATTTGATAAAAGGTGTAAAATACATAAAAACGGGGTTTTAAAAGGTGAAAATCAAATATTGTGTACCACTTTAACTTAAAATCAAGAATTGTGTTCAAAAGAAGAGGAATTATGGTAAAAATAAGGTTACTTCAAATGCCAACTTTGATGATGAATATCTCGGAAACGAAACCTTGCCGCCAAAAAATGCTTTCAGATTCGTAATATGCGCCCCAAAAAACCCCGTATACCAAATTTCATTAAAATCGGAGTTGCGGCCGGTTTCTAGATAATTACCAAAAGTTTTGTTTTAGTTTCTACCACGTCTATTTTTGTCATCGTAGGAATTACTAAAAACTCATTAATTTGGTATACCGAGGGTTTTTGGGGCGCGGATCACGAACCTAAAAGAAGTTTTTTTCGGAAACGTTTTGTTCACAAGATATTCATCATCAGTTAAAAATCAAACTAACTTCATTTCCCATTTTTTTGTACACAATTCTTAATTTAAAGCCAAAGCGGCCCACAGTTTTTCTATGTATTTTACACCTTTTATCAAATAAATTGAGGTTTCCTTTTAAAAACAGTGCAACCATATATTATTTTTGCATTAAACTGCATAGCTATACTTTGAATCATTTTAATCCCAGTTTGCCATGAAGCCCTATGTGTATGTATGGTTGCCGGATTATCAAGAAAAGCCACGCAATTTAATTCAAAAA
>JACEGR010001156.1:0-186062 GCA_014170235.1 Listronotus bonariensis
TTTATTTTTCTTTATTTCAAATTACATTTAGCACTACATTAAATGCAAGAACAAATATAATATGAAATGACGTTACAAAAAAAAATACAGTTAACCTTAAACAATACTATTACTATAGAAACATTTCTTACATATTCAAATAATCTTCTATATTGTAGGGCTCCAAATCAATAAGAAATTTTCTTAACTTTTTTTAAACATTGTTTCATTCAATATACACTTAATATTAACACTTAATTTATTATAAAATTTAATACTAGAGTAATATGGACTTTTCTCAAACAAGGTTAATCTGTGAATAGGATAGTTGATGTTGCTTGTACGGGTATTGTGTTCGTGTTGAACGTTAGTATTAAATTTATCTCTGTTTTTAAAGAAATACATAACTGCATTAAAAATGTACAATGCATACACAGTCATAATTCCTTTATCTTTAAACACTCCTCTACAAGATTGCAAATACGACATACCGAAAATTATCCTTATTACTCTTCTTTGTATTACAAAGATATCTTGTACCTTTGTATTTGATGCCCAAAAGATTATACCGTGGTGGTGATGGTAGACTCAAAATTTGCAAAGTACAAAGTTCTTCTGGCAGTCACATGTAAGTATTTTAGCACAATACGAAAGCAGTAACATATTTTATTTAATTTTTCACCAAGTTGTTCTATATGTCCTGACCAATCCAAGAACTCATCAATGTGTAAACCTAAAAACTTTGTACTTGTTTCGACCGCTAAAAATGTACCATTAATATTTATTTCCTCAGGTTTATCGTTTTTGTTAATCTTAGTCCTAAATAATAGAATGTTTGTTTTTTTCTCATTAACTAATAATCTGTTTCTGTCAAACCAGTCTTTTGTTATTTTAAATATTTGGTTTCCACTTTCTACCAGATTCGGGATCTTGGATGCTCCCACTAATAAATTTGTGTTATCAGCGTATGATGTTAATCTGTCATTTGGGGTTTCCACTTCAATATTTAAATCGTTGGTAAAAATAATAAATAAGATGGGTCCCAAAATGCTGCCCTGTAGGATACCTAAACTACTTTATGAAATGCGAGATTTGCAGCTTGTATTGTCCTGTTTTTTAGCTACCCTTTGTGTCCTGTTACTGAGGTATGATTCAAACCACTTTAGAGCATTGTTCCTGATGCCATATAAATGCATTTTCTTAAGAAGTAAATTTCTATCTAAGCAGTCATAAGCTTTTGATAAGTCTAGGAATATTCCCATTGCCATTTCGCCCCTCTCCAAATAATTCAAAACTGCCAGCGTGAACTGGAAAATAGCAGTTTGAGTGGATCTTCCGTCTAGATACGCATGTTGGTTTCTGGAAAAAATGTCTTTCATAAATGTCATAAGTTGATCACTCATCACCAACTCGAATAGCTTTGAATAACCAGGCAGTAAGCTAATAGGTCTAAGATTATCAAAAACGTCCTTATCTCCTTTGTTTTTATAGACTGGTTTTATTAACGCTAGTTTTAATTGATCAGGGTATATACCTTCTCTTAGAGAGTTATTTATTATGAAACACATTACATCTACAATAACTGGTAAGCTGAGCTTTACTATGCTCGTAGGTATTTCGTCATCTCCGGAGCTATTTTTATTTTTAATTTTTTTTTGATAGCAATATAAGATCATTCTGTGAAAACTACTTTTAATTTAAAAACCTTGTCATTTGGAACAATGTTGGAGTGCCAATCTGTATTGTTCAGCTCCCTTAAAAGATCAGGTACAATATTTAGTAAATAATCATTGTAGTTGTTCGATACTTCCTCAGCATTCCCAGTAATTGTAGATGTACTTGTTTGTGATTTACCTGTCATTTCTTTAAAAATCGACCACATACATTTATTCTTATTGTCCGAACTCCTAATTCTATTCTCATAGTTTATTGATCTACAATTTACTAACATAGAATCATATTCTTTCTTTACAATTTTGTACATTTCACTGTAGGCATGATTTTGTTGTTTTAATAACAAAAGCACATCTAACCTATTTTTTAAACATTTTACTTGTTCGTTACTTTTAAATAAATATTGGTTTTTGTGTTTCTGGTTTACTAACTTTTTGGGAAAACTGTGGTTAAAAATTGGTACAAGTATATTCATAAAAGCGGACCATTGACCATTTACGTCAGACCTGTCAGTATTAAACACATCAGACCATTCTGCCTCCTTTAAATTTTGAACAAAAATTTTGTTATTTTCTTCTGAGAAGAATCTTTATAAACTGAATTTACATTTTCTTTTTATTTTTAAAAATGATCTTTTGAGCAGTATGATCTGAAATAACTGTGTTTATAATGCTACTTTTAACAAAATGAATGTTTACATTAGTGAAAATATTATCTATACAGCTGGTTAACCTAGTATTTTCCATAATGGTAGGATAAAGCTGAAATGAATTCATTATTGATAAAAAAATTGTTCTAGTTCTATTGTTTTTAAGAAGTTCAATATTAAAGTCACCTGCAAGGAGTACACATTTCTGTTCTTCTACTATTTCTGATAACAGTTCCTCCATTTTTAAAAAATACATTTACATCGCCACTAGGGGGCCTATAAATTGCTATCACAATGTACTGGTCACTTTTAATCGCACATTCTACTGCCGCACACTCAAATTGTCCACTTACAGCAAGTCGATTTATTTTTTTCCGAACTTTAAATTTAACGTTTTTTGCACATACACTGCTGCACCTCCATATCCTTCAGTCCGACAAAAAGCTGAAGCCAGCTTAAAATTGTTTATCACATATGTCTGTAAATGTTCCAACTTTTTCCAGTGTTCTGAAATACAGAGGAATTTACATTCTTCATGATCCTCAAGTAAGTGATTTACCTGATCTAAACAATTTCCTATGGATTGTACATTATGATGAATAAGACTAGAGTTTTCAGTGTTTTTTTCTTGATTTTCTTATTATTATCAGTGGAAAATACAATGACCTTACTAGGTTGGGGTAAACTTGTATTTTCTAAAAAAAAATGCATATCACTGCTGCTATCATAGTTGGTATGTTGTTTTATTTTTCTATCTTTCGCAGATAAGCCGGACATTTATGATCTCTTGCAGAGTGAATGCGATCTTTTATATTTAAGCGTTTACAATTTGCACAGTCCAGTGGAGTATTTTCGGGACATTTATTGTTTTCATGCTTGGCTCCACATTTGTAACAGCACAATTCTCCCTTACAGTATTTAGCGATGTGTCCAAAATAACAGCATTTAAAGCACATTGTAAGGTTTAGATACTCCTTTTATGTAAGCTTTAGTTAAATCAAATGTTAAATTTTCATTCTTTAGCAGCCATTTAAAAAGATCTGGGTTGGTTTGCAATATCCAATTCTCCTTTCTTTGATTTCTGCATTCCTTTCTAGTAATTACTTTTATTTTTTCATGTACATTTTCGCCAAAAATTTCTTCAATTTGAGGATTTTCTTGAATAAACTCTTTAATGAATCCATTAGGTTCATATCCCTTCTCTATTCCAGTTATCATAAGCATTGGGTCACTGTTTTGTAGTTGCTTAGTTTGCAGGTCATCTCGATTTTTAAGAGCATTTTCAAGTAAGTTTTGCTGAGAAATATCTTGACATTCCACTATTATACCACCACTCTTTGGATATCTGATATTTCTAAAACTGTGTTTGTGTTCACTAGAGAGTTTTTCTTTGACTTCTTTTAATATAATTTTAGAGTCATTATTATTTTTAGACTTTATTAGTGTTTCATATTTTTTTACTTGTGAAGGAGTTGTCCAATTTTTATTATTCATATCTTTGCCAGTTCTTGATCCATTTAATATTGAACTATAAGTTTTTTCTTTGGGAATCGATAGTTTAGGAGTTTTTGTTCTGATACTCTTACGTCTTTATTTGTGGTATTAATTATTGAATCTTGTGTTAGTGGGCAATTAATTTTTTCATATTCTTTCTTTTCAGTTTTTGTTTGATGTGATAGTATGTAATTCTGTTTTTCTAACTGTCCTACTTTGTATGCAAGGCTAGTAACAACTGTGTGAATTTTAAATGCGGCTGTTTTTACATTTAATACATTACTTTGGGTTAAATTATCACTTTGCGAGAACTTGTAAATAGTTTCCAGTGATAAAAGTCACCATTTTACCATAAAACAAGTAAAATAGGTATTAAAATTTTACATTAATCAATAAAGTTAACTGAGAATAGTTTATATTATAATATTCAAATTTGGTTTTTAAAGTTGGATTTTATTTTTTGCCTTTAAAATAAATGTTAGGGTTTACTAAGCATAATGTTTAGGCGTAGGGGCATGTCATTCTTACTTTTAAATATTTTGTGTTGTCACTAGTAGCACTGACTGTGACATAGCATAGTTGAAGTATTTATTAGGATCTAGTTATTTAAAGTAATATTATATATTTTAATAGAGCTTATACGGCTCCAGAAGAATAGGCTGGAAGTTGCATTTGCTGAACAGAAACTGATCAGTATAAAATATAAAACATAATGTAATTTGCTCTTGTGTTCCTCATTTACTTACAACAATAATTACCCATTTTGATACCTAATCATAGGTAGTTTTTTTCCTCGGTTTAAGAAATTTTTGAATATTATGTTAACAATAGAAATGAAACTAGAAGGCTTTTAAGGTTCTAGTGTTTTAAAAGGAGTTTTACTTGTTTAATTTACCCATTGTGGTTTTTTTCGGGTATTTTGAATCCTCAACACATCCATGGGTAACTTTTTTTTATTTATTAAAAAAATGTATTGCACTAAAAATTTTAGTCTATTTTTTAAAATTCCAACTATAATTTTAAAAATTGTATTAGACTCAAGGCTTGGGGCATACTTTCCCAATGGGATGTATAATTCTGCTTATTAAAGCTATTTTTACAAGCAAACTGTTCCCTTAAAGCATGCTCTTTAATAAAGTCTTATACGTAGCGTAAAAATGATTTTTCAGGTTTGCATATACAAAACAAGTTATTTAAGTAATGGTATAATTAAAAATGGGACCCTTTTATACAGTTATATTTAACAATGCCTGAAGAACTACACAAATTCGTTTCGGTGTGCATATAAACACTTAATAATTATTTTTAAATATTCTCTAATAACTAACAAAAAATATCTAAAGGCTTGTCTGGGTTATTAAACTTATTACCTAAAAATCAATTGTTTTTTTCATTGTATTTAAAGTATAATATGATTTTCCACTGATAAAATATTTTTATTGCACCCAAAGAGCAGTGTTTGCTCCAATATCAAGCACAAACCTATAATTTTGTTTTGTTAAAAACATACTAGCTTCTCTATCCTTTTCTTTTATGTATTAATATGGATTTAGCACCAAAGACTTAGCAATTATAATTCTGCTTTAAACAGCTTACATTTATCCAACATAAAATTCCGTTTAGTTTGAATTTAACCAGTATAAAAGGAAAAAAAATTAGTACAATCTTCAAAAATATGATACACAAAATCTTTTTATTAACCAATATTACGTAACAAAAACATTACAAATTAAAAGCATATACGATAAGCTTAAGAGAATACTAGATAGAAAGTAAAAAACATTATTACAGTATAGAATAGTGTCCAACAAGTACAGCGAAAAAAAAATGTTATACCAATTTGTAAACTTAATATTCAAGGTACTGCCAGAAGAATTAACTTCTTTAAGACTAATTGGGACTAAATATAAAAATATATATAAAATGCTAGTTTTAATAAAATAGGATCTTTATAAATATGATTTAATTATAAAATAGTATCCGATGAGTTAAAAATTAAAAATATAGGTATAAAAAGTGTGCCGGATATAGTAGAATTGTGTTAAAAAGATAATATTGGGTTATAAGCTAATAAGTAGTGAAAAGCTTAGCAATTATAATTTAGAAGTTATAAATGCAATTATACTAAATTAACATATAAAAATAATAAAGTATTCATGCTTTATAAAATAAATAATTTTTATGGACAACAATTACAACTCAAAATTGTTTAATTAATTTATAAGTAAATATACAGTGTACAACGTAGTTGTCGTCATTATTCTTTTTACAAAATAGTTATTTTAAAAATGAAACCATTCAAATATTAAATTGTGTCATTTACCTACGAGGTTTGGCCAAAAATATAATTTGTGTTTAAGAGTAAAGTACCTGTATTTGTTCTAATATAAATAATTGTTATAAAGAAAAATGTTTAAATATATAATATATATAATAATAATATATGCTTAACCTATGCATACCTTGCAAAGATTTTCTCTTAATTTTGTTTTCCGCGATATTCGAGAAAATTTAGGGTTGTAATAAAATAACATAAAAAAATTAAATAAAAAAGTTGCATATTTAAAGTACTTTTAAATTTTAAATATTTTTCCTCATAAAAATTTTTTGGTGTTAGTAAAAATACAGATACTTAACTTCTGAGCAAAAACTTTTGGCTACACCTTGTAGATGACTAAATCAATTTAATATCGCAAGGTTGTATTTTAGGTTTTTGACTATGTAGAAATTTCTATAAAGAATAACTTTTTCGCAAAATTAAAAATATAAAAGTTTCCCATATGACGCCAACTTACGTAGACACACTGTATTTTATCACTACCATTTGTGAAATTTTTACATTGTATTTAAATTAGGCAAATAGAAATAAAGTTTTTGCAATTTGATAGTTTTAAGCAGATGATTGCTTAGTTTTTAAACCAAAAATAAAATCCCTTATATTGCATAGCCCTGAACCACACACTAACCTTAAAAATGCTTTTAGGTAATTATTTTTTGTAACAATTATTGCCACATATATAAAAACACTAACAAATACTAAATTACCATGCTTTTAAATAATCCGGAAAAAAGCAAATAAATAGATTTATTGTAAAAATAAACGAGATTAAATGGTGGTGTTCATTACTTTTGTTAAAATTATTTATTTAGGTGCAGCTCAAGACGCATAATGCGATAAATAGTACTACCAAATTTTAGGAAAATCAATTAAAAATAATAAAGATATTAATAAAAAACTAAATTTTTAAAAGTTATTTTACACTAAAACTACACATTTTCAGAAGTGGGTTATGAATAAGCTATTAATTTTTTTGCCACAAATGGGAAACACCTTGTATATTTTATAGCTTTTATGTGTGGTGTCCATTTGTTTATTAATATATAGGTAGGTCTTAGAAAATAGAAATGCACTTATTTTATGATAAAAAAATAAAAATTATTTAATAGATCAAGAAAGCTCTTACGCTTTGGCAAACCCTAAACTTTCTAATATTAACCCAAATATACGTTTTATACCCAACCTATTATATTCAAATTATTCATCATCAATAAACAAAAAAAAACTCTTGTTTCTAAAGGTAAACGATTTGGAAAATTACGGTAAACAGCTATAGGCGAAAAATAATTAGGGCTTAATAAACTACGCATATTGTGCGAAAGCTAAAATACCGTTGTTTAGGAAAACCGAAGAATAAGGTGGGTGCGGCTAAGTAACAAAAAGCCAATTCAAAATAATCGGTGTCCTACAAGGCTACATTTACATATAGACAATACGCACAAATGGTGATTAAGGCTTGTCGTCGCTCATTAGCTTGCTCGCTATTACTAGTGAGACGCCATATACAGGGTGTTTTTTTCAATTGCCGTAAGAAAATTTAAAGGCGTATTCTTGAGTAATTTTTGTGAAAAAAAATTGTTTTCTAAATACAGGGTGTTAAACGTTTTAAAAAACTTGAAAATTACTAAAACCTTTTTTTTTAGTAAAATTTGTTAGACCAAAGTTTTAGTAGGTATTTGTTGGTGTTGTTACATATTTGCTAATAAGAAGTTATAACACTTAATTAAAAAAAATGCCCTTATATGGTCCAGGATTATGTAATTTAGCGGATTTTTTTTCTGAAAAACTAAGCAAGATACGTTAAAATATAAAAACACAAAAAGTAGTATTTTTAGATGTTTCTTACGAAAAAAATTAAAAGTTGCAATCAAAAAGCCAAGAAGCGTTCCACGCCGCCACTGGTCTCACTAATTAAAATAGGTTAAGGGCTTAAATAAGATATTTGGTGTTAAAAAAATGTATCATGGTCCAAACATGATTTATTTAGTTTTTCATTACACAGGTTATTGGCGGTTATTCAGGCCTACCAAATTTGAACATTGGCCTTGTTATTCCCCTTCTTTTACATCAACATTTTTTGTTTTACAATGTATTTTATGTGTATTTTTTAAAACGTTAGGAAATTAAAGAAGTAATTTGAACTATGTGTCTATTGAATTATTGTTATTTTTTGTGATTACAACCACAATGTCTTCTAAATGAGCATTGTGATTAAAAACTGACTTCCAGTCAGCAGAGAAACGCTGAACCCATATAAAGCTGCTAAAATTAAAGGTTTAAACATATCATTAGTTAAAAAAGTTTTTAAAAATCTTTACTCAATAAGAACAAGAAAACAGATTTTTTTTAACAGGAGTATAAAGTTTGCTAAAAGGGAATTTACCACGAATTGTACGACGCGTGGTCTATAAATTTCGTAAGAATATCATAAACCATTGCTTTAACTAACAGGTTTGTATAATATCAAGAATAAAAGCTAAGTTTATGAACCCGAACAGAGTAAAAACGCTTATAAATATACCGTTAATGATTACTTTACAAGGTTACGCAAGGTCTAAAAAACTAAAGTTAAAAAATTATTAGAAAAAAATTCTTGTTATTGTTAATTAAAATTTTTTAATGTATGACGTTTTTTTATATATTTTAGTCCTAGGCCTTATAATCGTACTATATTATAGACCTATTGACAATGTTTTTAAAATAGTTTAATTTTGTTTTTGTGTACGCCAAATCTTGAAATTTTTGGTTTTCATTTTATAGTAATTAGTGTGCAAAATTAATTTACAAGAAAATTTGTTAAATTAAACCTACAGTTCTTATTTTATTTCAAATATCCCTTAGCCAGGCCTTATTAGCCACACCTACCTTACCCTAAATTACATCGTATTAGCATTAATTACAAAATTACTACATCCTAGGAATTATTTGATGTGTCTTTCGGCAAATGTTTGCTGTTTTACTTTGATGGTTCATACAGAGTAGCATAAACATGTTAAGTTGTTTTAGACAAATCCAAAGTGGTGTAGGAAGCGTCCCTAGATATCACATGAAAATTGATATTGGATCTAAATAGCAACGTTTAAATAACTATAGTAGTCTCACAGTCCGTAACACAATGCAGTTGTTCTAATCAAAGCCCTGCCGACATACCGCCTTCAGGTGTCTAGCTTTCATCGTCTGTTTAATTGATCCACTCGCTTCAACTCACGCATTGAAAAAAGAACCTAAGTTTATCTAGTATTTTTAGCAATTTTAGCTTAGACGAGATGCAAGGGTGAAGCGGTTTCAGCGGGGACGCGATGCAAGAAAGATCCGTTGTCGAATATTCTCGGGAGTTTTCGCAATTAAAGCGGAGAGCGGGCGAACATAGGAATGTTAAGTATTTTTCACAAGTATGACATTTGCAGCAAAAATACTTTAAAAGAACTTTCTTGTAGATTTATATCGTTACAAACAATAAATTTACTGTTCCTGACTTGCGACAGATTATATCTGTCAGTCATGTCCTACGCGATATTATAGACTACAGCGAATTTCTTATCAAATGTAATTGTTTTTATTATTAGTTAAGTTTAAGTACCCATTACTGGTATTGTAGGTGACTAAAAATTAGTGACCCTCCCTAAAAAGTCGTATCGAAAAATATACAAACCACAAACCATCATATTTACTTGCCTTTAAAGCACCTTATGTGGGTAGTGGGTAATGGATGTGGGTAATTGTCATGGGGAATGGCCGAAAGTATTATATTACCTGTTTAAAATCACATTAATAATGCATACGTGATCTAAAAGTCGTCGAAAAACACTTTTAACAGTGTTGGTCCTTGGTTAAGGAAAACTTTATAGATATTTCTAATCTTGTCTGTTGTGTTTAAAACAAAACTTAAAATATATAAACTTATTTTGCAACTGATTATAAAGTATTTGAAATAGATACATACGTAATTTTTATCATAAATTTGTTAGATAACATGCATGTTTAAACTTTTTTATTAGGTATATATATACTCGTTAAGCAAATAGGTATTAAAATATTGGCCAGTAAAGCAACAAAAAAGGATGTATGTAACTAATCCAATCAGAAATGTTTAAAAGCGGGTATTCACGTTAGAATGTCTCGTTTCCTCACATTGCCTATGTGTTATGTTATTTAGTTGATTCTGTATGTTTTATAGGTTACGTGTTGTGCCTTTAAAATAACTTTTTTAAATACGTATGAATATAAAAATATAATGTGCATTTTGGTACTTAAAAAATTTGAAAATAAAACATATAATTATGAAGCTTTTATTATACAAATATACATATATTTTGTAACAAAAGAGTTTAAACGGTTGCCAATATTTTAATATGTACTACTTTTATCGCTCGTAATAGTCATTTTACCTCTAATCAGATATCTTAAGGAGTATAAATAATAAAAAATTTAATATGTGTATAAGCTATTTATAACAATATTTTTTTATGTGTTCTCAAAATTGTTTATTTAAAACATTCCATAAAACATACTTTAATTAATAAATGGCAATTTTATCCATGTTATAACAAAATCTTTATTAAAATTTGAAACTTTAATCAGGAATCAATAAAAACTGTATAGCAAAAAATATTATATTGAAGTTTTGCTTCAGAGCATATTAAGCAGATAACTCGGAATAGTCTTTTTTAATTTAAAAAAATATATTTTTATGCTTACTCTTTACTCTCGACTCTCATGGTATCATTGTTCTATTTCATACCTGCAAAAGAAACTTTATTAAATATTTGTATGTAATCATATTATGTTAAATATCTTTAATATTTTTTTAAACAAATATCGTTCCAAATTAGTTTTACAGCATATTTCTTTAACAGATTTTTTAAGCTAATAAATATTTTTTATAAACGGTAAAAATACTTTGTAAGAACAAATACCTTAAAGTAAAAAATAAATTTGATAATGAATTGTTACGGTTTTCATTTTTTTATTTAGATCTATACAGTGCGTGTCTTAAGTCAGTACTCTCTTTTAACTTTTGAATTGTTCGTTATTTTTTATTAAAATATAAGGTCTTAGACAACATAAACCAAAGGTTAGGCAAAAAATAGCAGATATAAATGGTAAAGTAAGAGAAAATGTGGTATTTTTTTCAAATCTTTTAAAGATATTGTTAATGGTAATATTGGTGATAATATACGGGCTAGGACAAAAGTGCATAAGTCAAATAAAGTTTATTTGTACAAGCGCGAAATTACTCTGTCACTCGTTAAAAACAAAAAAAATATATTGTGACGTATATTTTTGAAATTATACATATAGGGCCATTTTACGTCACTGGGGCAAATGTACCCTATGGAACTATCTTCTTGGGACTATGAGATCGGTGGACAATAAAACTATCTTTTTCTTTCACTATAAGACTACAGGCACTATTTGACTAACTAAATTTAGTACGGGCATACCCCTCACTAGGAGTAGCCCGTACGGGGCTTAACTAGAACTTTAACTTTATACTTGACTTCACTTTTACTACCTACTTCTTATCTAATATTTTTCTAACTTTTTTTTCCTCATTATTAGGACAATTTTTGTATATATACCAAGTTGAACTTAGTATTTTGGTGACTTAGCACGTTGTTAAACATAAATAAAATAATATGACCTAGACTCTGTTATTGTTTAGTGACAAAAAACCTTGCACTATATTTTCGATTATTTGTTTTAATTTTTTGGATGTGATTTCTTTAATCTTGTATTGAGCAACATTTTATGGAGTGCCTTGAGATCAAATTTTGTAGAAAACTATCCATTGTAAACCTTTAGCTTAATTTGGTGATGACATAATTTTTCTATATGCCAACATGACGAACACTGTTTAAATAATTTTTTACACACATTAATACACAAGAACCAACAATTAAGTTTACTTAGAAAAGAAAACAACTCACAACTACCATTTCTTGACATTTTAATAAAAAAGATTTAAACAATTTTGAAACAAAAATCTACAGAAAACCTACACATACAAATAGATACTTAAATTTTAACTCAAATCACCCAATAATGGTTAAAAAGGGAGTTGTAAAAGTCTATTTGATAGAATTAAAGTCATTTGTTCTAATCAAAATATAAATATTGAAAAAGATTATTTAAAAAATATTTTAATTCAAAATAATTATCCTCTTGATTTTATAAATAATTGTTTCCTTGAATTTGAAACTCCAGTTATAAGACAAAATCAAAATAGACCTATTACAAATTTATTTTTACCATACATTCCCGGACTATCAAATAAAATTCAACGAATAGGGCATAAATTTAATATTCGCACAATCTTTAAAACACAAAACACAATCAGATCTCAATTAACAAAAACAAAACCATACAACTTAAATGAAAATACAAAAAATGTCATTTATAAAATACCTTGCGAATGCAATAAGTTTTATATAGGTGAAACTTGTAGACCATTAGCCAAACGCATAAAAGAACACAGATCATACATTAAAAACACAGAATTTCATAAATCAAAAATCTGCCAACACGCATTTGATAACAATCATAGAATAAACTGGGATGCTTCGAGCATTTTAGCAAAGGAAACTTGTTCTAAAAAACGCAAAATCAAAGAAAGTGCGTATATATTATTAAATAAAGATAATTGTGTAGCATCAATTTCAGTTAATTTAAATAACACTTGGTTGCCTTTGCTTGATACTGAAGTATCTTCAGGAAGACTAAAAATTAACTAACTATTCACCTTTTTTTAAAATAAACAATCAATACACCAGCAACCAGTTATCTATGTCACCATGACACTATAACCAAATAAACATGTTTTGACATTTAATGTCAAAATTTTCAAGAATATCCGAGAAAAAACATAAAAAATTTGAATTTTAAAGCCTGAATAATAGTAAGTTTTCATTTTTATCATTTTATTTCCCTTTGTCTTGACAACGGTGGCAGATTTGCCACCGAAACGTCGATTTTTAATTATCTTTTTACTTGTTTAAATTTTTTTTGGTTTTTAGTACTTTTAACTTAATTTTGGCGTGTACCCAAAGAAGTACCATCCATAAAAAATGTAGTAATGTAAGTATTCAACCTTACTTTAATTCACATTGGACAAAACCCAATTTTATATACGAAACACCATTTTAGATTCTGGCGATTTTGCCATGCATCAAAACGGGTTTTGTTTTGTTTTTAAACGAAAACCGTTTGTCGTACGAAAAAATATCAAAAAACCAAATTAACCCCAATGTAAATGAGTATTTTAAAAATAATATTGATTCGAAGAAAAGGCGTTAGCGTACTATCTTTAATTATTAATAATTCAATACAAATATTGTTCAATCCTATTTTTTTAAAACTTTAAAAGAAGAAAAGGGTTTAAATAAGGGTACCAAATTTTTGAAAATATCTTAAGTGGTAGGAAAGATATGATGAGGCATTTTTTTACTTTAAGACCCTGTATCTCGAAAAAAATTTTTGGATATAATTTATTTAAAAAAAAATCTTATTTTCTTGCATTTCATACAGTGTTAAAAAGGAAGTAACAACTTTAAAATAACCTTCTATTTTTTATTTAATTTATAGGTATGTTTAAACAATTACTTTGTTAAAAAAATATTAAAAAAAGGTATTAATAAAAACAATGAGACAAAGGTAACAAAAAGTTTTGCTATCAAAAACTCCCTTTTACATTTTCATAAAAATGTTTGTTTCAAATTAGCCAACTCTTTTGTGTCCAGCATATCTAGCGCATCATACGTCCACACTATTTTTGTATTATTGCCTTGTTGTAGTACAAAAGTTGTTATTTTTGTTTTATATGTTATAAAAGCTTTAATTTATAGCATTGTTACTACATTTAATATAATGCTAAAAAAATAATTTATTGACAAATTTAGAAGGGCTAATTAGTAACTAATTATACAGGGTAATTCTTTACCTATGGATAAAACTTTTTCTTATGTCGTTGTATAAATAAAGTTCTTGTAAACTTGTAAAATGTTTGAACTTGATTTATTTCTGAGATACAGGGCATTCAAATTTTTGGAAAAGTCCGTATTTCATAAATATCTAACGCCTAAACCGATTTGGTTAAAATTTGGTACATTTATTTAATGTAATAAAGCGCTTTTAATGCTTTACCCCGATTAAAATTGGGTCCAGTGGCTTCTCATTGGGCACCACCATATATAGAGTAAGCCATATCTGTAGATGTAATAAAGTTTTTTCATTCTCTAAAATATTAAAAATTTGACATTGACCGTTTAAAAAAAACTCTTCAATTTAGGTTTGTACGTTGGTTCAATACTTTTTATATAAATATCAACTTATAAAACAATTACCTTAATAAATTTATCCAACACTTACATATAATATCTACATAATTGTTCGATTTTGAGGATATAAAGTGTACTAAGTCACTAGTGAGCTAAAGTACCCTTTAGCTCACTAGTGAATTATAGACTTTATTTACCAACAAAATGCATTACAAACCAAACAAGCTTGCTTTCCAAAAAATACAAAATTTTGTTGCTGGTGTTGATAATGACAAGTAACAAATAATGGATGACGTTTTCAAATTATTTTCGATATTAAAAACGATTTATATGAAAGTGTTGGATAAAATCTTGTATTAGACACACGTGAGTTAATACATATAAGTCACTTAAGAAAATTACCTCTCCCGTCCTTCGGGCTCGAGAGTTAAACTTTCTCGGTGACTTATATGTAATATAACTCACTTATCTAATAAAATAACTATTATCCAACACTCATATAATATCTACATAATTGATCAGATTTTTGAGGATATAAAGTGTAATTATAAAAGTCACTAGCGAGCTAAAGTACCTCCTTTAGCTCACTAGTGAATTATAGATAATACAAAATTTTGTTGCTGGTGTTGACAATGACAAGTAACAATAAATAATGTTGACGTTTTCAAATTATTTTCGATATTAAAAACGATTTATACGGAAAGTGTTGGATAAAAATTTGTATTAGACACGTGAGTTATTACATATAAGTCACTTAAGAAAACATCTCTCTCGCCCTTCGGGCTCGAGAGTTAAACTTTTTTTGCGTGACTTATATAATATAACTCACTTCATCTAATAAATAACTATTATCCAACACTTACATAATATCTACATAATTGATCAGATTTGAGGATAAAGTGTATTATAAAGTTACCAGTGAGCTAAAGTACCCTTTAGCTCACTAGTGAATTATAGTATTATTATAGTTACCAACAAATGCATTACAACCAAACAAGCTTGCTTTCCAAAAATATAAAATTTTGTTGCTGGTGTTGACAATGACAAGTAAGAAAATAATGGATATCGTTTTCAAATTATTTTCGATATTAAAAACGATTTATACGAAAGTGTTGGATAAAATTTGTATTAGACACGTGAGTTATTACATATAAGTCACTTAAGAAAATTACCTTTAACTTTTACTTAAACTTTTCTTTGCGTGACTTATATGTAATATAACTCACTTATCTAATAAATAACTATTAATGTTATTAGAGCAAGAACAATGCAATAATGTTTAAACCTTTTTTTTGATGATCGTAAAAAAAAAAAGATTTTTTTCTAAATAAACAAAATTGGCTTTTTAAATGTATTTTAAATCCCAAATTTCTTTTTCTTATAACAATTTTAAATATTAGCAAAATTAAAGGTACTTTACTCTCAAGCAAAAATTACATTTTTGACGAAACGTCGTAGACCAATAATACAATTTCATATCCAATGTTCGCAATTTAGCTTTTGGACCATGCAGAATTTATTAATGAAATTGTTTTCCATATGACGCCAAAGTTACGTAGACACACTGTATAATAGAGTACACAGTAAAAGCCTAAGCTACGGTTTTTAGGACTATCGGTCGGTGGAAGCCGACGCGATTTACGTTTGACTAAATCAAAAAACACTTTTACCTCACTCATCTAAGTCAAACTGTAGGGTCAATCCCGGAATCTTACGGAATTAGCTAAATGTCTGTACATTCTTTTATTTTGGTACAAAAATACTCTCTTCCTAATCCCCTATGATATCGTTTAAGAAACTCGAAACTCGAAATATGACAAGTCAAATGTCAAAAATATCAGTTATTTGCAAAATAAATATCTCACTTCCTTTGCTTTTAAGCGCATTTATATTTATAATAAAAGTTGTAGAACAGAAAAATCTTTACAAATTTGATTTTAGGCATTTTTGCCTAACCAACGGACCCGATAATAGAGGGCGCAGAATATAAAGCACTTTACTGTATGTACCTTAGCACGCAATCAATCGTGATATGAAGCAAATAATTAAGTAAAGAGAACATATTAGACTAAAAATTACGATTGATTGCGTGCTAAGGTATGTCCATACAGTAAAGTGCTTAAAATTCTACGCTCTCTATTATTCGATCCAGGAGACAAAAAAATGCCTAAAATCAAATTTTGTAAAAATGTTGAGTTCTACAACTTTTATAATAAATATAAATGCGATTAAAAGTAAAGGAAACAAGATATTTGCAAAAACTGATTTTTTGACATTTGACCTGTCATATTTCAAGTTCCTTACACGATATCATAGGGGATTTTTAAAAGAGTATTTTTTATACCAAAATAAAGGTATATGTACAGATATTCAGTTTATTCCGTGAGATTCCGAGGTGAAGGTCTAAATTAATTGGGCTATTTTAAATGAAACCACCTTCAGATGAATATTTGATTTGGGCGAACGTAAGTCGCGTCGGTTTCAGGAGCCCGACAATCCTAGGAAACCGTAGCTTTAGAAATGAATTGTACCTAATACCCTAAACAACTGACTGGGGAGCTACTAAAGTCATCATAAATATAATTAAAGCTCTGTATGGAGTAATAATTATAATTTTGCAACATGTACTATTATCTTGCCTCTATGTATAAACAGTTCTGTTGGCTCATGTTTATATTTACTGTAAATACTAATGTTTGTATAGTATACAGACAAGAAATAATGCATATTCAACGTTTAATGATAAGTAAATATAGAAACTCCAAAAGTATACTGCAATAAATTTAACTTAATTGTTTAAACTATGAGTGATCGCGAATTACTTTGTGACAAACAAAGTTATCAAGGTGAGATTTTTGCAAAAAGCCTTAGTTTTTTTGCTTACTGGGTGAGTAAATATCTTTAAAACCGCTACAGCTGCATTTACCAAATATGGTATCCAAGATGTTTTGGACATGTGGAATTGAATAGTGATCTCGGCTCTGTTGTCAGTGTGTGAGAGATATGATACACTACACTTTTATCAAAAAGTACGTTCGCGCCTTAATATTATTAAAACTCCCAGGCTGTGTTTACCAAATTCAATATTTGGGACTTTTAAGTCATCACTAATTGATCAGTGATATCAGCACTATTGCCAAATTTCAATACAATTGCGGTGTTGTCATATGAGGGTAGCTGGTAAAGATTGAATTTTTTAAATTTGAAATTTTACCAAACTTGGCACGACAGTGATGCATCGTACGGTCTGAGACATGCCCATTGGCCAGTCAATGAAATCATACGTGGATCGGATAGCCGTATAGCGCCGATGTTCCCCGAGCTAAGCTTTGAGTTTACCGGAGGTAATCTTTTATTACAGTTCATTACGTATAAAAATAAAGAATTAGGGATTTAAGGTCAGTTGTTGTAAACAAACAATACAAGAAAAAGTGAATAATTTTATTGTTACATCTTGTGGATAATATGTAAGTAAAACTTATGAATACGTTGTTATTTTTTGTGTGTGGTATGTGGTCGGTCACGGTGCGGTTATATTAGGCCTAAAGCATTTGATAAAAACGGACAACGGTGATTATGTGTAGCTAATCCTTAAAACTGTGTTACCCTATTTGTAAAGGTTTATTTTAGGATCAGGTTTTATGTCAAGCGTGGAATAATTGACTGATATTACTGCCCTTTGATTAAATACAAAACTTTTTGCAACGTATCCTCCTACATTTCACTAGGAAAACGCACGGCCACGGGCTTGTTGCGGTTATGTGAGGCCCGACCTTATGAAGTCTCGCTTCGATCTTCCTAGAAGAATTTAGCGTACAGTCGCCATTTTGAATTATTAAATTTTTGAGTTGCTACTGTTTTGATCGAGGTATTATATTTATTATACCTGTTTTTAGGTTACCAGTAAATAATTATCTAGCACTGGCAGCTTTTTACATTGCACTATAATGAAATTGATCGTGTTACCGTATATAACAACATGTTTGCTAATTAGATTTAATTTTAATGTATTGCCGAATGGACGAAATTAGCAATTATGTATATGTTCCAAAATGTATCCAATAACATACATTCTATACCCAAGTTTTTGTGGATCATTAGAGTTAATGTAAAGTAATTTATACAAAATATGATTTTTAATGCAAAGATTACAATGTGAACCGTTTTATAGTATTTAACGTGTAGATAGTGTGAAAAATATTATTGGTATCTTTTTTACATTAGGCACAAAAAAAGCGCAACAAATTATTAAATCTTCTTCACTTAACTGTGAATAAAAAATTTCACATTGCATTTACCAAAAAAAAGGCATATTTTTATAATAATTGTGACTATTTAATTTATTTATTAATAATGCAACCTTTATTGTTCCTATTTACATTTTTATTACGATTCTTATAAAACGGCTATTTTAGGAGTATGAACGGGACCTATCAGACACACTTACTATTAACAATCCAAATTATTTTAAAATACATAAGGATATACTTTTTATTTTGCATGAATAATACTCTGAAATATTAATGCTGATAAATAAATCGTTAAAAATAATTTATTTTTTTGTGTCATTTTGCATTAATTAAAGGGTTTTAAAGTGTGGTATGAGTGAGACAAATAAAAAGAGACATCGATGGGACATAATTAAACGGATATAATCGTTCTAAATGTTTAATTTTTATTTTTCTTTTAAATTACAAGAAACAGATTATTTTACACTACCAGTGTACCGAACACTTAACAATATAAACTGTTTTAGTGATATATTCGGTTTGTACCAATAATATAATCTTTGATTTACCGTATCGCTATAACATTAATATAATATGCCGCAGGTAATTTCTTCAAACCTACTTCACATTGTCGCATATGACATTAGTGGAGTGTCGCTTAAAAAACATGCGAAATAAGCGAGATTAAATTGATGTCGTACGCGACACTATGTACCTAAGATTGGAGAATGTGTTTTTAAACGTTAGAACTACATGCTAATAGGACATTTAGATTTTTTACATTTACCAAACAACATGATCAAACTTTTTGAGTCCTTAATTAACTCTTTTCTTTTTTACTTTTTGCCATGCCTTTTTTTATATTTATTTTGAGATCATTAACAGTTCCTTTTCCATGGGATGTTGCAAAGAAGTTTAAGAACCACCGCCAAAATTTTGTTCCATATCCATTAAATACCAAATTTTGTTTAGGTAAACTGGTTTGAGCCCGCGCACCCGTCACTAAAAAAAAACGTCAACCTCGTTAAAGAGCCGCGCCTTAATTTTTGCTTCAACAATCTGTTTTAAAAGGCACATATGGAAACTTTTGTGTCCTTGTGCATTTGGATAAGACTAGAACGAGCCTTTCTTTTCCTGAATAATTTCTTTGTTTAATTTTCTCCCATTAACCCTCTTCCTACTTGCTTTTTGGTTTTTCTTTGGATTTTAAACCATAGTTATATAAAATAATGTTAGTACTTTATATAAAAAAAGTTCTATCGCGCCTTCTTGGGGAGTTATTGACCTTCAAGTTAAATTAAAAAAACATTTTATTTATAACTTTTGAACGATTGCTACAATAATAATATGTTGTTATTTGGGCATTTAAATAAACTTATACTAATGTTTTTTCCATAGGCAAATAATGCGCAGTAGTCATAATTAGACAGGGTGAGACGATCTTTTTTTTTGTTTATTTATGCATTTTTTTACAGAGGTGAAAAAATTTGACATTTGGTTTGACCATTTAATTTCTTTATTATTTTCGTACAAAACAGGTATACTTTATTTAAATCAATATCTTGTACCGTTTTCACATAAAATCGTATTTTAAATCAGATATACCCCCATTTTGGCGTAATAAAAAAAAAAATATTTTGAGAAAATTATTAAACCTGGTAAAATTATAAAAACAGTCTTTAAATATGTTATAAAGCTTAAAGGGGTTTTAAATAAGATTTTTAAATATTTTTACCACATTTTACTAGCTTCCTCAAAAAATAATTTTTTATTCATGCAACATAGAGGTATGTCTGGTTTTTAAAATGCGATTTTATGAAGAACGGTCCAAGATATCGATATAAATTAGGTATACCTGTTTTCTACAAAAGTAATAAAGAATTTAAACGTTGAAAGCAAAATGTCAAATTTTTTACCTCTGTAAAATGCATACAATAAAGAAAAAAATTTCGTCTCACCCTGTAAAATTATGACTTACCGCGCAATCATTTGCCTATGGAAAAAAGCACTGGTAGGAGTTAATTTGAAGGCCCAAATATTATTAATATTGTGGCAACCGTTTAAAAGTTATAAGTGAAATACAATTTTTTAAATCTAACTTTAAAGGTTAATAACTCGCTAAGGAAGGGCGATAGAACTATTTTTAAAATAAAGTACTGACATTATCTTGACTCACTCTATTAAGCCCTTTTATTTTTGATCTCCCCTTTTTGGACACCCTGTATAAACAATTTTTAAAAATCATGGCCGCCGTAATCTATATATTAAAAAAATATATATAAATAAAAGAGATAGATTTTAAAATTATATAGGGTGTAATTAAATTTAGTTTTCATCCAATAGGCAAAAAAATAACGGATAAGGATTCCGAACTATGACATTTTAATATGAGATTTGCATGCTAAATTCTGCTTAGTACTATAGAGAACATGTAAGAAAAATCTGCTAACACAGCATTGTTCCAAAGTACCTTTAACATTGGCATAATAGAGAAGGAAGTATATAACTGCTGACCACATACTATACCGAAGCACTAAACATAATAATTTAACTTTACAACGCTTAATAAAGTATGAACATTTTGAACTAGTCCAAAACATATAACTAATGCATACTTAGACTCCCGAGGCAACATCGCATTTGAAATATTAATATATCTGGAATGGAATTTCGTAACTAGACAGACCGGGGGCAACGTAATGAGGTTTGCTTCCTAAATAACATCTTTTAATAATTTAGCCATGTTTTATGGCATCGTTATACCGCTGTGGCATACCTAATTTAGCGTTTTAACTTTACTTAATAAATCATTAGGACTTTAGGAAATTTTTAATACGCAATTATTAGCAATCGAAAAATTTTATGGCCGGTTTATTATTTTAATTTGTTGCACATACAGTATATTCACGGATGGACTTGGACTATAATGGTAGTAAGGACCAAAAATTTTAATATTTGAAAAATTCGTGTTTGCAGAATAAATTCACGTTAAGAAACAAATTATGTCCCGTACAGTCATCTTAAAAATTATGTGAATGTGAACATGTACCAAGAGAAAATTGCCTATATTTTTAATAATTTAGCAAAGTGTTTAATAAATCAAATATGAACATCCAATATCTAAAATTTCGGATGGAACAGTATAATTTTAATTTTTGATAACAACGTTTATTTAAATTCATTTTTTTACCTGAATTTTATAAGTAGGTTTTTATAGTTTATTTGTTTTCTTGGAGTTAAAGTATAAAAAAATATTTTGCCTTTAGAATAAAGATATTTAGGAAAACTAAACTTTTTATAAATTACGTAGAAGTATTCTCCCCTTGCATAATGTAATTAAAGTTGAAAAATAGTTAAAAAAATATTTAATATAAAACAATTATTTTTATTTAGGTTACATAAAACTATATTACTCTACAGAGAAGGTTGTAACTTCTAAACATAGGTTTACGGGCTTCTTGTAGAAATTATTTTATCAATATCCAATGAAATTAGTTCTTATCGAGGCTGCCACACGTAAACTGATCCCTTGGTCTCCTCTTAAAAATATGGAAAACTTTTTATTAAAAATTACTGTTACTGGTGGTCTGACTTTGGCATTAATTTTGTAAATTAATTAAATGGTAAATAATTACACCTTTAGGTGTTATAACCAAATAGGAAAATAAAAATAGTAAAGAAAATGTTTAGCCATATAATAGGTTTTTCATAGTTTATTTGTTTTCTTAATTTGGTTTGTAAAACTCTTTATTTACAAACATGTATGTAATGTTGACATTTCTGACTTTTTAAAAATTTGAAAGTGTCACTTTTCTGACTTTTCCTTTTGGCTGAAAGAAAAGTAACCCTAGCAACAGTCGCAAAAATTTAAAAGTCTGCCAACTTGACATCTTATCTGATATTTAAGACATCTCTGTGATACCTTTACGCTCGATAAATGCCTGGTGTCGTAATTATTTAACAAATTAGGAATAATTTTGCTGGGTTGACACATTTTTGATTTAAAAACAAATTTAATAGAAATAAAAAAAAATGGTTGTTAATAAAATAGTATACAAACCTCGGTAAAAAGTTTTATTACTGTCTCGAAAAATGGCTTACCTCGGCGCTCCTCGCCTTTGTCAACCATCAGTTTCTCTTGACAGTAAAACACTCTCAACCTCGGTTTGTAATATACTATTCCTGTGATATGAAAGGTATTTGTTACATGCAAAAAAGTTCTTATGACATTAAATAATTTAAATACTGTGGTAAAAATTTAGACCCTTAGGTTTGTTTTTTTAACATGGCTTAACTATGTTTTTTTGCTGGTATTATTTAATGTAAGATAATAGGTTTGTTCCTACAACAGTCAGGAACAGTTTGCAAACCGTCAGGCTCGTGCGTTGGAGATAAAATCCGTTGAATTTTGTCTTGTGCGCATGGTCTGACAGTTTGCAAACGGTTTCGAACTGCTGTAGGAACAAGCCTAATATTAACTTTATAAATTTGCTTTAATAATGGTAAAAGTACAATAATACAGCGTGTCTACTTAAGTTCGCACCATATGGGATATTTTTATTGATTTTACGAAAAAAGTTATTCTTTATAAAAAGTTCTGCATGGTCTAAAACCCAAAATGCAATCAGCAGATATTAACTATTTGTAGTGGTATACGAGGTATGTTAAAAAATGTGAATTTTGCTCAAGGCAAAAATACCTTTATTTTTAACAATATCGATTTTTTTATATCAAAAAGCGGTTTAGAATTAAAAATTACTTTCAAATATGCAAACTTGGCTATTTACTGAAAAAAAAGGTTTAATTCTCACCATGAGGATTTTTTTAATATTGATTTTACGAAGAAAGTTATTGTTAATAGAAAGTTTTGCATGGCCTAAAACTTGAAATTCAATCGTTAGATATTATTTTTTGCAGTGGTATACGAGGTATGTCGAAAAATGTTAATAATGTTAAAAATGTAAATAATTACCTTTTCATATTTGTAAGTTATTTTTATTCTAAACATCTTTTTCTTATAAAAAAATTGTTTTTGTTAAAAATAAGGGTACTTTTCTCTTAAGCAAAATTACATTTTTTGACAAACCTCGTATACCACTGCAAAAAATAATATCTAAGGATTGCATTTTCGGTTTTAAGCCATGCAGCATTTTTAATAAAGAATACCTTTTTTCGCAAAATGAATAATTAATTATAAAAATTGTAATAAACAAATTTTCAATGATAAGAATTGAAGTTTAAAGTTGTTGATTTTTTTAGTAAACAGTTAAAATTGCATATTTGTAAGTAATTTTCATTTCTAAATAACTTTTCTTATAAAAAATCGATATTGGTAAAAATATCGGTATTTTTCCCTTGACCAAAATTCACATTTTTTCACATACCTGGTATACCACTGCAAATAATAAATATCCGCTGATAGCATTTTAGGTTATAGACCATGCAGAAGTTTTTATCAAGAACTTTTTTCGTAAAATCAATAATAAAAAGTTTCCCATATGGTGCGAACTTAAGTAGACACGCTGTTTATATTTTTTCGAAACTAAAAGGTCAATAACTGTCTAAAATATTATTTTAGCCTCCCTATCACCCAGTATCACCCGTATCATTTACGATCTCATCTTTCTGGACTCTCTGTATATGAAGAAAAAACTGTATAATTTAATACCGCAATAATAAATTGGTATAATAATAGAAAAATATGAGCAAATTACTTAAGTTGTATAATCTGCTACTAAATCTATTTTTTGCCATACAAAAAGACTTTCCAGTTGGTACCTGTATCCACTACTGCAATTTAATAAATTATTTTGTTTAGCAGAAAAGCAACTGCAATTAATAATTTGGCAATTCTAAAAATATACTTCAATAATTAAAAAAAAAAGATATTAAGTTCTCCTATACAGGTTTTAGCCTTTTTTACCTTTGGATGAACCACGAAGGCTAAAAGCCTAAATATTAACGTACCCTGGGTGTCTTAAGCGAGGTAAGAGGGAGTTTGTTCACACGGGACTTAAATACTAGAAACTCTAGGGATAAGAGAACGAACAAAGTGGGAAGTTCGGGGCCTGTCCAGTTGGACCGTATAGGGATGCATACGCGCAGCACCACGAGTTTCTTTGGTGGGTACCATGAGTTGACGAACTATACTGGACAATTCTTCAGAGCAGAAGCCAAAAAGTACCTATAAAAAAGCGATAAATCCCCCACAGCCCGACGATGGCCAAGAAAGGGATGCCTTTTTGTAAGTGAGGAATCATTATTTCTCTAAAAAATGGGCGGTCAAAGCAGTTCGTCTAAAGCACTAAATTGATGTGGTTAAAATTTTCTTGCCTAAACTTATTTAACTGACTTTCGTAAAATAATTAGTATATTATCTAAATCCTTAATAAAAACATCAATAGGTTCTTAACCCTACAAACTTAGGCTATATATTTTTTAAATAAATTATTTTATTTATTTATTGCAAAATATTCTCTAAAAAGAATTACGAATATAACAGGTTCTTTAAAAATAACGTAAGAGGCCTTGTTAGGTTATATATTTAATTTAAACTACAATATAGTTTTAATCATAAATAAATTTCACCACAAGACACTTTTAGGTTCAACAAAACATTAGATATTTAAATAAACTTCTTATAAAACCTGACGACATTGAAAAAACAAAATTACATTACCATAATGGTTAGTTTTAACAGTTTGCAAGCTAAAAATGTATTTTAACAACTATTTAATTAAGGTTAGCAATAATAAATAAAGCACAAGCATATTTCTTGCATTTAATATTATAATATAAAGAAAATTATGTAGAGTTGCGCTTAGCGGTCGAATTTTAATTTATTTTAATTAAAATTAATTTAATAAAAATTGAAACGTAAATAATATAATGTAAGTCAAAGATAAAATTAAATATTAGGTACTTTTATTGTTTTTTTTTACTAATTTAAACAAATATTTTTACTAACAATGGACCGATAATTATTAAATAATTTTTCAGTATGCCATGACAAAATATTATACCGAAAACTCAAATTAATAGCACTGCAAACATACAAGTTTAACTTTTAATTCTTGAGTTTTAAACCAATTAGTCCATTTATTTAATTGAATAGAAATTTAGCTGTTGCGACAATCATGAAACTAATTAATTGTTTACTGACTTGCTGTATTGATCCACTTATTGTAGCTAATTAAAATAAAAGCCTTTGTTATTAGGTTATGTACAAAATATACAATTATCAAAAAATACCTGTACTACAAAAAATATAAGGTGTATTATAGTTTTAAAAAAGAGTTATTTAATTTTTTTGGTTTGTTTTTAATTTACAATGTATTTTAAAAGCATTTTTAAATATTAGCTTAATCATTGTGTAAAGAATTTTTATTTAAATTTTGCCACCTACTTTTAACTATAACTAAGTAAAATAGAAAAAAACGCTCTGTTAAAAGTTTCATACTTTCTTATGTATTATCTTTTGAGCATGAAAAACAAACAAATTATCTATATTATGGCACTAATAAAAAAATCCTTTAAAAAGCTTTACCAAAATATAATATTTTATATATCTATCTATATCTATAATAGTTTTGGAAATATGATCATTTAAATTTGGGTATAATTTCCATTACATCTACAGTCTCAGCTTAGTGCCATAGGTAGGTATAATGGAAATTATATCTACTATTTTTAAGATGTAAGTAGCAATATTTCGAAAATTCGAAAACTAATAAAGATAGGTATATTAAATGTAGTATTTCTGTAAAGATTTTTAAAAGACCTCTTTAATTGTTACATATGTTCCATTTATACATGTTTACCTCATCATTTTTCTTAAGTTTTTAATGTTAATTTGTTTTTTTATGCTCAAAAAATAGTAAATAAGAAAAGTAAACTGTTAATATATTCTTTAAGTCTAACTTTAAAGTAATCAATATTATTATATTTTTCTTATTTATTAACGGTCGTATTCACCAAGCTCTCACTAACTTTATCAGAGTGATAGCATCTAATGCCAATGCTTTTGGCATTGGCATTAGCTGCTATCAGTCTGATTAGGTTAGTTAGAACTTGGTGAATACGACCGTAAGTAAAATAAATTAACTAAGAGCAATGGGTCGGTACTATGGTGACCTGGAGGAAGGTGTGTAAACGATTCGGTATTATTTGAAAAAAACGGGCTCAGTTTTCAGCGTTTTTATTAAAAAACAATAGAGGCGCTCGTGATGACTATAAGATATTAAAAGAGCGTTGCCAAGAATACGAATAACGATTTTATAAAGTGAAAGAATTACTTATTTTACTTGACAACATTGCGTCAAATTCAAACTCTCAAAAACAATGACGGGTAGCAACAAAATTTGAAACATATTGTCAAAATATTTCTTTTTGTGGATTGTATTTATTAAAATAAATATTTTTAATATATAATATGCAATCAAGTAAAAATTGCTTTGTTCCAAATTGTAATTGTAAGACGTCTTTTCGAACAACAAAGAAAAGGATTGGGTGCCAGCCAGATATCTCTTTTAAAGCCCCATCGGTAAGTATTGACCTGTAAATAATTTTTTTTTATAAATTTAAGTGTAAGTGCCTTAAACTAATCTTCTTGTTGTGCGTTTACTCCTAAATTATTCCTAAAAGATACGTATATATCAATATTTACATTATGTAATTTGACTTAAAACTAGGGTTGTCTTTACATAAGTTCCTATTGTACCATGTTCCATAATATATTGTACTAGTCAATAAGTTTTTAACAGGTTCTAAAAAACTCAAATTATTTTTTTATTTTATGACAAATTTAATTTTTGCCTTTTTTAAATTTTAATAAATAAAATATAAGGGTCTTTATTTATTTATTTCATTTTTAATTGACTCTTAAGTCTTATCGGGTCCTAAATTTGGTATATGGAGGTTTTTTGGGTCGCTGATATCGAATCTGAAAAAAAATCAGAAATGATTTTCCAAGAAATTCATCATCAATGTTAAACATTAAACTAGCCTTATGTACTTTACCACGTACATATTATTATGTTCAATAGCCTAAAACTTACTTCTCAGTGCCAAAGTGAACTAAATAAGCTTTTACTATCTTATAATAATTATTAGTCCACTTTGGTCCTGATAACTAAGTTTTGTGCTGTCATACACGTTAAAGCACCTGTTTTTATTTGTAGGATAATTCGTTGTATTTCTCAAAGCCCCATATTATTTATGTTTAAAGTCTATTTAATTAGTCTATTGCTACATCATACATTTAGTAATACAATTTATTATATACATACTTATCACTTTTATAAAATTTTATAAGGTATAGGACATAATTTTAATATTTAATAATTAATAATTTGAATTTTATTTTTATTTTTAATCATAAATGATTTTCCAAGAAATTCATCATCAATGTTAAACATTAAAGTAGCCTCATGTATTTTACCACGTACATATTATTATGTTCAATAGCCTAAAACTTACTCCTCAGTGCCAATGTGAACTAAGTAAGCTTTTACTATCTTATAATAATTATTAGTCCACTTTGGTCCTGATAACTAAGTTTGGTGCTGTCATACACGTTAAAGCACCTGTTTTTATATGTAGCATAATTCGTTGTATTTCTCAAAGCCCCATATTATTTATGTTTAAAGTCTATTTAATTAGTCTATTGCTACATCATACATTTAGTAATACAATTTATTATATACATACTTATCACTTTTATAAAATTTTATAAGGTATAGGACATAATTTTAATATTTAATAATTAATAATTAAAATTTCTATTTTTATTTTTTAATCTTCGTAAGCTCTCGCTAAAATTCAACATTATTATATTCATAAATGCAACCATAATGCAACTTTCCAGTCCAAGATTCCTATCCCTATTCCCCCTAGGGGAATAAGAGCTAAAACTAAATTAACCAAATAATTACAATACGTTTATTATTATTTAACCGGAAATTGCACAATAAAACCTAAATTATGATATTATTAAAAATTTAGTACAAATTACTTTTGTACTAATTTTTTACATTTACAATGTAAACAGCATCCCTAGAAATCTTATAAGGAACAACAGTACCCTCTGGTGTCATAT
Source organism: Listronotus bonariensis (assembly GCA_014170235.1). Taxonomy (NCBI): domain Eukaryota; kingdom Metazoa; phylum Arthropoda; class Insecta; order Coleoptera; family Curculionidae; genus Listronotus; species Listronotus bonariensis. The sequence goes on from JACEGR010001156.1 coordinate 28,736, forward strand.
TTAGAAATTTAATTTAAGCAAAAAACAATCTCGTTTTTAAAGCACGTCGATTACACACCTTTCTCTAGGTCACCATAGTCGGTACCTTCCATTATACAGGGTATTTCTTAACTACGTTACGAAACTTTAAGGGCGGTAATTGCTTATATTTTTTATAAAGAGAAAATTCTATAAACATATGTCCGACTCGCTTTATTTTGAGGATGTGACATTTTTTTTAAGTAGGTACTTTTTAAATATCCTAAAAAATTATTTACCGATTTGGAATAAATTCGCTACACTTATTTACTTTTCATGTAATAATGCACTTGTAAAGCTCTTACCTTAATTAAGACAATAGAGCCCAGTGGCGTATCAGTGGGCACTACAGCCAATATCATTAAGAAAACAAGTACGCCACCGACCTATTAGTCAAGTTTTAGTAATTAAAAAAAAGGAATAAAAGTGCAACTTCGTAGTCCTTGGTGTTTATTCGTATCTGGCTTAGTTTTCGAAAAAATAAGCCACTTTTAGTCATTTTAAAAAGTATCCTAAACAGTACATAATGAAATCCCAACCTAAAAATAAACAATGTTTGACCTTTGTAAATAGGGAAAATGAAAATATTCGATAGAACACACAATTAAAGATTTATTTTAAGGCAAATAATGGTTTTATTTGTATTTTTGCTTTTTATATCGTATTGTCTATGGGTACTCTTTACAAAAATTTTGAGAGGCTTAAATATTTTATATATACAAGAAACTAAATGGTTAAATTGTTAATTGCTCAATTAAGAAAATATTGAAACTCCATTGGAAGTCAGTGGCGTACTCTTTTATCACAATGATATTGACTGTGTTGCCCACTAGGACGTCACTGGACCCGATAATCCTAATCTAGGCAATTATTTCAATAAATAAGTTATATATATATATATATATATATATATATATATATATATATATATATATATATATATATATATATATATATATATATATAATAGTTTTCTCCCAAGTAAGTATTTATAAACAAATAGAAGAATGATTTGAACATGAAATTTTTCTTATTGCAACAAAATTTTTATTTAGACAAAATATTTTTTTATTAGATTTGATGACTATGATCACTAACCATCATAAAATAATAATTTAAGTAATTAAACTGTTCTTGTTTTACTTGAAACAAATTTTAATTTAATGGAAAACGTATTGAAGTCCAGGTTATTATTGATGTCAGGTAAAAACGTGTCCTGTGCATTAGAATATATTATGACTAGTTTTAAATTTACTGCTTCGAATGTTTTTTTTTTTAATGTTATATTTTTAATTATTAATTTAATGAAAACATTTACTTCTTATAAAAAGTTCTGCATGGTTTTAAACCAACAAAACCACCATCAGATATAAATTGTACCAGTTATATATGAGGTTTGGCCAAAAATGCAATTTTTGGTCAAAAGTAAAGTAACTGTATTTTGAGTAACATCGAAAATTTCTATAACGAAAATTTGTTTATAATTAAATATTACTTATAAATATGCAATTTATTTTATTTACAAGAAGCATCCCTTTTTATTTCTGCAATAATGGTATAAATTTATTTTTCTTCATTAGAGCATTTTACATTGCATTTGCTTTATATAACGTTTAATTAAAAAGTTTATTTAGAATTGGCTCATAAACGTTATAGTTAATAAACGTATTACACTACTAAACAAACCTAAATTTTTAACACTATTGCAGAAAAAAATTTACAGGTTGAGCTAAATAACATAACACATAGGCAATGTGAGGAAAAGAGACAATCTAACTAAAAAGCGGCATGTAAACATGCGTGACTAATACTGCTTCTTTTGGTATTCTATTACTCGCCAATGTACCAAAACTGCTGGCTCAAGCAGTATATATTTTTCCAAATAAGCAAAACTGCATATTTTAAAGGAATTTTTAATTTTAAGTATCTTTCTTTTAGGGGATGTCCAGGACTACCTAAGCAAATTTAAATATTCTAAAGTGTCAGTAAAGTCCGAGCGTTTAGTAAAGGGGCCAACCACGTCATCATTATCTACGCGAAATCTTCTGTAAATCTCTTTTAATCGCGGTTTCGAGGGCTTCGTATCGTTACCTAGAAAGTAGACATTTTAAAGATTTGATTTAAAAAAATAAATAACATTTTAAATTACGGGATGAGGGAATAAGAGGAGATTTTGCGCAGAGAATGATGACGTCGGTGGCCTCTTTATTAAACGCGCGGACCATAACATATATTTCTGTATTAAAAGCGGTGTTGATTTCTCAAATCTATTGTTTTTATTATGGTTTGCTTAATTTTTTGATAGGTGAATGTTATGAGTAAAAAAATTTACGTTTAGCACAGCAATGAGCAATACTTATTACTATAAAATAAAATATTTTTAAATAAAATAAACCACATATAAACCACATAACTTATTATCTAACGTTAATAATAAATCACAGACATTCAGATTCTTTTAAATAATAAAATTATAGGTATAAGACTAATAGGTAAACTCTAATATAAAAAAATATTTTTATCACATTAAAGATAAGATATTAAATAAAAAAAAAAAAAAGTTTGGTCAAGCACCTAAATTTTGTAATATTAATTATGCAAATTAACTTTAATGTTTGTCATTGTTTGTATGGATTGACTGATAGATATTAGATTGATTAGAGGTTGCGTTTAAAAATTAGGAAGGTGAACATCGTTACCTGCTGGGCGGGGCTTCCCGGAACAATTTTCCATATTAAAAAAATACAGGAACTTTACTCTAAAGCAAAAAATAACCTTTATTAGCCAAACCTTATAGACGACATACAGGTTCAGTTAAATAACATAACATATAGGCAATGTAAGGAAAAAAGACAATCTAACTAAATCCCGGCATGTATAAACATGCGTGACTAATAGTGCTTGTTTTTTATTCTATTGCTTGCCGATGAACCAAACAGCGTTGCTCATATTGTATACAATTTTAGTTCATGCATGGTTAATGCAAAACTTTTTATAAAAAAACAAATTTTTCGTAAAATTATTAAAAAAACGATATTACGTAGATACACCGTAAATAATCGGAGGAAAGCAGCAACAATTTTAAAGGGGTATTATTAATTTATAAGTTACGGGATCCTAAAAATATTACCTTCTATAAAAGTTTTTTTTGTTTAAATAATGAGCCATTTTTTCCTAAGCTTAAATTAAACATACTGGGAATAAACGATAAAATTAACTGTTTGTTGATTTTTTTATTGTTGTACCCGATGAGGATAAAAGTGCTTAAGAAAATAAAATAATCAGCTATTGTCATTTTCAGGCATTGTGGTAATTGTGCGCTCAACAAAGACAGAAATATTTTTTGTTACAGAAGAGGCAGCACGGAAAAATAGGTTTTAAATGGTTTTACTTCTTTAATCTTAATTGAGCAAGCACTTTTATTTATTTATTTTAGATAATTATTTTAAATAAAATAACAAATTGTAGTGGATAGTTTGGAAATAAGCTTTTGATGATACCTTATTAAAAATATTGAAATAGCCAATCTGATTTAATTTTTCTCCAATAAATTTAGACATGGTGATTAAAAAAAAAACAAGATAAAACCGCTACGACTAACAAATCTATTATTTAAAATAAACTAATTTATTTTTACTTGGTTTTTATTTAACTTCTCGTTTATCTTTTATTTACCATTGTATATTTTTAATTTAAAAACAGTTGTATTCCAACTTTTTATCCAAATCGTTATTCAGCAGCTTTTTAATTTAAAGTTTTAATATTAGGATTCGAAATATACTTTATTGGAGCCCATATTATTCGTTAAAAAGCAGTTGAGTATTACTTACGGTTTTACCGGAAATAAACCCAGATCAAGATTTTTAAATTAAAATTTTAAATTAAAAATATATCAATTTGAATTAAAAAAGGAATCAAATAATATCTAGCACCCCTAGTAGCTTAATTTAAAGTTAAAAAATAATTTTAAATTACAATTTTTAAATACGACAAAAATATATAAAAAGACTTTTTTCACTTTAAATTAAATTATTGGTAGTGCCAAAATAGCGGCATGTGTAGTATTTGTCCATTTTTAAAGAAGAAAGCTATTTAAATTTAAATATGAAGTTACCTCTTAAAAAAATACAAGCAAATAAGCTTGTTTACCTATAAAATAATAGCAACTGCACCAACTACCACACATTTTTACACTTTGTTAGGTTGGTTTTCATTTGTTGTCAGACTTATAAAAAAATGTACTAATATAAAAGATTGCTTATTATTATTTTTTGTTTTGTAGGGTTATAAATAATAAAAGAAAGGAAGAGTTATATTTTACAGTTTTTTTATTACGGATTTGATAATAAAACGGTGTTACAAAATTGTAAAATATGCAATTTTATTACTTGACTTAAATTTGTTTTCTTGTGAAAGCAAAAATTAGTTTTTATAGACATATAATAATTAAAATTATATTTTTTGTTACTAAAAAGATGTTATCCCATAAAAAATAAAAAATATACCTGGTGTTTCTCACAGGTAGTTCCCCCTATAACTTTTTTATCTTTTAAGATAGAAAAATTAATTTAAGGATATCATAATTTAAAACAATTGTGAATTGATGGGTCAATTCATTTGTTTTCTTTTATTTCCGGTTTAATCGTAAATGACTGCTTCTTCAAAATTTTAAAAGGCACCACCAATATATTTTATCCTATTTTGATAGAATATGACATTCTGAATACAAGGACACCCCACGTGTCATTTTTTTAACATTTTTGCTGTCAAAAATTTAATTTTTTAAATTCCAATTTAAAGTGCCAGAATTAGGCTAAAACGATTAATTCTTAGTTAAGTAGCAACAAAAGAATAAAATTAGTCTGCTTTTCTTTTAACAACTTCTTAGGGCTGAGTAAAAGTGTGCAAAATACAATTTATTATCATAAGTCCTTGTTTTCAAATGAAAAGAGGGTAACTGTTTTAAGGTATGCTAACAAGCATACCTTAAAACAGCATTTGATTCCGAATAATTTGGTACTACATAGGCGGTATTTTCAGTAAGACTTTTTCTACAGAACACATAATAATTTCATGATGTGGTCATAAATCGATATTACCCTGTAGAACAATGATGAGTTAAGAATAATTTTATTATTAGAATAAAAACCCGAAATACCGCCTATGTGTTACCAAATTATTCAAAACAAAATACTCTTTTAGGATATGCTAACGAGCCATCCTCGTTCCATTTGAAAAAAGGACTTATAACCATAAATAGAATTTTGCACACTTTGACTTCGCCCTAAGAAGTCGTAAAAACAAAAGACGATTAATTTAATTTTTCCATGGCTACTTGACTTAAAATAAACAGTTCTAGCCTTATCATGGCACTCTAGATTTAAATTGAAAAAATTAAAATTTAAAGTGTTAAAACATGACATGTGAGGTGTCATTGTGTTTAGAATGTCATAATCTATCGAAAAAGAATAAAATATTCCGGTGGTGCCATTTAAAATTTTAGAGTAGCAGTCATTTCCGGTTAAACCGAAAGTAATAGAAAATAGGTAAATATACCAATCAATTCAAAATTATGTCAAATAACGATATACCAAATTTCATTTTTCTATTTTTAATGGTAAAAAGGTTAAGGGGGAACCAGCTGTGAGAAACACCCGGTATAGTAGATATTTTTAACAAAACTTGGGACTATTAATTCTTTAATAATAATTGGAGTTATATTGCTAAAGCTAAAAGAAAATTATTTTTATATTTTTAAGTTTTAAATAAAATTATTCAACTTTGCTTAGTTATGTTCAGTAGCTATATGTTACTACACCTTTTAAAAAGTATACAGATTGGCTAACCGGAACCTATTGGCGTGAAAAGGGGCGGGAGTAAAAAAAAGCTTTTTTTTCTACAAATATTAAATACACCAGTTACTTTTGTCACTCATGACACAAATGTTAAACTATTTTCAGAGTTTACTACATTATAAAAGTTGAAAATTTTAATTATTTGTAATTTAAATATAAGTTAATTTTTAATTTTTATTTTTAAACTTAATTTCAACTTGACAACGGTGGCAGAGTCGGCACCGAAACGTCGTTTTTCAATTAGAATTCACTGAGTTGTTTTTATTTTGTTACAGGCGACCGACCAGTTTATAGGGGTTAATAGCGCTGAACAGGGTCAGCTCGTATACCCCAGGACCAGGACCGAAACGACCATTAAATTAATGAATCAGCCTAACCAATATAGAGCATATCTTCAATAAAGGGGGTAGCTGTCCCCTCCCCCAGAAATGACGTCCTTTTTAATACTTACATATACAAAACAACATATTTTGTAAGGAAAATAATAGCGTAGCGTATTTAGATCTGTGATAATAGGTAGCTCAATATTAACAGTATATGTTTGGTTTGTTACCTAAAGATCTTTTTGGAAGATCCATTACCCTTCCCTCCCTCAGAAAATTTAATTATCTACGCCAGTGCCGAAACCTTGGGTCTAGGCTTTATAGAGAGCGTTAGAATTAATACATTTTATTGCTGTCGGGTAGTCGAAAATGATTCCTGACTTTTCCTCAAATACCCCGGTATCAAGTGACAGCAGAAGTGCTAAATTTCCGAACTGCTTTTGGCTACAACAGTAACAGCAGGAACATTAAGGAATGGTTTGCGAGACAATGGGCGTCAAAGCAGTGGCGTAGCATGCCTTGAAGGGACCCCTAATCGCAATGAGATAGGAGGACCAGAAAAGAAAATTGGAGGCCCAAAAAAATGAAGCCAAGAAAAAATATTCCCATTTTCAATAACATTATTATTAAGAATTTCTTATTTCAGCATTGCTTTTTTCGTTTTTATTAAAAAAAAGCTCACTTTTCCACTTTAACCAACAACAATTTAACAGTTTTCTACCACTAATTTTTGCTTACACACATTTGGGGGCCCTATAGTCCGAGGGACCCGTATCATTTATACGGTTGATACAGCGGTAGCTACGCCCCTGTGTCAAAGATTTTACTTTATTGTGGTTATTTTTAAATAATCTGTTTATTATCGAAAATCTTTTTACCTAGATCAGGCCTAAGGGGTTTTCCAGCGTAAAAAATCGACGTTTCTGTTATTCTGTGGTAATATGTAAAGAGAGCCATAGTGCACTCCTTTGCTTATGTTTAAATTATCATATATTCTTTTGCCTCGGTATAAAATGGCTTCACAAAAGAATCATTTTCTTATAGTTTTGGTGCAAACAAAGCTATACTCAGTAAATATTGCTACGGGCAAGCGTTTTTGAGATATAATAACAGTAATTCATATTTAGGTTGGGCGATAGCTGGCAGAAAAATTTGGAGGGTGGGCAGCAAACTGTGCAAATGCAATATTGAAATTAAATAGGTACAGGGCGTCTCAAAATTCAGAACATATATTTTGAGAGCCATTTTTAAGGTCCTATAAACTGAAAACCAAAATCCCCTCCAAGCTACAGCCATCGTAAGTTGGGTAAAAAATCATTTATTTTAAACTGTGGCTACATTTTTCCCTCAAATCTTACGAAAATTTGCACATCCATCAGTTTGGGATTTGTATTAATTGTTTATCTTAAAAAGGTAAAAACCCAATTTTACACTGATAATAATCGGTTTATTAGTTTTTTTTCAGCGGAGGATGGTATCAATGGGATAACGCCTCTTGACTAAAATTTTATATGTACGATCAATTTTTAAAAAGTAAAGCTAGATATTCGCCATTAAGTTATTTAGTGAAACCTAAAAATGCCTTTAAAAACAGCGTATTAGCAAAGACTATTATAGTAGTGAAACTATAATTGTCTTTGGTACCTATTAGCCATACCTACAAATTATTTTTTATAATAAACAAATAATTTTATGTATTTATTTATATACTTTTTGGTTGAACTAAAAGTAAAACTTAAATGCACATTTTTTGAAAAGGGTGGCTAAGAGCCATTGTCACAAAGTACACTTTTTGAATAAAAAGCATGGGAGAATTTACTGGTTAACTCTAATGGTACATACAGAGTAGCACAAAAAGTCGGGACGTTTTAACAGAAATTTCCATTAGTGAAGGTGGTGTCCTCTAAATCTCCTATCTTAAAAAATATAACATTAGATATGAATAGCTCATGTCATGATACCCCTAGAGAGCTAGTTTTTATTACAACATTTAAAACGTTTTAGATATAATTAAAAAAACATAAAAATATTTTATGAACTTTGACACCATGTATCCCAGTTAATATCATCTCTTTTACTGAGGTAAGTTAAGTTAAATAGCAATATTTTAAAGTCACAATTCTCCAGTTAAACTTTGGCCCATTGTTTGGAGACTACCCTGTATATTGTTTTGATAATACAAATAAATTATTTTTTTCCTCTAATAGGGTTTGTAATTTTAAATAATATAGACAAATAAAAATAATAATAAAAAATCTCGATCGAGATCGAAATCTGAGCTGTTATTGAGGACTTTTTTTATCTTTGGACAATCCACGAAGGCTAAAAGCCTAAATACTAACGTACCGTGGGTGTCTTAAGCAAGGTAAAAGGAAGTTTGTTAACACGGGACTTAAAAACTTGAAGATTTGGGGGGAAGGAAAGACCTCTGCTGGCAGTAGGTTCCACAGTCTAGAAACTTTAGGGATAAAGAACGAACGAAATGGGAAGTTCGGGGCCTGTCCAATTTGACCGTATAGGGATGCATACGTGCGGCACCACGAGTTTGCTGAGGGTTGTAGGGGATGCCATTCCCCAGACATGAGATCAATATTCCGGAGAGGGTCGAATTTGGGACACATACAAAATGTATAAATTGGAAGGGGAAAAATACTCATTGGCTCGGAAAAGAAATCCAAGCTTATTTGAAGCCGCGGTGGCTTTCTACGATTGCCTATTTTAGAGCTTTATTGACTCTTTTGTATTCTTTTGTGTAACTAAAATATTATTTTAAAGCAAAACTTTCTAACAATCCAAGAAAATACTATTATGTTATTATACAGAATACAATTTACAAAACAGGGGATAAACGGTTTGAATAAAGCCATGCGGCCCGGCCGTGAAATTTATAGGTACTGAAATAATGAAATGGGCTATCTCATCCATTGGGCCATCTCTCCCAGAATATACCAAATAAGGTTTTTATTTTTTTACAGGGTATCCCAACTGTATTTATACACAAAATAACTTCGTCCCTGTACAAGATACAAAAATAATCTTCAAATAAGAAATGTTTATTCGAATGCCCTCTTTTTATTGACAGTACCAGTTAATATACAAGATGTCCTAAAAACAGAATTTTTAATGTCAAGTTGGGTGTTTTAAATCAAACCCTCTGTATATTTTATCAAACTTTGGCCCTGTGTTAAATTCTACATAAAAAAATGTATAAGACACTATACGTAAATTATTTTTGGTTTTTAGGATATTAACAGTATGCTGATATGCTCATGATCGATTAAAAGTAAAGAAAGAAAATATTATTTTGGTTTTAATTATTTTTAAATAATTCTGTTACTGTCAGAGTGACAAATAATATAATAACATTTATTTATCTGCTGTCGCCTAAGGCATTTATAATATGTCTTTATTTGACATTTCTTGCTAGTTTAAATATAAAACTTATTTTGTTTTTAAGAAAAAAAAGACATTTTTGTGGTAAATTTTTGCGCTAATGGATGATTTTTGACCCCATGTTTATGGAGCAAAGAACCCTTTTTTCAAACAAGGAATCACCTCCTAAAATGTTTCGCAAGTTTTAAAAGCATATTTTTTAATAAAAGTTTAAATTACTCCAACAACTATTAAAAAGTAGCTGGTGTAAAATTTAGAATTTTATAATTGTTTATTAACATTTATTTAAGACCAGTTTCTAATTTTTTCTTTTAATATGTACTTACAACATATTTAAAAATAAATAAAAAATTAATTAGAAACGAAACAAATAAACCATTTTTATGGACCCTAAAGAGAAAAAGAAAAATAACATAAAACACCCTTCGTAAAATATTAAGCAAAAACGTAATTCAGGTCAGATACACCCTCTTTTATGTACTGTTATTTTAATTTAAAAAATAAACAGTTTTATAATTTTTTTGATTTTTTGGCATAGATATAACAAAGTAGAACCCAAAAAAAGTTACTAAGATACCTATCAAATCATTTATCTTAAATACCGAAAAAAGTATTTGAATACTAAATATTTGAATATTTTGAAACAAAAAATATTCAAATACTCAGTATTTACGAATACTAGGCTTGGGTATTCATGAATAAAATTCAGAATACCGAGTATTCAAATACTACCCAACTCTGCTTGAAGGGTTTAATAATTAATTTTAAATAAAAAAACAAACTTTTATTTGGAAAAATAAGAAAAACCCTTTATAGACTTACATGAAGCGCAAAAAGACAGGACTAAGAAAATTTTCAAATTCAGTCCTAAAAATTTTTCCGGTTTTTTGACCAATATTAATTATCTCTTAAACCAGGTATAGCCCCGTTTATCAGAATTATTACGTAGTTCCGGTTTAGTAAAACGTTTCAATGAACCTAATGTTATACAGAAAAGAACCGTATTAGTTTAGGCAGAATACCTGATTGAAAAAAAATTGCCAGTATGCTGTCTGCCTATTTAAGTGCATAACATGTAAAAAAATTAACAATAAACATTTTTTTATTCCTTTAACTACAAGATTTTATGTAAAATTCAATTCTCCACATAATTTATTTATACAATTTTGTTTCATTTTTAAAAATAAAAGTACTTTACACTAAGTCATGTTTTATATTTTTAGTTATAACTTGCCGGTATATTACCAATAGGAGCAAAATGTGAATTTCTTTGGTTTGGACCATGCGACCAGTTTTTCCGAAATGCCGATTATAAATTTAAAAATTTTGTTCTATTTGTCCTCTTGTAACACCAACTTTGGGTCACACTGTATACCCGTAATCCAACTTTTAAATTTGAAATATTCAAAAATACTTTAAAAATCACAGTTTTAATTTTTCGACGAAAATAACACAATGTACGAGTATAATGAAATATGTCAATATTTTGTGTTTTTTGATTTTGTTTTCAATGTTTTTCAATAGAAGTATTTATTTTTTTGCGTTTATAAATAGTTAACAAAAAAACGAAAAAAATATGCCCTTAGCGTACCATTTTTGATATCAATTTAAATCAAAATGGCGGTAATTTATTTTTAATTTTTTTAAGGTAAATTTTCATAATATTTATTGCTAAAAAAAAACAGTATATTAATGGTTATTACATGAGTTGTAGGTTTTTAATGTCGACAACTTTAACATTTAACTCTTTTTCACTAGGATATACTGTTTAGCTTAAAATTGCAAAAAAACATTTTTACCCATATAAAGCACCCCCTTCACCCTTTAACGAGTTATTCTGGTTCGAAAGTATTTTTCTTACAAAGTTAAAATGCACCCAACAAAACTGTATCAATAGTTTGCTGTAAAGCAATTTTTTTACGACTTTTCCTAATGCTATTCCGCCTGATCTATATGTTGCATTTGGACCTAAGTTTTTGAATACCCTATAAAATAATTTAACGCCAGAAAGCCAAAGAGAAGTTTAAAATTTTTTATCACTTTAATAAAACACGCCATATCATCTTTGGTTTTTAAAATATACACACTTAATACTTCAGGATTTTTTTATTTTCTTTAACTAACATTTACCGTAAAAGCCATATCTTTTATATACCTCACAGGTAATAAATCTTTGTATCCACTATAATAGTGAGATTTGTCAAATTTATTTATGTGGAAAAAACATTTTTGAATGAAGTTTATAAAATCGATTGCAACAATACGTTAAAAAAAAATCGTAAATATTTAGAATTAAAAAAATATTATTTTTTAAAGTTTACTTTTCCTATGATTGATGGGATTATTTTGACACAATATCGATCATGTAATATGGTGCAAATGCACTTTTAGTATCTGATTGGTTTGAAAAATTTCTATAAATTTAAATGCAAATAAAGTAAAACACTCTGTGTGTAAGTGATATATTATTAGGTAATGCAATGTCTTAGAGACATTTTACTTTTAAATAGCCCCTATTCAGTTGAACTAATGCTTATGAAAATATATATTATTTTTTAACTTTTATTTGATTTTTTTACATTTTTGAAAATATCAATTTTGTTTTTGTAAATAAGTTTTTATTTATAATATTCTTTATTTCATGTAAATATGCGACTTAAGGTCTGACCAGTTTTATTAATTTTGTAAATAATTTAGCATATTATTCAGTAAAATAGTTTAGAAATTTGTTAAAGGATTTAATGGAAAAAAGTCTAAGAAATATACATATATGTTTATACAGGGTGTCGACAAGGTAGAGTCATAAATAATAGGGGTGATAGAGTGAGCCAAAATAATGTTAGTACCCAATAAAAAAAAATCTATTGCCCTTCCTTATAAGGGAAATATTGACATTTAAAGTTGGTATATAAAAAAACTTATTTCCAGTATAACTTTTAAACTGTTGCTTAAGTACAAAATTATTAAAATATGGCAAAATTATGTAAAACAGTATTTATCTATAAAATTAAAAAGGCCCACAAACACCATTTTTAATAATTTTAAAACATTTTAATGATTAAAAAAAATAAATAAATAATTTTTTTATTTCATACAAAATGCTGGTATATCTGGATTTAAAATGCGATTTTATGGAAAATAGTCCAAGAAATTGATTAAAGAAGGTACACCTTTTTGTACAAAAAAAAAATAAAAGGTCATAGTAAAATGTTAAATTTGTCACCTGTATCAAAAATGCATACATAAAAAAATTCTCTCACACTGTGTAATCGCAGCTTACTGATGAAAAGAAGCATAAGTATAAGGATATTTAGTTGCCCAAATACGGTAGTGTGGCAACATTTCCAAATTTATAATTTAAACAGTTTTTTTATTTTAACTTTGAAAGTCAATATCTCCCGTAGGAAGAACTTTTTTATATGAAGTGTAAACTTTTTTTGATCACTTTATTACCCCTATTATTTATAAATTTACTTTTGCGACCACTCTGTATAAATATTCTCAGATTTTTAGTATAGGCTTTGTTAAGCCCATTTTTAAAAAGCCCCAAGGTTAGGGTTTTTTTCACCCTTTCGGGGTCATCCCACCCAGGTCCGACGACCGCCCCCTAGGTGGTGCACTGCAGCCTGAAGGCTTATTGTACCTTGACCCCTACTCCTTCTCATTCACACACCATTCATTCCATAACTTAGATGGTTGTTGCTCGGTCCGCATCCCCGAGCAGACAACACCGTGTGCCGCCGCCCGAAACACCGCTGCCGTCGGACACCCATCTAAATTATGGGCGCGCATTTCACTGCTTAACTCCAGTGATCGACGTTTGCCGATACAACCGAAGCCGCCACAAGCGCGCCTTAAGGTTAGGGTTTCAGAATTATCTTTTTAAGTGATATTTGATATTATTAACCAAGCAATAATGCCTTGCTTTTATATATTATTTTTTCGCACAATTTATCACTTACCTTATTACCTTATAGATAAGCAAAATCTGTTTCTTAATATATTTAAGGATAAGTTTTTTCCTATTCCCTTATTTAAAATTTTTCGTTTATTAATATTTATTATATGAAGCAAGGCGACACAGCTTGTATTCTAAAAATGCGATGCCAAGCAAAATGGTTTCAATTTTCACTTTATATGGACCATTTTGCTTCACATCTTGAATATAAATTCTGCAAAAACATTCAGGGAATCAGCCCTCATGGCTCGGTTTTACGTTTTAGCGGGTGTTTTTTAGGTCGCGCTTGCTATAAAGATACCTGTAAATCCGAAATATTTAAGATTTTCATTTATTTGAAACCATAGTAAAGAAAAGTTAAATAAGTAAATTTATAGGGTAAAAATAAATACGTTTTAACTTTTAATGGTAACATTGAGAATATTATTAAAAATAAAAATCAATACCAACCATAATATTTATATAAATAAAGTAACCTAAAGATAACCAACAGTTAGGTTTGCACTCGTTAGAAACATTTACGCTTTTGCGCAATAAACAAATAGGTGCGTATTTTAAAAGTTATGGCTAAATACGAATCTGATTCTCCAAACCTCACCGTACTACCCGTACTCCGAACGGGAAACCCAGACAACACGTTGATACATTATGCCCGATAATGTCGATAGACCGTCCTGCGCGTATCAGTTGGTGTGTTCGCCATCCACATCAGTAAAGTAATCTGTAATATCGGTAATCGTGGATACACGTAGATATCTTGCATTGTTCCGAAAAAAATGATGGGCAAGCTCCCAATATTTTATTTCATTAGGATGTATTCGTAGGGGAGATTAAATGAGCTAGGACGGGCTTCGCCAATAGATTCGACGTTAACGGTCAAACCATAGGTCGATCTGATGGATGCATATTCCCTTAGCAAACTCACAAATAGGACCTACATGGCACGGATGCGATTCACTTGGCATACTAATTTGAAACAATACCAAGGGCTATAATGAATGTAAAACTGTCTTAAGGAATGCCGCAGCAACTTGTAGACATTAACATCAACTTTAAAAATAAAATTCCAAAGCAAACAATGCATTTCAAATAATGCTATTATAATATACGGATCTGTTGACACTTGTTTAATCTTTAACCTAATAATCTTATGTTTGAAGCCGTGAAACAATATATTTTTAACAACTACCTATAACGCTTTTACCAAAAAATCTTTTTACTTTTTTTTGCCCTGTACTAAAATGAGTACTTTTTTTCAAATATACATACACGTTAGTTAAGGTAGATGTTTAATTTTAAAATATTTAATTATACAAAAACTTACATTTCCTTTACTTCAAAGGTAAAGTCACACATGGTTTACCAATACATTATTTAAAATAATTATTAAAAACCACAATATGTTCCAAATTTTTAGTTCAAATACATCAAATAACAAAATTACATTGTCAAATATTTAATTAATACTTTAAAAGTTTCCATAGCAACTTAGGTTTATTTGTCGTTTTACATACAACAGACGACTTGTTTAAAACTTTAAATTTGAATATATTCCAATAATATGTGTTTTTCAATATTAACTTGTCGTTTGTTCAAAAGTCAAATTCAATTATAAATAAAAAATTCAAAGTTACAAATTAAAACTTTCCTTTGTTTTTATTTTATAGAGTAAGTATTTAATTCCTTATATTTTTTCCATTTTCTTATTATTAATAAACACTTATAAAAAAAAACAAAGTTAATTTTTAAAAATCCACACTTGTTAAAAGGTCGAGTTATTACTTATCGATTGGATATAAAATTTCTTAGAATTAACTTATCTTACCGTTTTTCTAATAAAATATATTACGTGACAAGCTAGAAGTTACTTTATTGAAAACTTGAGTTATTGGAAATAAAGGAACAGGAAACTGTAATCAAAAAACCAAATAAAATATAACAATTCAGTTCAGGCTATTTTAAGGCCTATATTAAAGAATACAACTCCAAAGGTTACATTAAAAGTTATTTTATAGAGTCACAAAATTGCTTTTTTTTATAATGTTTTTTTATTTGCTAAGAAATTGTGGGTCCATCCTGAAAACTTCCAAACTTAGTAATTTAATTTGACTTTAGCCTAAGTCAGGTCTTTTGATGTCAAAACCATTTTTTAACCGACTTCAAAAACGAGGAGATTCTCAATTCGCAGCGTTTTTTATGTTACGCGATTACTCTGTCAGTTGAGAACCAATTTTAAATATTCTTTTTTATTTATAAGAGTGCACTTTCGCGGTGGTCCCATAAAAAACCAAGCCAGGATCGCAAAAGAGAAAGGTACTAGACCCATTGTTTTCTCTCGAATATATACTCAAACAGCAGGGATGTTTATTCTATGAGTACTAGCGCTACCTAATGGGGTAACGTTAAACAAATATTATTATAATACGAGGGCAGATTAAAAATTGCTATTACATCTTTTAACAAAATTAACCCTCTTTACCGAACTGAAATAGAGAAACAGGGACTACAGAAAAAAGCACAGGGACGTGTAATTTGATTGATTAACATTGGGTGTGTCATGGTTAGTTCTGGGTAGTTAAAACTTTTTTTTATTTGTTAACCATGACCCCCATATGTGACAATTTTGCATGACCGTCTGTAACGTTCCAGGCCAATCAAATTACACGTCCCTGCACCATTTAATGTAATCACATTTTTGAAACCTTGTGGTTAACTGATACAATTTGATATCTGATGGTTGCTTTTAGGTTTTGGAGCATGCAGATCTTTTTTGTAAAATTAATAATAAAAAAGTTTCCCATATGACGCCAACTTACGTAGAGACACTGTATGTACGTTAAAGTACTCAATGTTAATAACTATATACATAAGCAAAACTTTTTATTTTTTAATACCGTATGTTATTACCAGACTTTATTATTTAATTTTTTTATTATTTTTAGGTTTTGAGTAAGTTTTATTTTTATTTTGAAGTCGGTTTGTTTATTTTTGATCCGTTTGTATTAGTGATTGCATTCTATATCTATTTAGATCAGGGATGCAAGTGGGGAGGACTGGGAGGAGGCTTGGATCCCCAAAGATGGCGATAAGCACCCCAAAAACAAAGAAAATTTATGACCTCTTAGTAGTTTTCGGTAAAAAAACTGCCGACTTGTTGCGCCTTTGGTTCCATCCATCCCTATTTTAGGAACACATAAACTAATACCAGAAAGCAGTTTATTAATTAAGTTGCTTATCAGTATTGACACAATAATTAAAAGCGAATAACTTTGGACCATTTTTGTAACTGGAATAAAATAAAGGAAAAATAGTCCGACGGCTATATTTAGATCGGCTTAGCGACGCGACGCGACGTTTAAATTATAGCTTAGTCTTATTTCGGGTAGAGGTTTTTACCTATAATTTTTTTCTATATAATTATATGTTAATATCATAAAAATTGAAAATTAAGGTCGAACTGACCAGAACTTTATAAGTTTTTTTCTATTTAAAATTAAAGGGAAAATTATTATAATAATACTATATTTGAAAACTAGAAAGACAACAACATCTAGTACTTTAGGCCTTAACTAAAGAAAGACTACCCTTTCTTCTTTACCGCCCTCAGCCAATAGAATAGAACTTAATGTATATTTTGTTTATTAGAAAAGTGTTTCCTACAGAATAATAAAATACCATAATTGGCCCCTTTCTTTATAATAAGCAATAGGTATTCTGTTAATATTGGGTATGGCCCTTAAAGGACATCCCCTATACAGAGGACAGTATTGAATTCTTATTAAATTAAAAAATTAGTCTTGTTATATTTTTCATTAGGTTAAATCTTTGTCTCCTTTAGATAAAGATAAGTCTTACATTTCTTTAGGTTTTGGTTTGTCCTGTTATCTTTATCTTTTTAAGTTACCTTATTTTAAGTAATTATTTAATACTAATTTTTAAGGGGAAACTCCAGTCTTCTTTTCTAAACTTTATTTCCTTTTTTAAATTTTAATATCATTACCACTTTTAATTTATTTTTGGTCGTGCTTCTTTAATTAAAGTTTAGTTAAATATGCTACCAATTTGTTTAACACTTCATTCCTATGAATAACTCTTAAAGAGAAATCTGAAGTCACACTGGGGAGCAATCAGATTCGACAAAATTGGGGTTAAGTTTACCCTAACCTTGACCTTGGCAAACGCACTTGTTCTTTATGTTTAGTTTTGATAAGGTCTTGCTTTTACCGGGCGTCGATTCTGAATGGGCCCCTGGTCTTGACGTGTTTTGTGTGACTTGCAGTGTCGAACAAAAAAACAACAGGGAACAGAAAACCTAGGTAAGTGCAATTTAAAATATACTAATAATCACACAAACTAATATAATTAAAGTTTATTATTCTGCAAGAGTGCCTTTGTCAAAAATATAATTTTTTTATTTTAAATTTTTAGCACCGTGACATAGATACTGGTCGCGAGGAGTCCGGCTAACGCGCTACCATATATGTAACATAATGAGAACCTAGCCTTCTATCTTTGTCACGTTTTAGTAACAGCGAATAGGGCATTCTGTAAAAAGTAGTATATTTAATATATAAAAAAAAACAAAATTTGCATAAGCTTTTTTTTATATATAAACAAACCTACATATAAAAAACCACTTTGGATAGGATAAAAAACCGGTTTCTACGTATTTTTAACATACCTGCGCACGAATTTTTGACCTCACATAAGAGAGTTGCAACACAGTGCTGAAAATGCGTAATTAGCATAACACACAAGGTCTCCAATAGTCAAAAGTCGAAATAAAATATGGGGTTGGCAACACAGAAAGCATTTGTGTAACCATTTAGCCAGTGTTGCCAGAGATAAAAGATTTTCCCTTTTTTTTGAGATTTTTGTGACAAAGGGAAAGGAGATTATTTGAAGTAAAAAACGGGAATTTTTAGCGATCTAGGAGCTAGTCTAGTCTAAATGCCATATGGGTCTTTAACGTTAAATATATTTTTTTGCATTAATTGTGTATTAACACCTTTAGTTATATTTAATGTATAAGAAAACCTTTATTTTTTATGGGTATTGTTTTTTTTTAAACTTGTTAGAAAACTGAAAAAAATATAAAAATGAAATGTCTGACGGACACTTTAGAGTTTGACATAACTTTTGAAAAAATTAACTGGTAAAAGATACACCTATTAGGTATCTTAACCAAATAAAAAGAATAGTAAAAAATGTTTGGCCATATCGTAAAGTATTTTATGCTTTGTTTGTTTTCTGGGAGAATAAAGTTAAACAAAATATTATTTGGCTTATCTCCAGAATGAAATTAAAAAGTTTATTTAATATTTTATGAAAATTAAAACTTTTATACATTATGTAGAACTATTCTGCTCTGACACAATATAATAAAAGTTATTATTACTTTGAAAGAAATAAAATAATGAAATATTTAATAATAAGTTACTTACAATACAAAGGTTTCAATCTATAAACAAACCGATTTGATCCGCGATACATTAAAAAGTATAATAACTTAATATTAAATATTTCATTATTTTGTTCCTTTTAAAGTAATAATAACTTTTATTATATTGTGTCAGAGCAGAATAGTTCTGCATAATGTATAAAAGTTTTAAATTTCATAAAATACTAAATAAACTTTTTAATTTTATTCTAGAGAAAAGCCAAATAATATTTTGTTTAAATAAACATATTATGTGGTATACCTGATGAAGATGAAAAAATGCTTATATTTCAAGCATTTTGCGAAATCGAGATACATTTTATTTTAGACGTTGAAATCACGGACACAATACATCAATTCAAATAAATGGCGCCAAAAACGTCGATGCTAAGGACCCGACCCGTGAGTACTTTCAACACTAGGGTGTGACGTCACATGTGGCGTCATAGCTTCCACAACGCTAACGGTAAGCTTGAAAAGAACGAATCGGTCCTAGGGATCCGCGATACATTAAAAGTATCGATACTTTGTATCGATTCGGACCCTAACTTAAAATATCGATCTGGTAAAAGATCGCTTGGAAAAAAAATCGATACTCAAAATATCGGTAAGATTTCGATCCGGACTCTAGCTCTTACTTTAATGTAATATACGATATGTACACATAATAATAAAATACATACATAACAAAAAATATATATATTAAAAAACAGTAAAAATTCGTATTAAAGTCTAAAATCTGAAAAACTAACCTTGCTTAAAACCACAATGATAGAAAAATAATTTAGTACACGGAACATAAAAGGGTTTTCTTTGGTCAGTTCTATCTAGAATTACTGAACAAAAAAGACTTGAAAGTGTTTTTGTGATTCCCAGACTTTTCTTCGCCACCATACTGCAAAAGTCCGAAGAGAAGAATACAGGAAACGGTATAAAAAATTAACTATTAAGTTTTATTAAAACCCTAAAAAGGACACAAATCCCTCTTTCAAACATCGCTTTAATTTTGCTAACAATTGGTAGGTAGCAAGTAACAAACTTGAAAGACGGATTAAATTGTATTAATACTTAGCAGAAAGTATCGATACTTGCTTGTATCGTGTCTAAAAATATCGATACAAAATATCGGGTATCGGAAGTTAAAATATCGATACTCTAAAAATATCGTATCGCACATTCCTCGGACCGCGTGTTAATATGCTATAAGCGTTGTGAGCATAATTCGGACCGCGGCCCTAGAGTTTATTTTGACTTTTATTGTAGTTTTTATTAATTTTTCTTTTTAAATCATTGGTTATCATACAAATATTTTTATATGTAATGTTCTAACGGAACAAAGAACTTTTACTCAAGAATTCGTGCGGGATGTACTAACGACTGTTTGTGTAGTAGAAGCCATTCTCTGCCTTTATACAATAAATAAAATTAAGACCGACTTGGGTAAAACGAAACAGGCTTGTATGCCAAATTGAGTTTCGATTGTCCAAGTATTTACTGCTTAAAGCTAGGGCGTATAAATCCTGCCAAACTGCCTGAGTTTATCCGAAGGAATGATGGATAAACTAGATTTGAATAAAAGTGTTTTGCATATCAAATAAAATGTTCATAGGTACCTTTATATAGATATTGCTTTTAAATTACAAAGAAGTAAGAAAGTGGTTTAAAATTTTAATACCAAATCTGGTGTTACATACTTACATAATGAAAGCTAATTGTATGCTTAAAGTAAATAAATTATGTAAACGTAAATATGTTAAACGGTTTTATTTCAATAAAAATGATAAAGATTATGTACTAAAAGCCAAAAAATATTTATTAAATCCTAGCTACCAGATCGTAATCTTCTGCCTAATTTGAGGTCGTGATCAGACAAATACTAAAATTGTTGGGCACGTGAAATTTCTATCAATATCTTCTCTGTATACGCTACGCCTAACGATTTTATTGTCTGATCAATACCCCAGATTGAGAAAAGATTGGTACGATCTGGAAGCTAGGATTTACTAAATTATTTTTAGCTTTTAGAACATAACCTTCATCATTTTTTGTAGTAAAACCGTTTAACATAAACATTTTTTACATAATTTATTTTCAAGTTTCTGGTTTTGTTGGTTAATACTTTTTTCTATTAAGTTCATTTAATTCCTTACAATAACTAACCAGAACTAACCAACGACTTATTATCGAGGTAGCTGTAAGAAAAATAGGTTATCCGCCATTTTGTAGCGACGGCTATCATAGATTTTAGTATTTTTTATAGTAATCTATATTCTACCAATTAGGCCCTTGCATTTGATACCCATATTGAAGAAGTTGTGAAAAAAATATGTAATCCGCCATTTTGTGGCGGTGGCCATCTTGAATTTTAATTATTTCATAGTGGGTTCTATTCTACCGATCGAAAACAAGGTTGTC
This sequence comes from Listronotus bonariensis, assembly GCA_014170235.1. Lineage (NCBI taxonomy): Eukaryota > Metazoa > Arthropoda > Insecta > Coleoptera > Curculionidae > Listronotus > Listronotus bonariensis. The sequence continues at coordinate 50,138 of JACEGR010001156.1, forward strand.
AAAAACATATACAAATTATCGTAGTAATGAACATTTAAAGCACCTTGTGACAGTCGTGGGTAATGGATGTGGGTATTGAGCGTGGGTAATGGCCGTTGGTAATGATCCATATTACCTGTTTTAAATCACAAAACGTTACCTGTTTAAAATCACAAAAATAATGAATACATTTTTAATAGAGGTGGATTTTTTTTAAGTACAATTTTAAAAAATATATTTATTATGGAAAAATGCAGTGGCGTAACATTTTTTCTTTAAAAATATTTACCCTAAACCCCTTATGGACGACACTGTTTTTTTGTATGTAACACCCATTTTTTTATATTTTCAACACCCTGTAGTTCAAAAACTAAGACATTTATGACAATAGGTTTATTGTTCGTATAAAGTTTTTTCCATATTTTTTATTGTAGAATCACCTTTTAGAGTTTGTCGGTTGATTTACTGGACACCTTGTATATTCATCTGTTCTTAATTACAATGAAAATTAAATTACTCTTATAATTAAATTATTAAAATTTAAATAAAATGCCTAGTTTTAAATCTATTGCTGTGATGTTTTTATAAATTATTTTTAAGCAAAATTAAATTTACAATCTTTGTATTTCTCGTTGCTACCTAACGTTTTTCTACGTAGAAGAAAACAAAAGTTAAACCTTTAAATTATATTTTATTACTATCTTAAGCTTCTTAAAGTCAATAAACTAAATGGAATGCCTTCCAGACATCTTTATTAACTTAATTTAGCATCATAACCTGGACAATTTAATTAAATTTGGACATGTCTAGGTTTAGAGAAAAGTGAGATAGTGAAAGTGGGATAGATTTTAAAATGTAATAGTTTTATTATTTGTAATTGTTAGTAGTTAGTATTAGTAGATAATTTTTTAAATTTTTACTTCCTTAGCAGCTTAATTTTCTAAGTACCAAGAGTACATTTTCCAAGTTTTTAAAGCTAATAATTAAAAGAAGAATAAAACTATTTATTGTTTTTTGGTAGACACAAGTTGGATTGCTGCAGGTTTAATATACAGTATGTCCCAGGGTAGGTGATAAAGGAGGATAAATAAAACTAAAATTTTGTAATTTTTACGCCTTTCTGGGAAAACTGGTTAAATGGTCCAAAATTATTAAAAACAAATTTGTACTTTACAATATACAGGGCAAGGTATAACTAAAAATATGAAAAATGACCAAGAGTAAAGTACCTTTATTTTCAAAAAATAGGACAAAATTGTATAGGAAAAAGTTGTAGAAAATTGATTTTTTGTTAAAATTTAAAGTTAGCTTTAAGAAGTGGTAAAGAATCAGAAAAAAATTACAAATACTTGGCTTGAGACATTAAATTTAAATATATATATATATATATATATATATATATATATATATATATATATATATATATATATATATATATATATATATATATATATATATATATATATATATATATATATATATATATATATATATATATATGTGCTTCAATTTTTCTTAAACCATTTCTTATAATTACTTTTGTTTACTTTGTTTCTTGGGATTAAGGTTTTTTTTATTAATAAAACAATTATTTACAAAAATATTAAATGGATTATTTTTTTACATTTAAAATTCTTATATTTATATAACAAAACTGACACAAAGGTAGACATAGACAATTAAAATTATATTTTAAAAACATTAAAGTAATAAAATAAAATAATGGGATACGCACCTTGAAAACATACCTTTAAGATAGAAATATAAAATATGGTATTTTTATGAAGCTTTAAAAATACTTTTTTATTGGTAGCATAATATACAGGGTGTTCTTTAAAAAAAGTTTACCTCTTTATTTTTTTTTGTTTTTGATTTTTATTTGTATTTTTTCTTATGCTCAGAAGATAATATGTAAAAAAGAACCAAACTTCTAAATAGGACGTTTTTTTATGTTTCTTGGTTATAGTTAAAAGTGGGTGGCAAAACATAAATGAAAACCATTGCACATTGTGTCTACGTAAGCTGCTGGGAAACTTTTTATTTTCAATTTTATGAAAAATAATTATTTTTTATTTAAAAAAATGTAGGTTTTGCTTACGATTAAAATACCTGTATTTTGTTAATATTGAAAATAATTGGGACAAACAGATGGTTACAATTAAAAATAATTTGTAAATATGCAAACTTCTTCATTTACAAGAAAAAAAAATGTTTTTCTGAAAATTTAAGTTATTAAAAAATATGCTGTATTGACAAACATATTCTGTCAGTATTTGCCTTAGTCTAAGTTGCTGTCCACCAAAAAAGGTTGGCCAGTATTAAAAACCTAATAAAGCCCAAAAAAATCTAAGTTTTTTTTCCTCGAGCAAGATATTTTCGGACGATTAGGTTTGAAAAGTCTTGTAAAAAGTAATTTACTAAGATGTAATAAGCGGAAATAAAAGAAACAGATGGTAGAACATTTTTTGACAAATGTTAAAGAATAGTTAAAGCATGTTTTAATTTTTTCTAGTATTTATTCCTTATATTTTTAAAACTTTATGATTTTTTAATATTATTAAAATAAAAATACCTGCAAAAAAGTAAAAAAAAATAATAAAACTATCTACATTGCTAACTGTGTTTTGCATTAAAAACATCAAAATTTTGTTTTTTAACTTTAAAGAAATAGAAAGTTAGTTACAAAATTTTAAATATTTTAAATAAATATATTATATAATTTTAAAAATTAATTAAAATGTAACCGGCTTAGTATACGGGATTTACATATACACGTAGAGCCAGCTTGATAGGTTTAAATTAATTTACAATAATAATTACATTGGTTTATACTTAAAAACAGACAGAGATAGGACTGCCCGAAACGTTGTGTGAATAGTTAATGAAAGACAATGAAAGTCCGAAACCTTTTTGGTATCATTCAATTTTAAGTTACCTTTCAGTGTGTTGACCCATAGCAAACAAAGATTAGATAAGGAATGCCTTGGGACACATATATGTGCAGTAAGCATTTAGGTTTCGTTAAAGTTAAAGATCAATTTTTGTTCAGTTTAATTTTTTTTATTTCAATTTTTGGACCTTTTTAGTTCACAATTAATGAATATTAGTTAATCAATAATTAATCCTTTTATATAAACATTCTGAATAGGATGACAGATCAGGCTCGCTTTATTGATGCTATGAACCCTCTCTCTTTCAAGCATTGGCAAATTTTCGAATCGTACGTTCTGAAATAGTACGACCTGTATAAATACAGTGTAGTAGGCGTTGGTTAAAACAACTTTATTTTAAATTTAGTAACTTCATAAAAAAACACTTAAACACGCCTATTTTTATTTTTGCTGCGGTTTTTGTCAAGGTTAATTTATATATCACAATATATATTTTTTTAATTTGTAAAGAATAATTTAAATTTAAGGGTTTCTGAAAAACGCTCCAACACAATTTTTATTCCTAGCTGGGATGTTTTTTTGGTAAATTTGTGCCAAAAAATAGGCAACCATCTTCCATAGTATTTTTTTTATAGCAACATCTACTTTTAATTTTATTTTTTCTATGCCCAATCCTCAGTGGACATTGGCGATTATTCTGGCCCATACTACTTTATTGACAGCGGCTCTAAATAACTCAGCAAACGTTTTTTCGGTCCATTAACGTAAGTTATGTAGCTAGACGGCCAGACCCTTACCATCCATCTGGCCCTGCATAATTTGTTAAAGCATTGAATTCTAATTATATTTGTTTGCCATGTCCCATATCTAAAGTTAACAGTACCTTAGAAAAACCAGCAGCCAGAAATAAGAACAAGTTTGAGCGTTTTTATTTTTTTAAAATAAACTACTGAATATTTTATAAATTTGTTCCAACCTATGTATATGGATAATATGACGTGCACCAGCAACGGTAAAATTAAAAATTTAATACTAAATTATTTGTGACTAATTAAAATAAAGATAATTAATATTAATTGCACCGCCAACAAATGCTAACGATCACTTTTAGAGAATAAGTGTAATCCCTCTATTAAAGTCGTAGAGAAAATAATTGAGAATACTACTGCTGTTCCTGCTTAATTTCACACGAATTTTCGTTGCCTAAATAGGAATGTGGTAAATTAAAGACTCGTCGATATAATTTTTAGTGTTAGTATTTAATTTCTTTTTATTACAGCTTATAATGTTTTAGATAAAGCTTTATTACAAAGTACCGTAAGTCTGGTTACACATGAGACGTACGAACGTCCTACGCCTGAGAATGCTGCGTCCAGACTTGCGACAATTAGCCGCGCCGAATAGCGCGCCACATACCCCAACAAAACGAGGACATGGACGTGGACGGAATTCACGTCGTTTCAAGGACCTGGCGAATGTTTCCGGGGTAATTCAGAGCTTGTCGGTTTTTGCATCAAAGGTGCGTGCAAATTGGTTGGTATATTTGGATTGATGTTTGGCGAATTGTTGCAAGCCTGGACGCGTCCTAAGGTGTATACGAAGCGCCTCCATGTGTAAGGTTATAATTAGTTTCAATGCATTCGGCGTAGGGCGTTCGTACGTCTTATGTGTAACGGGACTAAGAGCGGAGGTTTAAGACGTCCAAATCAGTTTATTTCTGTTTTCGTCTTGATTCTGCTAGTAACAAAAGATGAGCATATTTCAATTTAGGTTTCAGGTATTAGACAACGTCGTATCCCTATTACAAGCGTAATACGAATAACTACGGTTACAACAGTTAGGTTTCAGGTATTAGACAACGTCGTATCCCTATTACAAGCGTAATACGAATAACTACAGTTACAACAGTAAGGTAAAGAAGCAACATAATTTAGGTAACACTTTAATGGTGAAAAAACATGGAGGGTGGAGAAAAGGAGTACTATCTTTTATGGTAGACAAGTTAAAAAATTGTCCATTGGAAAGAAGCAAATTAAGGTGGCGCCACAGTAGCCAGTACTGGGATTTTAGTTTTTCTTTATGTATCTATCTATACCTTTTTCATTATGTATCTATCTATACCTTTTTATTTTGTATCTTACTTTAATAATTCATGCTCATTGGTTAAAACGGACACATTTTTAATATTCAGATAGTATTCCTCTTCTCTACAATCTATATGCAAAAGCCATAAATAAGTAATATCCTGTATTATTTTTTACATTGCAAACGACGTGTACAAAATTTATTGATATATTTCTAATGTCAAAAAACTACAATTGAGGAGTTAAGAACTACATCTATACTCTCTACTCTACATCTATAATACAACTATATCTTACAGAAGATCTTTAAAAGAGCAGTAATTTTTAAAGTATCACCATTTAGTAGCTAAGATATTTACTTTTCATTCTAGGGTTATAAAGTACTCGTCAGGAGCTTTAAAATGATGTACCACAAGACCAATACTATTTATTTTTTTTTAATGGCGCTTAAATTTGGTTTATGTTGTTTTACTATAGTTACTTTACTATTCCAAACAATTCAAAAGGTAGATAGGGGCCGGCTTAATTTTAGCAACAAAGCAATTTAATTTTTTTTAAACAACTCTATGATTTATTAAATTTATATTAATATATTTTGCCCTGTCAATCTATGTTAAAAAGGTTTATTTATTACTAAAAATCAAGCTCTAACACACAAAATTTTATTCGAGACTAACAATTTCCATGTCTATAAACTGCTTATTAGAATTAATTCACAGTTGTTCGGGGCGTTACTCTTAAGTCTAGAATGTATATTTTAAATAGAATTTGAATTATTACTTGCATGCAAAACTTCATAATAGTAATGGGGTTTAAAACTTAGTAAAATGGGTGTTATATTTAAAATAGGAAATACGTTATTGTTTCTCCCACACATTAAACCGGCTGAACATAATATACACATATTGTATGAATATGATTCTAATTTTATTATTTGTAATATTTAAATACCACAGAAATAATAAAATGCATTTGCTAAGAAAAAAACATTTTTTTTGTTGTGTAAAGTTTATGTTGTACAATTTTTTTAAGACCTATTTTTCTTTATTTTTAAACTGCATTGTGTTAAAAGTAAAGGTAAAACCCATACCAATAAAAAAAGGGTATAAAGGTCAATGTATCGTTTACCTAAGCTATTTATGAAATACAGGAAAGTATTTTTTACTATTACTTTAGTGTTTTTGGTCTTATTATTTATTATTTATATTATATATATATATATATATATATATATATATATATATATATATAATTTTTTTTTAATGTAGTAATTTCTATAAAAAAATATTTAAATCTACATATTTAATTAAGTTTTTTTGTATATCATTCGACCTAAGGCAATTTGTTAGTTTTTATGCCTTTTTCATAAAAATAATATATACTAATTTATTTTCGTATTTATCAAAATACAAAGAGATTTTAAAAAACAAATTTAAAGATAACTTACCACAACTATGATTATTTGCCATTTTACAAGAAATACACATACCTAAAAAATAGGGTAATTAATAAAAAATAATTAAAGCTTTTAAATAATTAGTAAAAACATTGGGGGTCTTCCATAAGCTGATTTAAGGCCTTAAGAGTCAGAGCTGACCATCTAACAATTTAAAAAATGTTATTAGAGCAAACGTAGGCTAAGAATTAATAAAGCATAGTGGTATCTTACTAAGTCCACTTTAGCTCTAATAAATACGTTTTATACTATTAAAAATATGCGTTAAAGTACATTTTCCGAATTGTGAGATGGTCCACTCTGGTTCTCAACGCGTCATTTAAAACCTTAGGTTAGCTTTTAAAAGACACATAACAAACAACAAGAGACTATGATTACAACCCTGAGAAATTCGTCAGGTACTGTCACAAGATAAGCCCGAGTGACGGACCAAGCATGTAGTTTGTTTGTTATGTTTCGATTTACGTATTACCAGGGTGATTATTTCAAAAGTTACTACTTAGCGATATGCGAAAAGAGACAGATATAAGAATATCACCGAAACACGTCAAGAAATTTATTAAAGGGAACGGTTTTTACGAAAAATAGGACGGCGCCCCTTAAAAACGTCCTAGCTACCAGGGCCCCTAACCCAAAATTTTTAAATGGACAAAAGGGTCCAGGGATAAATCATTTTAAAGCTCCTAACGAGAACTTTATAACATAACCCAAAAATATAAAGTCAATATCTTTACCTACTACAAAGTGGCGATAGCTATGTGTGTGATAGCTTTATCATGGGGGGGGCAAAACATACCTGTATTTAAAAAAAAGTACTAAACAAAGTTTATTTATTTATTTAACTATGATATTAAAGAAACTTTGAATAGTTAAAAAGTAATTTATTAAAGCATTAAAAATAATACAAATTAGGCAAATGCTGCTTATACAAATCCCAGTTTTAAGATTATGGAAATACCAGATATGTCGTTTTTATCACTTTACTATTGCATTTTAATATACAATATGGTTTAAAATGGTTAAAAATCTAATATCTGCAATTTGTTTGCCAAACAATATATTTTTACAAATTCAGGTTAGCATTTTCAAGTTAATATTTTAATTTGATTTATACCCTAGAATTTAATTTTTTTAATATTTTTTAAACCAAGGCTCAAGAATAAAAATTCTTTATTATATTTGGTATTAATAATGGTATTTATTTATAATAAAGTAAATGCTTTAAGAATAACATTTTTTTTTTAGATTTTCTGAAACATAAAAAAATGCTTGGCTAATGGCACTTTAAATAGTAAAATTTTTACTTTTATTTTAGCTAGGAATTAATTATAAAGTGTAAAAACACAATACTCTACTTAGACAGCTGGTAATTTGTTTTCAAGTGGCTTTTAATGTTTTTAAATATTTTTTAGACTTGTTTTATAAAAATGACAAACGCGACACCGAAAGAACATCGATGCACACATTAAATAAAAATTAAAATAAAATAAACATATTAATTAACAAAAAAATGTTTGTGTTTCCAAATGTTTTTTATGGACTTTTTTATAAAAATGGTAAATATTACACCGAATAAACATTTATTTACACAACAAATAAAAATAAATATAAAATATACAAATTAACTAAAAACCGTAAAATCGTTAAACAGTGTAATCAATTATATCGATTAGTAGAAAATCTCTTTTTTAAATTAATAAAATAAAACAAAAAATATACTTTGTTCATAGTCACTTTAATTGAATGTTTAGCCGTGACAGCTGTTTCGTAGTACAACTACATTTTCAAACGTTTGAAAATGTAGTTGTACTACAAACAGCTGTCACAGCTAAACATTCAATTAAAGTGACTATGAACAAAGTATATTTTTGTTTTATTTTATTAATTTAAAATGTACGATCACAAAGTAACGGACGAAACCATAAACTCTTTTTTTAATTTTTCGGTAGAATTTAGTATTGTGTAAAATTAGTGATGTAATATTTGATCTCAAAATATCTGGCAAAATGTCTTTGAAAATTAAAACTTTGCCAGAGTTAGAATTTACCGAGGAAAAGTATTCTTTAAAATAAAAAATAATAAAGGCCTTTTACACAATATCAGGTTAAAGAATTGTTTATATTTATTTTTTTAATTTTCTCACATTATATTCTGCCTCTCTACCCTACTTTACTATAATAATAAATTCAGAAATATTGCATATCTTCATGCATATTTGGTCACAAAAATGCATGATTGCATATTTTAAAGACAAAGGAAGCATATATATACTCATATTATTGTTGAATTTAAGTACATATGTATATTCCACTCTCTATCTAATAATAAACATATATTTAGTTTTTTATCAAACCACCCCCAACAAAAAAATATAATTGTATTGTTTAGATTTGCTTAAAACAAAGTGTGTATTATATATGATTGTCGTAAAATTGAAATAAATACAAATTTCAAAATGAATTGCTACGTAAACAAAGAGTTATTATGGAGCGGAAAAGAAAGTAAAAAATGTTGAATTCTGATCTAAACATTGGTGTAAACTTATAGCCTGTACAAAATAAACAGAACGTAGAAATTATAAATTGTTTATTTTAACAAAATAACCATACATTTTTACAAAACAACTGACTAACCATAAAAACATTTTTTAAGTAGGGGAAATTCGGGAAGCACCGCTCATTTAAGCAAATTTGATTTTGTAGTATCAGCAACATATTAGTCTCTATTAAAAAGGCGTTGGTTTCCTATATATATTGTTTATATTAGGATATGCTTAATTTTTGTAGACGTTTTTAGGAAAAAAACTTTATGTTTCTAAGACCCTACCAATAGGCGGAGATATCCCATAGGTTGGATAACGTCGCCCATCTAGGGTGGACATGGCCGTCTACAAAATAAGATAAGATAATTTTACCATAAAACCATATATTCTACCATAAAACCATATAACTTGTTATCTAAAATTTATTAGAAGTCCTAAATATTTTTCTAAATAATAAAATTATGGGCATAAGACTAAAAGGTTAAACACAACAACAAATAAAATATTTTTTACACACTTTAAATAAAAGTAAACAACATAAATTACATTATTTTTATCACTAACAAACTTTTAAATTTCTACACAGCTTAATCGCATATGTATATACAGGTGTCCGGATCTCGTTGCAATTGCATGGTATCTTGGTTATTATTAGAGAGAGAAACTTGCAGTTTTCGCAAAGTGTTGCTACTTTTTAATAAAACAAAATTTAACACTAAAAGATTTTTTATGGCCTTCTTCGTTTTGTGACCTACAGGGCGAAATTCATTTTTTTAAATTTTCGGACCCCTCTCGTATTTCAGTTGTCTTGTAGCTTACAACAAAAGTGAAAACTTATATTAGTAGATATTTTTCGTAAAATCCAGTGGTGTATTTAGTTTTTTTTTTAAATTTTATATTTTTCGAAATATGAACCAAACATATGTTTTTTTTTTAATGGAACTCCCTGTTTATTTTTTATTCATTAAATTACAGTGTATAAGATTTTAACTTTAGTACTAATTTAAGTTAAAGTATTATATACATCTTTCTACTTTTTTGTTGTAAATTAAATGTTATTTTAAAAGTTATCGATACATACTTATTTTGGACACCGTTTTGAGTATAGAAACATTGGCGCTGGTTCAAAATGTTCGGTTTTTAATAAATTAATAAGTGAACAAATTTAAGGAACTAAGGGGTAAATAGGGGTGCTGAGTGGGGTAAAGTAGTTAAAAATTTTATATAGCTTTAAAATTTAAACAGATTATGAACTGAGGGCTCACTTTATTTTATTTTTTTATTATAAAGTCTATATCATGGCCCCTATGCCAAATTCAATTTTAAAATTAAAAACATTATTGTAGGGTTTATAAATATAAAATAACTGTAGAGTATTATACATTTTTCAAAAGCTCTTATCCGCTATAATTTAATAAATAAAAATATACAGGGCGTTTCTTTAAAACAAATCATATATTTGGTTTATATCTCAAAAACAATAAATTTATTAAAAAATCTAACTACACCACTAGATTCTACAAAAAATATCTACTTATATCAGTTTTTACTTTTGTTGCAAATTACAAGCCAACTAAAATACAAGGCGGGTCCGAAAAAAAAAAATAATTTTGCTCTGAACGTCAGGAACGAAGAGGGCCATGAAAATCTTTTAGTGTCATTTTTCGTTTTATTAAAAAGTAGAGACAGTTCACGAATACTGCAAGTTTTGACCTCTAATAATAACCAAGATACCCTGCAATTGCAACGAATTTCGAACACCCTGTACAGTTTGTCCGGCAATGAAGTAGAAAAGAAAACAAACAGAGCAAAAATTTAATTTTTTGAAAAAAGTGATTCTTTATAAAAATTTTTGCTTGTAAAAAAATAGGAGTCACGAAAAGAAAATGTCGATTTTGTATACATGGTCCGCAAAAACTTAAAAACATGATTTTTCTTCAGGAGTAAACTACCTTTATTTTTATTTTTAAGCAAACTATAAGTTTAAAGAATTAATTTAGACTAGCATTTTTAATGACTTTATTAATGTTACAGAGGTATTAATAAGTCTTTTAAAACTAATGCTAAGATATCAAAACTTAATTATTTTAAATTTTTATAATATAATGACCTTAAAACTCTTATAATTTGCTTTTTAAACTTACCTTCTTTCTTCAAACTCTTACTAATTTTTCAACTATTATTTATTATAAAATAATTTCGAGTAAGGCATTTTTGTCCAAATGCCTATGCGAGTTTAGTAAAATTAGTTATTATTGTTTTCATCGATTACAGAAATTATTTTTTAAATACATTTTTACTACATAATTATTTGCCTTAAATTGAAAAATAACAGACAAGGTTACTACATTGGAGATAAATTAATGTATTGGAGATATACTCTATATTCGGTAGGCGGATTCATTTATTGGATGCGTCTTCAATTGTTGAGTACACGCCTAATATATACATTAACCTTCATTCAAAACGTTTTTTGACGACTAATGGTATATAAGCGCTTCGAGAAGCGCATGTCAGCTAAGTTAGGCCGGGTTTATAAATCAGAATTAAATTTTAGATTAGTAATATTATTAACCCAACTTAAATTTAGAAATTTTTTGGTGGCAATTGTTAGCTACATTTAATAAAAAATAAGTAATGAAACTTGAATAAAAAGAAGTTACCGGTTTGAACATTTTTATGGCACATAAGCAATTAATATATTTTTATTTTAGTCCTAAGTTTTGGAATTTAGAGAATTTTAAGGTCCTTTCTTAAGACCGGAAAATTAAATTTGATTTATTAACACCTCAATTTAAATGTATGTTCTTGAATCTTGTAACTAATGCTAATACTAATACTAAAATTAAATTTTGATTTATAAACCGGGCCTTAGTATTTTAGCTTAAATGTTTGTATTAAGTGATAGATATCGGACCGATTAAAGGTTTCCTGTAAAATGCTTAGAATCATGTTGTATTTAAATAATAAAATACTATTTTGCAATTAACTTAAACTTTCTTTCATATACTATATTTTACCTGTATACAATAATGCTAATACTAATACTAAAATTAAATTTTGGATTAACAAACCCGGCCTTAGTATTTTAGCTTAAATGTTTGTATTAAGTGATAAATATCGGACCGATTAAAAGTTTTCTGTAAAATGCTTAGACTCATGTTAAATTTAAATAATAAAATATTATTTTGCAATTAACTTAACCTTTTTTCATATACTATATTTTACCTGTATCCAATAATGCTTATACTAATACTAAAATTAAGTTTTGAATTAATAAACCCGGCCTTAGTATTTTAGTTTAAATGTTTGTATTAAGTGATAGATATCGGACCGATTAAAAGTTTTCTGTAAAATGCTTAGAATAATGTTAAATTTAAATAATAAAATATTATTTTGCAATTAACTTAACCTTTTTTTTATATACTATATTTCACCTGTATCCAGTAATTTAAATTTTTAAATATTTAATTCTCTAAATAAGGTATTTTGCTGTATTCCGCCCATCATTTATTTCTTTCTTTGTCTTTTCCGTAGATTTGTAGCCCCAATTATTGTAATTAAATTACCCTTGAAGAAACAGCTGAAATCCTGTATAGTTATAATTTAACCCAACCAATAAATCTTTCTTAATGTTTAGAAGAGTATTTTTATCTTTCTTTTTTAATGTATTCCCTTTACCAATCCTAGGTATCTAACAAAGTTAATTTTAAATGCAATAATAACTTACGTAAGGCTAGCCTTATGGAATTAAAGATCCAGTGTATTTCGGTAATGTCCCTCCACCCTTTTAATGTAGTGATTTAAAAATAAAACTTTAAAATAAAAATTAATGCATGAATACCACATTGAAAATGACAGATAAAAAGTTCAAATTGAAAAGGAGGGTATTGTGGCATATCATTTTAAAGTGATAATACCGACCGGGTGTCAACGGATCTATTAGAGAAGCCATAAGTCCTACAGTATTGGAAATACCAAAATGGGACTTGGTATAAATAAATTGTATGCCTATTTCTCACTTTTAGTTACTTTTGATTTGATTGAAAATACCTCTAATTTTGAATTTTTAAATGGAGTACCCTGTATATTTTAATACTTTTGGATTTCTGGGACAATTCAACAGTAATTTGCCATTTTAAGGAGTTTTCACACCAACTTGATTTTTTGAAGGCCGTTTGTAGTATTGCATCTGGAGCCCAGCTGCCATCCTAAAATTTTTACCTGTCAATTTCTGTTTTAAATATATGCATAAAATGTATATTCTAAATTTTTATTTTTTTTTATTGATCCGTTTAAAAAATTAAAGGGCAGGCATTGAAGAAATGCATTGTATAATAAAAGCTGTTTATTTATAAAAATAATTATTATAGTAAAAATAAAAAAGTAAGTATTACTTGTTGTAGCTAATAAAATTAAAAGATATATTTTAATTTTGACATTAAAACAATGAGAAGCGTTCGGTATATTCGGATAAAATTTGGAATGATGGTAGATACATAAGCAGGGTCTGCATTTTTTTAAAATTAATAATGACAACTTTAAATGTCAATGTAACAGATGGGCGCAGTTTTGATTTTTTTTAAATGAAAATTGGGCTTTGGTGCACATTGTTTTAAAGTTTCTACTTTATAACCTGAGAATATACATTTATGTAAATGATCGTGCGTGTCCTGTCAAAAATAAATAAATAAAAAAATTAATAAAAATTGCCAATTAAAATATAAAGCTTATACCTCTACCTACTAGAAAAAATGGTTACTTTAATAATTAGTCAAATACTTTTTCTGAAGACAATTTGTTTAAAACTAATAAAATTAGATATAATTAATATGATATTTTCTTAAACTCCTGCAATATTCTTTTTAATGTTAATATTATTAAGGGTAGGACTAAAGGTACAACTTTTTTAAACGTAACACCCAGTTTACTATATCACCATTAAAAATATTTTTAAAAAATGTTTAAGAAAATACTTTTTATGTTGAAAATATTTTGTTACAAGATTGGTAATATTTTTTTTATGGTTAAAAAATTATTTCTAAAATAGTTTACAATTGGAACAGTACTAAAGATTTTTATTAATTTGTGATAATTAATTATTATTAAATATTTTAAATATATTTACTAAAAACAAATTAATACTTTTATTTATGGTGTTTTTGTTGCATAAAAAATATAGAACAACATTTTATATATTGTGTTGTTTATTTAATATCTTTAAAACCATAAATTTAAAAAAATATTTTAAGTTTATTAAACTGAAAGAATAAATAGTCAATTATAAAGTTTTTTTTAAATTTATTTTAATGATTATTGAAAGCTCGTTTTGTTTGTTTTTGCCGAAAAAAAATATTTATTTACTTAACTGTGCTTCTTGCGTTTATAAAAATTCTGTTTTTAGGTATTTCTGCTTACGTTACCAATTATATTTTTATAAAAGCTTTTACATATTTTCCTTCTTAATTAGTAGGCTGTACCAATGGTTCTCAAATTTTTTTTACTGTGACGCCCTTAAAAATTGGCAATTTTCTTATGACGCCACTCAAATCCCTACCAGTTTTAGTTTTAGCCTAGATACAGGTTATCATAAAACCTCGTTTATGTAAAGTTGTAATTTTTATTAAAAAATAAAAACAAAACTACCAATAAAAATAAGTAAAAGAGATTATATGAGCAAATAATGAAAGATATATATATTTACTATTCCACGCATAGCTTCTTAAACTGGGGTTCTAGTTTGGGAATTGCCACCATTATTTATTTCTCCACGTCTGTTTTTGACCTGTACCTGCTGTTTTTTATTACAGTAACTAAAAAACCTGTTTCCCATAAGTACGAAGTCACAAATGTAACTAGAACTTTTAGTGCTAATAAGAACATATTTCTTAAAAACGGGAGGTCCAAAATGTAATAAGTCTGTCCTTGTTTTATTAAAGCCCTGGGCTAAAGTCCCACCACCAAATTTTTAGTTTTAAAAGTATTTACCAATACCCAAAATAATATTAACTAAAATTAAATGGAAACTTGACACCTTCTATCTCGTAAACGATTGTTTTTGACTAAGGTGTAAATTACCTTAGATTATTGTATTTTGCTTCAATAAGTCTGTTGTAACATTATGTTCGGACGCGTTAGAGACACGTTGTATAAGTTTAAATTTAAAAATAAAAAGCTTTTATTCAATTATAAAATAACCATTGGCAACTATTTAACTATTTATTATTTAAGTCCATGAGACTTAAATTTACCAGTACCGGGACCCTATTTACAACTAACTATGATGATCGACTGTTTTTAGCAACATTTTACAAATGTAAAGTAAAAATTCATGATAAAAATAGATTTACTGTTAAAAGAATGTAATCTATTGACACGTAACTTTTATTTCTGCCCGGATTTAACTAAATTATTAAAACATTTAAATTAAATAAAGTTTACTTACTGTAACCTGGATTATAGTTCCAATAGAGCCGTAAAAACCCTATTATGTGTAACTAGTGTATGAGTAACTATGTACCTTAGACTGGGCCAAAAAATCGACTATTTTTTGAAAAGTATATCGGAGGTTTAAAGTGGCAAGGAGAAAAACATCCGGGTTTAAGCCCTTAATATAGATATTTAGTGGTCTATCTCTTTTAATTTAGATTTTTTATTTATACTTTTACTTTTGCGTGAAAGCTACCTAACTATTAAGGAAAAAAATATCTGCATAAATTTCTTTAAAAAATTAAATTGTCCATAAAAAAGCCTTCTTGAAAATGTTCGCCAGTATGCCGTTTTCAAATAATCAACCTTTAAACATTAATATATTTCTTTAGATGTACCTTCTCTTATTTTGAAATATGTAGCTAAACGCAAAAATAAATATATAGAATGGCACACACACATAGATTCTTAAAAGGAACACCACAAAAAAGGTCTTGCAAGGTTGTTACGAAAAATCATTTTTTCAAAAGTTATTCACAATATAGTTTTAAGAAAAAATTAATTCTTATTTTCTTCCTTGTTGTATAAATTTTTATCTCTTAGTGGAACAAATATTTATCAATATATTTAAACTTATTCTCTATATTAAATAGCAATTTTTAATAAAAACGTATATTTACTATTAAAAATTATTTATTTACACCATTTTATACATTAGTATAATATTATATTATTTAATATGTACGAATTTGCACGGTTCGGTCGGCGTTTGTGATACACATTGGTTATTAAGAAAAGGGAGAATTTTCACTCGTCACAGCGCTTAAGAAGTTGCTAAAAAGCAAAAAAATAGAGGAATAAGAGGGTAATTTTATTGCATGATGCAAATTTCTACTTAACAATTAATTTTATATTATACCATTGTATAATATATTGTAAAAAATAATGTTTAATAGTTAAACTACATAATTAAAATGTTTATTTTATTTTAAATAATAATTTTAATATTTAAATATTTTTGGCGATAAGATTAATAAAGTTATGATTTTCGATAATGTAATTTGTCAATTTGTTTTACTAAGGAAAGATAATTGATAAGACAAGAAAGAAAACAATAATTTAATTTTTACTTTAATTTAATTGCAAGTAACTTTTAATAGAATGATTTTTCTGTAGAACATTAGGAAACTTTTCTTGTAGAGTATTAAATTTCCTTTAAGAATATATGTTGTTTTTTCTTTATACTTATTTTTCGTTAGTTACAAAATTCTAAAATGAAAAAGAAAAATCTAAGAAATATACCAATTTCTAAAGCTTGATTATTTCAAAACGGCTCGTGTAAAACAAATTCAAAAAGGCGTTTTTTAGGAACTTTAATTTCCTAAAGGTCTATATGAATTATTTTTTCCTCTATAGCTAGACAGCTTTGACGCAAAAATAAAAGTACAAATACAAAATCTAAATTAAAGTAAATAAACCTCTAAATATTAATATTAAGGGCTCAAACCTTTAGGATATTACGTACATATTTTTGATATATTCTTCAAAATAAAAAAAAGTCGATTTTTTTGGCCAAGTCTACTATCTTCCAGAATAATAGGGATATTTCTATTTTATTTTCATTTTTTTATTGTCGCTACTTTTCAGTTATCTTTTATATTAAACAAAAAAAAGCATACATATTATGTCACGAAACCACTAACTTGACATCTACGGAATTCTACAGATTTAGAAAACAGTTTGAAATTGTTGCTTTTCATAATGTCATACAAAGTTTAATTTAGATGGAGAAGTGTATATCGTATGTGTGACTATTATAAAATATAGGGTTTAATAATAATTGTCCGAACAAGAATAACAAGTAATTTACTTATTTGAGTGTTAAAAACATAAAATAGTTTAACGGGAAACCTATACTGCTGGTCATTTATAACTGTCGATCGCTGCTTGTGACATAAGATTAAATCAATATTTTTTTATAATATTTATTTTTACTGCGAGCACATCGAATTATTTCCGTTACATAAAAAGATGACATTTTTTTAAACTGTATTACTTCAATAACAAACTACTTTTCTTTTAGTTACTTTACTGCAGAATAATTTATCTTGAATGCGACCAAGAAATGCGACGGCAAGGTATCTTAATAATTTAGCTACTCCATGGAGAACGGCGCATTCTGGCTGCCTTTTCTTAATTTTATATTAATATTGAATTCTTTGTTTGATATCTACTGATACAAACTGTGTTTGTTTTTTAAATGTTTAAAAAAAATTATTCCACTATTTTGTATTAGTCTTATATTTTTGTAATTAACAACATAGGGATAAGTCTTACCCTTTCTACTTGATGTAGGCATTAAAATACAATTTAATTATAAACTTAATTAAATATATTTAACATTTTTTAATTTTTGTTTGCAAACAAAGTTATTTTTTTTTAGGTTCGATAAATATCATAAAATATGCAGGGTGTTTAGTACCTATATGTATTAAATTATTTTGACTGACGATTTTTTAGTAATTTTAAGACATGGTCTTAAAAAAATGTTTTTCGAAAAAAATCCTTTGAATGGCAAATACAAATAGTTTTATTTGTTTTTTTGTTATTA
The DNA here is from genome assembly GCA_014170235.1 of Listronotus bonariensis. Classification (NCBI taxonomy): domain Eukaryota; kingdom Metazoa; phylum Arthropoda; class Insecta; order Coleoptera; family Curculionidae; genus Listronotus; species Listronotus bonariensis. Next base: position 68,130 of record JACEGR010001156.1, read on the forward strand.
AGCTTTTTTATATAAAAATTAAAATATAACCTGCCCTTTGCTTATTCCTGCACCATACAAAAAGAAAATTATCGGTTTTTCGCGAAATTTAATGCAAATATCTAGTAAATACCCATCAACTTTACAAATGGGTAAAAGTTAAATATTGTTGTGTACAGACCGTTCCACGCTACTATAATCCTACACTGGAAACTAATAAATTTACTACTGTCCTTTGATAAACAAACGTTTTCACATGACTACTCGAACGAGACCTGAGTTTGTATTAAAAAACAATCCACAATTTTATCGCATGGTTTTTGCAAGTTTTATACATTACGACCTTCAAATTCATCAGTTCCCAGTGTATGTTTCTAGTAGCGTGGAACTGTCTGTATGTGTTGACATGGATTGTGTTTCCAGGTTTTTAGTAAACAGGCAACTTCTATTATTTAAGTACTTTTTTGAAAGTCTTAAGTAATTTCTTTCTAAGAAAATAAAAAGTGTCTAAATATTTCGCCTTAATAACACTATGGCAAATAGGGTAAAAAAAAGAAAATAACTACATTTTACAAGACTTAGATGCTATAAAAAATTAACATTAATAGCCGTGCTGGCTATTTTTAGCGTACTTTTATTGGGTAGTTGAAGTAACACGTTTAACTTTAATTTAAACGATATAACAATTTTTTTGCAATTGTTTGTACTTTTAATTTTGATATTTGTTTATATTGTAGATATTAACATTATTTTAGTTTCTTAGAGTTAATTAAACAGCGTTAGAATACTTCCAATAAAATAATTTTAATAACTTTTAAGACCGCAAGAATACGATAAAACAAGCAAACACATATTATGCAGTAATGACTTTTGCAGTAAGTCATACAAGAGAGAAATCAGTACTCCGTACAAGTTGCATTTACGACTATTGATATACCAGGGCGACAAATGTAATTTTTAAAAATATTAGGATTGTCATAAATTATTTAAAATTTATTTATTTGTTTCGTTACTATAGTGTGAGCCATGCCATATGTACGAGATATTATAGCTTACTTCGAATTTCTTACCGAATGTGACTGATTTTAACCCAAGATCCTAATAATTTTAAAAATACCATCAAAACAGTTTGTGTTTTTTTTAAGTTTTAAATACAACTTTTTATTAAATAATGCGACTCTGACAACTTTGTTACAATTATTATTTTGTTCTTCCGTTAAGAAGCGTTAACGTGCTATTTTAAATCTTTAAAAATATTTTTTTACCTGAAATAATTCTAGTACGCAACATGTTTTTATTCAGGCCATAAAAAATTGGAATACATTAAATTAATCACGAAAAAAGTGGCTACATACATCACCTTAGCCCAATTTTTAAAAAAATTATTTTTGGGCTACTTAATCACAGCTCTTAATAAAAACAAAAAGAACTGGGAATATTTTCAGAGAGAAAATTCTACGAAAACTAATAAATGTAATGGCAATTTAACCATCGACTGACAATCTTAAATTCTCATTAGCTGAAACATCCTGATAAATTGCCGATCGGAGTAGATGTCTATTCGTCTTTACTAATGAGAAATTGATCTTGATAAAATGCCTAAAATTTTCAGGGTTTCGCCGCAAATCAGCTTTTTTTCTAGAAATTCTTAGAATCATGTCTGCAGTGGAAAGCAATTAAAACTTTTTAATTTTATTGTTAGTGTATAAATTTTTAGGGACGTTTCCAAGGAGAAGTGCGACAATTAAAGTCTCCAAAAGTATTTAGGTTATTTTTAAAGTAACACCATTTTGTAGCAGGTAAAGGTTTTGACTTTATTTATATTCCAGGATTATAAAGTACCTAATCGCTAGGAGCTTTAAAATGTTGTACTACAAGACCCCCTTTTATTTTTTTTTAAGGCGACCAACTATATCAGTAGTCATTATTTGACTACAATGCAGTTTATGTTGTCTTACTAAAGTCCTTAAATTTTAATGAAAAATACCGAAAAACTAAAAGTTAGTAGAAGAGGTACTGACTTTAGACAAGCACTAAATGTATTATATTGGTAAATATGTATCTTTGGAATTGTTTTTTTATAAGTATTTTAATAATTATAATGCTATTCTTTTACTTACGCTGAAAGTAAAGCAGTTTTTAGTAACATATAAAGATTTATAGGTTTTAAGTGTCATATGTAGTAAACATGGTTAGGTACCGTATTATTATTACTAAACTTTGAAACTAAGGTAAGTTGGAATATGTAGATTGTCGCCTTAGAAAATTGTAGTAGCATTTTTTCCGCACCTTTAAGAGATACCGTGTTTATTTTCATGTACACATTTTTTAGGGGATGAAGTCCCCAAGTGACCAGAAATAAAAATGTTACCCCAAAAAGTTATAATAATAATTATTCTAAATTTTTTCCCAATTACATTTTGCTTAAAAATGAAAAACAAAGGTTTTACTCTTGGAGAAAAATTATGTTTATCAACTTTTTGTAAATCCTGTATACATAATTAACTTCATGAATTATTATTTTTTGTACAAAACAATTTTTTACAAAATACAACTTTTTTAAGAAAAATAAAATTATTGGTCCATTTGTCCTCTTGTAAATTCCATCCATGGACAGTCTGTATAATTTGATACTATCCGAACGATATCCAGAAGCAGAAATAATAATTTGACATATTAAAAAATCTATGGCCCTTCCCCCACCGATGAAAAGGTATACATTATATAACATTTTTTTCTCATTATCTAAGCTTTGCAACTCAATAATTGGTCTCTATGATGCTCCAGTAAATTCCCAGTTAGCGTCGTGGGCTCCCCTACTATATTTCAGTCCCTATTTATTAAAGATACGAACTGTTTTTTTCTGGTAAGTTGCCAACAAATAAAGCACTGTGTTTATTTGCGTGTCTTTATCTATTGCCATATACGTTGCTTTTGTCTTTGCATATCTCTTATGCGTTCCATTTCAAGAAAACATGCTTTGAGTTTGCTACCCTAAAACACAGCTGTTACTTGAACCATAATTATGGCATTTACCGTCAAATCTTTTAGGTATTTTATTTTTGTGATTTAGTCAAATAATGCATTTTAATTTTATTCATTTTTAGCAGCATTAAGCAGACGCCTAACAGTAAAAACACGTTTTTATTATACAGGGTAGACCAGATTTTTTTAATCCAATAAACATATGTCCGGACTTGCTTCCATTCTAAAATGTTAAAATTTTCAATACAGTCGGTATCTTCTAAAAATCTTAGGAACCATTTAACCAAATTAAATAAAATTTAAGACACTTATGTAATTCAATAAGGCGCTTGAAAAGCTTTGCCAAAATTAGTATTATTGGGTCCAGTCATACTCCAGCGTCTCAGTGGGCACCACAGCCAATATTATTGCAAAAAAGTACGCCACTGACTTTCTATGAAGCTTTAATATTTTTTTCTAATAAAGCAATTAACAATTTACCTTTTTGGTCCCTTGTATTTTCTTTGTATTTGCCTTCGTTAAAAAAACGTGTATTAAAGCTACTTCAATTTCTTCTAAAATGTTCTCATAGACAATATAATATAAAAAGCAAAAATAAAAATAAAACAATAATTTGCCTTAAAATAAATAAGCAGTTGTGTATTCTAACAAAAATTGCCATTTTTCTATTTACTAAGGTCAAAATTGTTAATTTTTTGAATTTTGGATATTATATTTTCGAGGGCTACTTTTTGAAAGAAAGTAAAGTAGCTCTAATATAAATATATATATATATATATATATATATATATATATATATATATATATATATATATATATATATATATATATTATTTAAAACAAAGCCAGATATAAAGAAAATACAAGAGACCAAATAGTTTAATTGGTAATAGTAATATTGGCTGTGGTACCCACTGAGGCGCCACTGGACCCTATGGTAATAATTTAGGCAAAGCTTAACAAGCCCCTTATTAAATTAAATAAGTGTGCCAAATTTTATTCAAATCGGTTAAAGTGTTCCTGAGATATTTAAAAGATACCGACTTTTTAAAAATTTTAACGCCATGTATCTCATAGTGGAAGCAAGTCTGGACATTTTTTATAGTAACTTTTTTCATAATTATTTGCTATCGACTGTCAATATTTTTCACAAAAACTTAGTTCACCCTGTATAAAATCAATTCAAAAAAATATTAGAAATAAAATAAAAACCTTTTATTACATAATAACAAAAAATAAATACAAATAAATATTTGTAATAAAAAAATATATATATAAAAAAAAAATAACCGAAGAAGGCGATCTTCAGTGTAGCGAAGTGCTACCTATACTCAACCACAGCACGAAGTGGCCTCCAAATTAACATTAAAAAAATAATTTGAAGTCGACTTTCATATACTTTTTAGTTGCTTACATGCCATTAAGTACTTAAAAAAAACATACTAATTTGCTCATAGAGCACTCCGTCACCCAAGCCACAATTCTACATAGTACCTTTTCTTACTGAATAAGTATTGAATTTGTATTTAAATTTGTTTAAATTAAAAAATCAAAATATATCGGGAAAATAGGTATTCTTTAACAATATTATGAAATAAACTCTGAGGAAATATTGCCGTTTTATTTTTTGTTAATCTAATGTTTCTGTTTTGTATATTTAAACAATGTATAAATTTTGCCTTTAACAAGGAAAAAAGTGTAAATTAATTAAAAGTTCCATAATGATGCGTCCTGCAATGTTCCCTAATTGTATCCGGTGATTTTATATAATACGATCATTTTTTCTAAGGCCAAAAACCAATCTGCAGCACAAATTTTGAGTTCGTTGAATCCCTCCTTATTATTTAAAAAAGTCTATTGCCAAAAATAATTTTACAGAAGTTATAATGGGAAAGTACTAAAGTAGAGCCGTCCGCAGAAAATCCAAAAACAAATAAAATTATTTAAAAAAAGAAGAAAAGTTTAGGCCACAACCAAAAAATAAACAAAAAGTCCTCGCACAAGCGCCAAGGGGTCAATACTTCGTCCACTTGCGTACGGCTCTGTACTTAACTGTCGCACAATGTTTTCTTTAATTTATTGTTTAAAATATTACGGACACCAAAAATAGATTAAAAAAAGGTTTTTTTATTTAAATATTTTAATAATTACCCCCAAATTTCTAGCAGATTTACCAAAGAGCAAAAGAACGTCTTCAATTTCCATATTTATTTGTCCTTTTATAAAATTAAGATTTTTTAAAACACAACATCAGATTCGATTTTTGTAATTTAACACAAAGTTTAACTGATTAATTGCGATCCAACTCATAGGTTATAACTGATAACAGTTTCAGTCTCAATAGTATTAAATACTTTTAATGATAATATAATTTAGTGTCGGCATATGCAATTACACCACAATTTTACCCAGATTCTAAAATATCAGTATAAATAATAAAGAGTAGGGGGCCTAAGTTTAAACCTTGTAGCTTTATTATTTTTTCTATTTAAAAACAGTAAGTATAGTAAAATAGCAGCACGGTAAAATAAAAGCTAAAATCGATGGTTAAGATAAAAGATTTAACTTTAAAGCTAACACTTTAATTATGATTTAAGTTTTGCTAATAATCTATAATCTATATGATCTTAGCAAACTTTAGGCAATATCCATAATAGATGATAGGAAAGTTTCTTGGGAAACATCAAAGTCTCATGTACAAGAAGGGGCGTATAAGTCGTTATGTCATATAATACTAAAACTATTTATAGGTTGGGTCTCACAGGAAAATAATGGCCTATCAACCACGCCTGTCTGTGCCAGACATAAAGTGGTAACTAATGTTGTGTTTAAATTACTTAAAAAAAACAAATTAATCAGAAACAAATAATTGTGTTTTTTTCTTTATCCTATTATTTATAAGTTTAATTTAAATTATAAATTATTTATTTACTTAAAAATTAATTTTTGTGCCCAAATATGTTTAAAACAAATTTAATTAAAAATGTAATAAATTTTAGATTTAAGTTTATTTTAATTCAAATTAAAAATTTCTACTTTGCTGATGCAATATACCAATATTTTAAAATTTTATACTTAGCTCAAATCTAAACACTATATTTATTTAATTTTTAAATAATGTTTCTATTTGCAGTAGATTTTATGCTATCTCGAAATATATACCTAAAAGTTTTAAGTAGCATCTAACTTCATTGGGAAATAATAATTATATTAAGTTAGTTTAAAGTTGCGATGTTACCTTTTGTACGTAGCATTAGTTTAAATGACATTAAGGTACGTTGCACAAGTTGATCTAGTTATTACCATAAAGTTTGGCTCTAGGAGTAAACGATCTTGCCAAACTTTAGATAACATTCATTTATGTAAGAGCGTGCTTCTGTCGGGAATATATAGTGCTATTTTATTTCAGTTTGACTTTTGTCTAGCAAAGTATTATTTAATGAATAACTTTTACATATTACTATTATGTCTTAAAAAAATACCCAGTTTGTTTTACCTGTAATAAACATACTAAGTCAAAACACTAATTCTTAAGTAAAAACATAGGTACTAGAAATTTAATTTGCCAAAAAGCTACGGGCCTAACTTGTGTGGAAATAACAAGAAAAAAATACCATCGTTAAGTTAACTTCGAACAATATAGGTCGCCAAAAATCACGAACCCTATTCCCGGTACACATGAAACGTACGAACGCCTACGCCCTATGCCTGAAACAAAATTTTGCATTGAAAGTAATGTAACCTAATGCTGAGTCCAGACTTGCAACAATTCGCCGCGCCGAACAGCGCGCCACATAGCTTTCCATAACGCGGACGTGTACTTGATTGACGTGTATGGAATTTACGTCGTTCCTAGGGCTTGGGGAATGATTCCGCGGTGATTCAGAGCCTGTCGTTTTTTGCATCAAAGGAGCGCGTAAGTTGGTTTGTTTGGACGTTTGTTTAATGAATTGTTGCAAGTCTGGACGCAGCTTAACGCGTACGTGCCGCGCCTGCATGTAAAAGCATACATTATTTTCTATGCATCAGGAATAGGGAGTGGGACGTACACATCCCTAAAAAACAATTGCTTAACGCTTTATTTAATAAAATTTAATAATTACGAAATTTTAGAATATCACAATAACGATTTTAAAATAAAGTCGAAATTTGGTTATTTTTACATATTTTAAAAATTGTCAAATTCAAATTTCAATAATTATTTTTATGCGTAAAAAATATTGACTAAAATGGTCTTGTTTTTATTAAATAAAAAGCTAGTTTAATATCTTATGAAGATAAGGTTAAATTACTCGAATAGCTGATACTTGGACGATTGCGACTTAATAATAAAAAAATTTCTTTACAAAATATAAAGTTAGACAATTTGCTACTTTTAACCTGCTAATAATTATTTTATTTATAGTAAGAAAAAGTTTGGAAAATTTAAATAAAGATGCCCCAAATTTAGCTCATGTGGTATGCGAATTATTAACATTAAATGTTTACATTAGTATATTTGTTAACTTTTACACAAAGCCAACTTGTTTAGAAAATGAAAATTTAAATAAAATAGTTTAAATAAAATAACACCATTCTGCAATTTTTTATTCAAATGCCTTTCAATTTTCTCTAGTTAAATAAGTATTTAAAAAAAATTGAGTTGAAAAATGAGTGAGTTGTCACCGTCAGTCCTGATAGACAATGTAATTGATATTAGAGAATTATTGCAATTTGCCTTCTTAAGCTCGGGTATTATTAATACCGGCCTTATTTAAATAGTGCTTGTACCCACAATTTAGAGTTATTGCAAATCATGTTGACAGTACCATTAACCTAAAAAAAGGGAAAAAATTTAGTTGTTTTTCTTTATTGTTCTTTGTTGTAGGGTTTTGTTTTACACAATTAAAGAAATACATTTAAAAAAGAAAGGTTTTAGGTATTTTTACTTCTAAAAACGTTTTTTTTAATACTTTGGTCATTATAGCAAGAAAAGCAGTAAGTCTAGAAAAAATGATAGTTGAGGGCCAAATTAATGGCAAACGACCAGGAGAAAGATCTTCCACACGCTGGGTAGAACAAGTTAAAAAAATTATTGGCCATGGTCTACACGAAAACTTTGTTTGGCAAGGGGTATTGTGTAGTGTAGCGTATTGAAGTGGAGGACTAAAATGTCGAAATAAATTTAAAAAAAGTTAAAAATGTTTTGATGCCAAACGCCTTTAACTGAGTTATGTCACAAATGTTAAAAATTCAAAATGGCTTTTATGCTTTTATTTATAAACAAATAAATTAAATTCCTTTATATTTAAGTTTCTTGTTCCCTATTCTTGTTCATACGAGTGGTCGAAAGACTTCTTTTACCCAACTTTACGACCTCGAAAATAGTGTGTTGTGTTAAAACTAGTTATAATAAGGACTAAATGCCAAACACCTAGTCCTGAAACACACTGATGATGCCAAATGGTTTTTTTGACAGAAAAAAATAAGCTGTAAAATAAATCGTTGGTTAAAACTAGTTCTAACTTTTTGTTATGCCAAATAAACCTAAAGTCTTTCTAGCGGTCTAAGACAAACATCAATTTTAGGCGTAGAACCAATCCAAGAACAGTATTCACCAATCGGTTATGTTGACGTTTAAACAATATATTATACGTCAAAGTTGTCACCAATTATTACAGCGGTTAAAATTGGTTAAATGCCTAAAATTGATGAAAAAAGGTGGGAAATTAAAATATGACGTCACTTTACCGTTTTTAGAGACAACAGACTGAGAAAGAAAACGATTAAGGTCTAATTTTCTTGCTAACCGTATTTGTCGAAGTGGTTTAAACTAGGGCTGGCAAAAACCGGAAAAAACAAAACCGGTTTCGGTTAAAACTGGTTAACCGAATATTAAAAAACCGGTATAAAAACCGGAAACCGGTATTTAAAACCGAAAACGGTTTTCAAAACCGATACACCGAATTCTATTTCATTTCCGCCGCCCCTTTCTTTTTCTTTTATTTCTGAAATAATTTTGAAGACCAAACAAAAAATTATACGTTCTAAATAAAATTTTGCCGCCCACTAAACAACGTCTGCCGCTCCCCTAAAAACACCGCCATAGGCTTCAGCCTACTCAGCCTTTTGGTAAATACACCATTGTATAAACCGCAATCAACCAAAAACCTATTAATTGATATTCGAAGAACCGCTTTTCGATTTTGGTCCGATTATCCAATAAAATCCGGTATTCGAAAACCGATTATCCGAAAAACCAGTATTTGAAAACCGCTTTTTAAAACCGGTTAACCGATATTCAAAAACCGGTTTTTCAAAACCGGTTAATCGGTTTTCAAATACCGGTTAACCGGTTTTCGAATACCGGTTTTCAGTTTTGGCCAAAACCGGGGTTAACCGAAAACCGGTTAACCGAAAAATCGGTTTCGGTTGCCAGCCCTAGTTTAAACCCTATTCGAAAATGACGATATAAACATGAGAATCAAGAAAATGTAGGTTTTTAAATCGTTGCCTCACAGCGCAATAAGCTTTAAGGATATGATTTTGATTTTAATTTTTAGGGTTAATATGTACTTTAGTTTACACCAAATATAAAAAATTTTTACTTGCCATTTACATCCATGTTAAAAGATTTACAAAAAATGGCCGAAACAAAGTTTGAGTTCGATGCATACGCCTGCCCGACAAAGATAACTATATTGTTTTTAAATCATTGTTCCCGATGTATTTAAACACGGTTAAATACGTGACGTTAATAACGCCACCGTTTAGCAAGAAAATGTAATGTTTTAAAAATGTTTTGAACCAAATAACAAAAAATGGCTTAAGTAATCTAAAATGAAATAACGCAGGTAAAAAGCAAGTATCAATGGCGACCGGAGGACAACTAATGTAGAGGTCGAAAAATTATACTTTTTGCAAAAAAGAAAAATGGGAGACACGATGATCTGATTATTATATTTATTTTAAAGTCATTAAAACTTTCTTTTATTTGTTCATTGCAAAAATAGTTAATTTTTTTAAATAAAATTCTTTCAGTGAGTTTCTAAGACAAAAGTATTTGGCAGAAGTGTTTATTTAACAAATGGTTACTGTTTAAAAAAAAACGTTTTCATTATTATAAAGAACATTTTGTTGTAGATTAAATTAAGTAAACTTAGCTTACTACAACAATCATTTTCTCTATGGCGTTTTTAAAGAAATGTTTTATGGTTACAAAAATGGGTATTTTTTCTCTTTTCCTTTTTTAGATAGTAAAACATATACAGTTTGTCCACGACTGGACTTTACAATAGGACAAATGGACCAACAATTTAAATGTTTAAGAAACCTTACAATTGTTTTTGCTACTTAAAAAACCAGATTGACGTTAAAAAATTTGTCTTCTTTTGTAAAGGGGCTTCAAAAATTACAAACATGTGAAAAAGATCATGACATAACTACCTTTACTTTAACTAATTAGGCAAAATGTCAAATAAAAATAACTTTTATAATTAAATAGGGATTCGTCATCTGAAATTTCACATAAATCTAAAAAAAATCCGGTATCATATTTCTGTAATCATGTTTTACACCTTCTTCACGTAATTAACCTGGTTTTAATTTGTAATAATTAAATAATTATTGTATTGTAATAAAACTAGGTAAATTACGTAAAAAGTTGTAAAACATGATTATTAAAAAAACACCAAAAAAAAAATGGTTTTTTTTATGTGAAATTTTAGATATGGGATGCATTTAATTTTAAAAACCTTTTTATTTACCATTATGCTAAATTATTAAAAATTAAAGTAGTTATGTCTTGCTTTATTTCTACATATTTGTAGTTTTTGAAGCCCCTGTACAAAACGAAACAATTTTTTTAAAATGAATCTTGTTTTTTAAAGCAATAGCAGTTGTCATACATGACTTTCTTAAAGATTTAAGTTTTTAGTCTGTTTGTCCTAGTGTAAAGTCCATCCGTAGACATACTGTATAATAAAAAGTTGCCAGTCTACCACTTTTTGCTACCTTAATTTGTAAGTGGTCAACTTGTTTTTATGGGTAAAATAAGTTTTGTGGAACTAATACGTAGCAATTTAGGCACTGAAATGGATTCATTAATCACCTACGAAGTTCTGGCACAGTAGAGACATGTCAATTACTTTAGATCCACTGACAGAACATCGTTTACGTATAAAAACCTAAATAAATCTAGTTTCTTTGTTATTCCATATAGGTAAAGGTATTTTACATAAGTGACAATTCACCATTTTAGCAAAATAAATTATTATTTGTCAAGGTAAACTAAATAGTATTATAATATCATTATCAATATCATTATTATATAATAAAACTAAGTTGATAAAATGTGCGTGCCAATAAAACTTAAAAAGGAGTCCCGATACGATAAAGGGACTTATGTAGTGTGATAGCCCTTTATCCTCCCTCGAACAAGAAAGTTCCCGTTTTACCCTAAAGGGCGTATTTTTAAAGGTATAAGAACTCTTCCAACCCTTCAACTTGGAAATTAAGTGTAGTGGCGCCATCTGTTGTCGAGTATTTGAACTTCATTCAGAACAACGGTTATTTGGGTCTCATATCAACTCCCGAGCGAAGCCGATAATCATAACTAGTATATAATAAAACAAAGTTGATAAAATGTGCGAGCCGATAAAACTTAAAAAGGAGTCCTGATACGATAAAGGGACTTATATAGTGTGATAGCCCTTTATTCCCCCTCGAACAAGAAAGTTTCCGTTTTAACTTAAAGGGCGTATTTTTAAAGATATAAGGGCTTTTCCAACCCTTCAACTTGGGAATTAAGTGTAGTGGCGCCATCTGTTGTCAAGTATTTGAACTTCATTCAGAAAAGTGTTGTGGCGCCATCTGTTGTCGAGTATTAAAACTTTATAATGTGTGAAAAAGAAAATATTCTCAAACTTTCCCGAATATACTAAAGCCAGCTCTCTGAATATATAAAAGCCCGGTGTCGCCCGCCAGAGTTAGTTCGATTGTTTAATTGTAAGGGCTAATTTTCGGAAATACTGAACCGATGATAAAAATTCTTTCACAATTAGAAAGCTACACTATGAGAGAATACTATAGGCTATATTTTATTATGATTGAAAAAAAGTTCAGAAAAAAAATATAATTAACGCCCAACGAAGTGGGTACGGTCGGCTGGTATTAAATAATTTTGTTGTAATTTAATCAGGTAATTCTTTCCTAATAATAATTTATAAAATGTAAATTTTTACTTTTGGTGGGACACATTTTTTGTTAAAATTTACTAGTTTAGAAGAATCCTTTTTTACCAATATAAATGTCAAAAATTAAAAATGGAAAGGGGGATGTAGCAAGTTATACCTTAATTCTTTCTCTCTTAGTTTTAAGTTTTTTTAAATTGGTAAAGTAGTTTGCTAGATAATTAACCACAAAAACCAGGTGTTCCTTGCCGGTGGTTTACCTTTGTAACTTTTTTATTTTTAAAATATCATCATTAAATTGGGTACCTACGAATATTACGTTTGATGTATTAGAAGTTGATGTTATTTAATTAGCCCTATTGATTGTGTTGTTGTTACAGAATAGTTTAAAGGAGCTGAATTAAAGTAGCGGCACACATAGCTGCTGAAAAATAAATTTTACAGGCTAAAGCTTTGTAACAAAAGCCGTAAAAACACCAATAGAAGAAAACTTTAGAGCTCGTTTGTGGACAAGAGAAAAAGCTTTTTTTTGTAAAAGTTGTATATTTAATAATGCATGCAGCCCATATTTGGTTAAAATCAAAAATGATTAAAGTAGTTGCAAAAAGCACCGTTTTTCGGATAAATTTTTTCAATTAAACAGTTTCAAAAGGGGAAAATAGTATTTTTTTAGGCTGCTAAAGTTATGAGTATTACTTATGTGCGTGAATAAAAGTAAATATAAAAAAACGCTCAAATTATTAAGTCTTGCGTTTAAAGAAAAAATAAAATAAAATAAAATACTAAACATAAATGTAAAATATTCTTAGAATATTTAAATTGTATCATCTATTAATTAAGAAATTATTTTAAATAATAATTTTGATAATTATTATATTGAAGGTCCTGTAAAAAAGTATTTATGTGCATTAAACTGCACTTGCTTTTTCACAAGTCTTAAAAACTAAGCAAAACAACTAAAAACTGAAGTACATAAAATTTTTAAATGATCAGTGACCATCGTTGATAACAGAAAATACTTTGTATGCCTAGTGACCCTCAGATATCTATTTTTGTACAGGCTTTTGTAAAGGTATTATTTGACAATTAAAATTTGCTACCAGGTTACAGAAAAAAAAACAACAAAGCTATTCTCAATATTAACAAAAATAAAGGTATTTCAGCCTAACTGTAAATATAATAAGTAGCATATAGCTTTGTGGGCGTATTTTGTTTTTCTCTAGCAAACTTTTTTGTCAAATGCTATTCTTAATTGGCATGCGGCCAATTTTAAAAAATCAATATTTCCATTATTTTAAAAAACACCATAGCCTTGGTTACATAAAAAAATAAGTTTAATTATTGTAGGAAAATGTACATGGTGTTCTATTTAAAATACCTAAGTCCTATGTCGAAAAATTGGCCATTTTGTTTTGTTGTTACTGGAATGTTACTATCAAATGGCAAGGATATGATAAGAAAGCTTTAAAAAAATCTTAAAACCGCATTTGTTATTTTATTTGTTTTACAGTTATTTGCGATCAAAATATGTCAAAATATAGTCGGATGTCCCAGGGCCAGGCCTACCGGGTTGTGCAAGTGGTGCAAGGCACCAGGGGCGCAACGCTGAGGGGCAAAAAATTGTAAAATAGGATCGGGTATTTTTGGAATGAAAAATAAATTTGTTGGAATTGAAAAGATTGTAATTTGAAAGTGGGTACTTTTTACTACCCCTCTACTTATAGATACTACAACAGCAAACATTATACCAGATTAAATGTTTTTGATATTACCAAACATTAGACAAGGGCTGGATCTGTTCTGCTTTACAATATTTATTTTATTTTATAGGTTCTTTTATTTCTTTACTTTTAAAAGTTAAAACAGGATTGATTTATTATTAACCAACTTACAAACGTCATACACAGTTAAAATTTTGATGTATCAATTAAAATATTTTGGTAGCTTCGTAGAATGAAGGTAATATCCCGGATTGGTTTTTAAAAATATATTTTTTTTAAAATTTATGAGTGATTAAAACAAATTTAAATACTTTTTTGAAAAAATACAATGTATTAGCAAATAATTACTAGATCCCGATAAAAATTGGTTTGTGTGCCAAGAAATAGTACAGTAACAGAAAAAGAAATACGTAAAAAAATATTGCTTATAAATAATTATTTTTATAATAAACAAATGAAAATTTAGCTAGCTTCTCGGTGTTGTAGAAGAATTTTGTTTATGTAAGAATATTCGTTATTCTATTAACTGAAATATGGCACAAGAAAATGTTGGTGCTCTCTTACCAGAAAAAGGATATAAAAGCTTTTATGCGCCAAAGACCCGTTTAATTTAGTCGATTAGGCAATTGAATGTACTAAACAGAGGCCAAGGCGGACGTGCTACTCCGAGCGCTGTGTCTTACGCCGATTTTCCGCATATACTTCTACCTTCTTCGGTTTTTCAGGCTAAATAAAACCGGAGTCCAGCGCATAAAAGCGTTTAAATCTTTTTTCCGGTAATAACACCATAGTTTAGTTAATATATATATAATAATTAATAATTAATAATAATAATTAATAACAAATTCTTCCACAACATCCAGAAGTTATAGCTAACTTTCCATTTGTTTAATATAAGAACAATTATTTATAGGCAATTATCTTTTTTTTTATTATGTAAATATATTTTTTTTTCAGTTCCTCTACTGTTTCTTAGCACACAAAGTAATTTTTATCAAAATCAAGTAGTTATTTGCTAATAAATTAAAATTTACAAAAAACACTAGACATTTTTATTCACTCATAACTAAACCGTCTCGAGGTAATACAGATTTAAATCGATAGTCGATTTTTAGTGACCCGCTTAAGAAATTTTGATCCATACCGTAAAAGAGTGAATGGTATGCCGATTGTCGTTTAAAAATTGATAAATAATTTTTAAAAAACTCCGCAATAAATCCTAGACATTTTATTTATAAAATGAATACATAACACATAATTTTTTATGTAATACCTAAAAAAATAATATTAATCATTAAACTGGGTTTTAATACTTTTCAAAATAACAACACTATTTTTAAAGTTCCACCTCCTAAAAAGAAGCTTTTAATTTATTTACAAACATTTAACATTATTTGGTTTTATTAACTTGGTTCTTCCTAAATTTTCTCTGAAGCTACCTTCTACGTCTTAAACTACACATTTTTTTGTTACGAGAACTTTTGTAGGACTAATAACAATTTAAGCAAGACCAAAGAGAATCATTAATCACCATTATAGGTCTGGCATCGCTTAGACGTGACAGATATGCGAAATTCACTGCCAGAGCATCTTTCGCCTGTAAGACCCGAGATAAATTTAGTTTTATTGTTATGTGACATAACGTCGCCTTTTTGGTTATAGAAAACGTTAAGATTTCTTTTTAAGATTATTTTACAATTACGCAAACGGATATTTCCCATAAAGTTTGATTGTATTACTTAGCTAAAGGGTAAAAACTTGTTTCTTTTACTCTAATATAAGTATGATAAATAAAAGTGTTGTTGAAGATAATTAAAATCTTTGCAGACAAATCATACTTATTCCAAAATTAAAAAAAAAAAAAATAAATAAATAAATCAGGGAACTTTTTTCAAATAGTTGTAAGCTCAGGTTCGTGCCTATTGGGTGGTGCAAGTGGTGCAAGGCACCAGGGCGAAAGTTGTGTAATAAAGGTCGAAAAGTTTTGAATTAGGTAATAAAAAATTGGGATTGAAAATAGTTAAATTTGAAACAGGGGGACCTTTTTTTTGCTCTTCAAAAGATATTGATAAAGAAAGAAAACCAATCTATTGTGAAAGTGGGGGACTGTTTTTCCTGCTCTTCAAAAATTTTTCAAGGCGACCAATCATTTTTTGCACCACGGCGCCAGTTACCCTAGGAACGGCCCTGTGTAAACTTTATTTAAAGAACATATTGTTTTAATATTGCATTATGTAATAGGGTATACACGTGCCTTTGGAAGTTCTTACCAAATGGGTTTTTTTAATTATAAAAAATGCCCTTTTATATAAAGTCCTGCTTGATGAGAAATTACATTTCAACAAAAATATTTGTATTTTAGAGGTACAGAGTCGCTTTAAAAATACTTGTTTTTATATTAATATACAGTATTTCCTGACCATGGTACGAAAATTTAAAGGGTAATTTTTTATGTCATTTTATGAAGAAAAAAATTCTAATAACATGCCAGGAGTTGCTTCGTTTCTGAGATACAGGAAGTTATTATTTTTATAAGTTAGTATTTTATAGATATCTTAAATACAAAGCCAAATACAAAAAAAATGTACAATACTAAAAATTGTATTTTTAGGTTGCTTTATAGTTTTTAAAAACTACCTAAAAAGCCTGGCGTTCATTTTTCTCTCAATAATATTGGCTATGGTGCCCACTGAGATGCCACAGGACCCAATAAAGTCAATCTTGTTAGAGTTTTAAAAGCGCGTTTAAGTGTATATATTTGATATTTACAAAATACCGACTATATTTACAAACTTTAAAGCTCTGTATCTCAAAAACGAAGAAGCTCCGGACATAAATATGTTTACTGGAACTTTTCTTTATAAAATGACATAACAATCACTTATTAAAGTTTCGTACCGTAGTTAGGAAATATCCTGTAAATTAATTTGGAGACAGATCTTTTTAGGCCTGTACATTAAACATACAGTTATTTTTGTAGAAATGTATTTTCTCGTCAAGCAGAACTATGCACTTTTTCTCGTAAAGTTAATAATTAAAAAGTTTCCCATTTGGTACAAAATTCCAAAAACGTTTGTTTTAAAAGTTTTTAATATATCTAATATAATAAATATTGTACAATAAAAATGTAGAGGTTAACTTATTATTACCGACAAATACGGAATTTTCTTTGCCCCCACGGCAATAAAAAGGGGTTTCTATTTCAAATGTAAATTTTACTTTAAAATATTTAATAATACTAGTTTAAGGTCATAACCACGGTCACGGTAAGGTGTTTTATTTAAAGCTTTTTTCCCTAATTTTTGATGTTTAGCCGTTTTCATGCTTTTGTTACAGTCTTTATGCAGGGAGTTAAAAAAGCCAAAAAATAGTTAAAAAGTTATTCGTTGTTCAAAACAAAGGGTAGCTTGTTAAACAGGGTCAAAAATTAACCTTTTTAAAAAGAAAAAATAAAAATATTTAATTTTTTTATTTTAAAGACGAATAAATTTACCAAAAATAATGGACGTAGACTATATTAATTCCTGCTACAAGTTTGTAAAAATTATGCAGATTTTATATATATTTAAAGTTATTACTTTAAATATATATAAAATTTAAATGTTTTATTGCTTTTTGTCTTTAAACTAAAAATTTAAAACATACGTATGTAAAGCTAGCTTTGTAAAATAAGGTTTCAAACAATAAATTCACAAAAAATGTAATAAAACAGATGGCGAGATCCAGCACAGCTGCTCATCTAACCATCAAGTAAGAAATTAAACAAAGTATAAAATTGTTCAATAAAGATAAATTTAAAAAAATATATATATAAGAAAAACAAAAACAAAAAAAAACTGTTTAAGGTACATATTCCAAGAAAGATAACTATACAATCAATAATTGTAAATATGCAATGTAACAACGAAAAAAATATATTTTTCTGAAATTGTTGACAAAAAGTTCAGCTTATCAAATAGGTAAACTAGAAGAAACCTTAAGAAATAATAAATTTAAAATGCATTATAGACACAGGAAAAAATATAAAATATTAAAAGTAAATTAAAGGTAAATTGAGAGTGTGTTATTATGATTTTAAACCAACCAAATTATGCGAAAATGTATAAAAATAAATTAATTAAAAAAAAACATACTAATCTCTCTCACTCAATATGTGTTTTTTAAGATTAAACTTAAAACTATTTACTGATGAGCAGGATTTAAGTATGGGAGGTAAGGAATTATACATTTTTATGGCATTATAAGTAAAGCTGCGCTGAAAGGCAGCTGTGCCGTGCCTAGGAACCTGGTAAAGATCACGATGACGGGTGGCTCTCTGGTGGATGTCACACCCCCTAAGCAATTTTTCGAGCAGATAAATAGGCTCTTTTGATGTTCTTACCTTAAAAACCAAGGTGCTTAAGTGAATTTGATACCTCTCGGCCAAATAAAACCATTTAGATAGTTGAAATGAAGGGGTTACATGATCAAACTTTCTTAAATTATAACAAAATCGGATACAAGAATTTTGCAATTTCTGTAAGGTATTTCTAGAGGCCAAAGTCAAGGCAGGCCAGTACAGAACATCTGCATAGTTTAGGTGAGACAAGATTAAGCTGTCACACAACCTAAGCCTGATATCTAAAGTTAAAATATCTTTATGAATATATAATGTCTTCAATTTAAAAAAGATTTTTGTAGAAGATGTGAAACATGACCTTCAAACCGTAAGTCAACATCCATAAAAACTCCCAAGTTTTTACATGTAAGTGCCGGGTTAACTGTAACCCCATTTAATGTGATTTTAAGGTTGTTGGCAATTTCACTCTTATTTCGTCCAAATACTAACATCTGGGTTTTACTTTCATTAAGAATAAGCTCATGTGCTGCTGTCAGTTTAGAAACAGTCGCAAGGTCTCCATTTATGTGATCCGAGGGCTCAAGGGTCTCCTTAGAAAATGAAAAATAAATTTGCATGTCATCGGCGTACTGATGGGACTTACAATCTTTTAGAAAACTAGAAAAATCAGCTGTGTAAATAGAAAATAGTAAAGGCCCCAATATACTACCCTGTGGTTGCAAATAAGTTGAGTGTCCCTTAAATGCTAGCTCCAGATAAAGCCAGCATTGTATACACCAAAAATTAACTTAAAAACAAAATATATAAGTAATCTCTGGCATCCCTAATTAGTGGTCAATGAGTAGTAATATAAGAGGAGTACAGGAACTCAAGTAGAATTATCCAACGTTCACGATAAACTAACGAAAATGGTAAATCCATTTTTGCCATTTGGTTTTGACATTGGGGTTCGATACGATTTTTTGACAAAATGGTAAACAAGTTTAAAATTCATAGAACGTCAGGCGCCACAGACTGTCATGCAAAAATGTCACATTGGGGGATCATAGTTAGTTTTGGTAAGTTAAATATTTTATAATAATATATAATTTTTATTCCTTAATAGCGAACTAACCAAAAAAATAATATATTTATAATTGCCAAATTAAACCAATATTCCACAAATAATATTAAAAAAATCTTTTTACAAGTTTAACACCCTGTATCTGGAAAAATAAATTTGTTTATAGGAATGATTTTTTTTTATTTCAGTAGAATAAGCGCATATATATATATATATATATATATATATATATATATATATATATATATGTATATATATATATATATATATATATATATATATATATATATATATATATATATATATATATATATATATATATATATATATATATATTATATATATATATAAAGACTTTTATGTATTTTACTTCATTATCTGTTGGGATTTTCTTACTTGTCTTAAAAAATATTAAATAAAGCAACATTTATCTGGCATATCACGTACAATCCCAACTAAATTTCTGTTAAAAGTCTACCAGCGACACGGCGATTCCCTCGAGACATCGGCTTGGCTTTAACGGCGTTTTAAGGTTTGACCTGACATTTTATGCTTTTATTTTGCCGCTACTTTTATCCATTAAACTTTTATCGCTAATAAAAAAATACCTAAATCATATTTTTTATAAATAAATAGATCAGTGGCGACGCCAGTTTTTTTGTATAGGGTGGCCAAGAGGAAGCCGAGATTATTTAGGGGGTCAAGTAAATGTGTAAAAAATACTCTGTAGAAAATAAAACTAGATGCTACAACAGGACAGGAAAAAAAAATTACATGATTCCGTGACAACAACAAAAAAAAAAGGTCCTCAAGTACATAAAAAAACAAAATGCGTTTTCTGTTATGACAGTGTTTCTCTATCTATATTTTGTCTTTTTGACTATGCCTCAAACATTCCATTAATATAACTTTTTAAACCCTCGATACAAAATTAAAATTTTCTTTTTGTAAATGCTAGCTTTTACAAGAAAAAGCTTTCATTAAAAATACCTAAAATATACAAAATATCGATCTATCCTCCTGTAACCTATATCCCACCAAAAATATAAATAATGAGAAAAAGGTGAGCCAAGTTTGAAACTAAAATTATAATTGGCTGTGGGCTTCCCCGCAAACAGAATGGAGATCTAAATGAGTGTCAAGTTTTGTTTAAGCTCCAACCATGTATGAGATCTTAAAGTAGGTTAGATTTGACTCGGATATATTTTATTGCATAAGTCATTTTAAAAGTTATTAATCTTATTTACATTTTTTGATTATAACTGGCTAAGTCAAATCCAACCTACCTAAGGATCTCATACATATTTGAATTTTGTACAGAACTTGGCACTCATTAGGGTCTTAATTTTTTTTGCGGCAGAAGCCCACAGCTAATGCATAATTTTAGCATTGAACTTGGCTTACCTTTTTATTATCTGCCTACTTACCTTTTTAACACATTTTTTGTTTATGCTTAAATTGGCCAAATCCGAGCGAGTTAACGATCTTGTTAACGGTTGTTAATTAGCATGTATTACAAGTTTTTTTGAATAGGGACACCACCTCTTTTTTGACTTAATCTTATTTTTATATTTCTGTTATACCGGGTGATGTATCGCCGAGCGAAACATAAGAAATTCCATGTAATTTTTTATGGGGTCAATTATTGGCTCCCTAATTCTTTTAGATAAAAATTCTATGAAAGTTTATTGAAGAGCATGGAAATCTTCGTCCATGGTAAAAATTTAACATTTTTTCGAGTTAACTCCGTTTGCTAAAGTTAGATGCTAATATATTTTTAAAAGGTTACATATTATCGCCTCATATTTATTAACAACAGTAAAATACTACTTTAGCGTGACATAACTTTGTCATTTTGAAATTTAGTGCCTTATTATTATCAAAAAATCGTACAGTGAAGAGAATAAAGTTGTATTTATACAAACGAATTAAGTTAAGTTCAACTAAACTAGAGTAACAATTTTTTTGATAATAATAAAGCACTAAATTTCAAAATGACAACGTTATGTCACGCTAACTGGTATTTTTATTGTTGTTCATAAAATATAAGGCGACAACAATGTAACAATTTTTAAAAATATATTAGCATCTAACTAGCAAACGGGTTTTCTATTTATTAAACTTTTCTTTTATATTTTTTAGATTCTTTTCTACGCTTAGACACAATTACCGAGCTGGATTTTTAAATTTTATTTTTCCAGGTGATCTGGATGTGGTTAAGGTTTTTGATCTATATGTCAGTCAGTTAGTGGAAAATAGACGACTTTTGGACCTTCATATCTTTATAACCATTTAACCTAGCTTTGAGTTGTCCTTAAGAACATAAATAAACACACGTGTTACATGAGGTTACGTTTAACTAGGTTTTGAGTCACGGAGGAGTCACAAGTGGCACCAAGTAGTTCGTGTAATGTTACACACGGCGCTGTAGATTTTATTGGTGGCTTTTCGGGAAAGACTTTATGTTTTTTGTATAAGTACCAGATTTTAAAGGAACGAAATAGTACTTGTTTGCACAACAACTACGTTATCATGGAAAATTTTTATTTTGATAACAAAAATCATAAAAATGATTTGTTTTTGTCCAAGTTGACCCTAACAGATACATAAGGACCAATGTTGGAAAAGTAAATGCAAGTTTATTTTTATTCTTTATTAACTGATGGACCCGGTCAAAAGGTGGGCTAACTTTGCATTTTTGACATAAAAATTTTAATTTCTATAAAGTGTAATGGTAGGTTTACATCTGACATTTATTGCATGATATTTATGTAAGACAAATAATTCTGGGAATATAAACGGTCATAAATATTTATGTCTAATTTTTTTATTGTTTTTATTTCTGTCTGACAAAAATATTATGATATTATGCAATAAATGTTAGATTTAAAGCTACTACTTAGATATCATCCTAAAGAAAACAATGTTTAAAAAATATGCGAAAAAAAAACAAATAGTCGCCATAAAAAAACAAATGTTTATGATGGTTTCTCAAAACCAAAACGATAAAAATAGAATCTGGACATAAAAACACATTGCTTTTAAAATGTTGTCTTAATAATGTTTTAAGAGATTTTAAAATTATTTTTTAAATAAAAAAATAAACAACAGCATATTTTCAAAAATACACAAATATATATTTTTTAATAACTTAAAAACCAAACAAGATACAGCCGTCATCACGGCATTAGATTACTGGTTAATGGCCCACAACTTTCTTTATTAAGTTAGTGGCGTAGCTAGAGGTGTTGAGGCCCGGGGCGGCAAGTTAAGTCGGGTCTCATACCATGTCGGAAAATGAATTTTTGGTAGAAAGTGTTTGAGACAAAAAGGTCCTTACCTCTTCGCACTGTAACATAATATTCTTTTATATACTTTCTTCAAGTCGAAGCCTCCTTTTCTGTACACTTGACAACCAAAAAACAAAAAGGTCCTCATCTCCAAACGGAAGCGTTTCTCACTATATTATATCCTCTGTGGTCGGGGCCCTCCCTTTCTTCACTTTCTTCTTAAATTCCAGTTACTAACCACAAAAACAAAAGTTTTTTTCCTATAAAAAAATCCCTTTTGGGGGCTCCTCCACCGACTCCTCCTCGCTACGCCAGTGATTGAAGTATCTTTCTTTTTCTTATATTCTCCCAATATTCTTATATATTCTATACCAATCTCGGACACACAGTATACTAACTAAAGCCTAGTTAACAGATGTTAATAATGTTATTTGTTGCTTATAAAACGGATCTCCAATAAACCAAAATTAATTGACCCAATCACCAACAAAGGAAACTAACTTTTTGCCAAAAGTCATCCTTCCGGAAAAGCGGTCATACCCTAGGGAGTCTGACTTTGCCTTAACGACGTAAATTAAATTTATAGGGATTTAGTTTCATGCTATAAAAGTGTTACGCAAAGTTAAATATTGGTGTGATTAGGAATAAAAAGTAGCTACGTGTTTTAATAGTTATCCAGAAAAAAAATTATTGGGTTTATATGAAAATTAGGGTGAATTATCTTATAAAAAATACTTTTTTCCGTGACGGAAAAAAATTTGACATTAGTACCTCTGTTAACAGGTATTAAAATGTGACTTTTTATAAAGCAACTTTTTACCGTGGGAAAAAAGTGAGCACTTTTTCTCGGTCATACGTGGTCATACATACACGTAAGTAAAGGTATTTATTAAATCTTAAAATAATTTATTATACATAACTTACATTTACATTATATTGGGAGTCTAGTGAGATATTTTTTATTTTTATAATATTCCCAATAACTACTAAACAAACGTTTTTACTTTTAACTTTTTATTTTGACGACGTACTGAATACGTCAAAATACAAAATTATATTGACAGATTCTAAATAATTTCCTTAAGGGTTTTTATAGTAATGTAAGGTCTAAAGGTGTTTTAAATATACCAGTCGACAAGTTTAAAAGTTCTAATTTTACATGATTAATTTTCTGACTTTAATATTATGCTTTTTTTTATAATAAGGCGTCGCTTCTCCCATAACAAAAAAAATAGTGTATTATAAAAGGAAAATAATTTTAGACTTTAGCTCTCGGTTTATTGTCTCCCTCCGCTTCGCGTCAACAAAACCTCGAGCTTAAATTTGAAACTTTTTTCCTTGTATAATAGATAACTATTTATTTACAACCACGTATGTAATTCTGAGTAGCTTTCCAGTGACGCATATAGAGCGCTCCTGAGTAGCTCAGGAGCATTTCGTTCTACTTTATGGCATTCCAGTGACGAAAAGTCACCTACCCTTTGGTTTTCGTGCTTAAAACGTGTTTTTCATGGTTAAGGATGGATTTTTAAAATTATTTGATTGAAATGGAATTAAATATTAAAAAGAGATTATTATTATAAAGCCAAGAAAGGTTCCAAAAACTTAATTTTAAAAGTTCTTTAAGGTATCTCACTTTTCTTGTCGTAGCGCTTGTATAGCTGTTTTAGTGACTAACTTTTTATAGCAGATCAAGAGCTTCAAGCCCAGAAGCGTGACGCACAAAAATTTTTGTCACTGGAAAGCTACTTTGGTATCAAAGAAAACAAGGCAGCGGATAAACTGGCGCACAGTGCGTCGATATGTGGACAAAGTTGCCGAAATTAATATTTTAAAATAATCTAAAAGTCTGCATTTTTCGATACTTTGCCAATATAGAAAGATGCATATGTGGTCCTTTTTATAAAACAGAAAAGTGCCTTGCCATTTGATGTTTTATTCTCAAGTTTAAAGGTTAAATACAATTAGTTTAAGAAAAAAGTGTCTATTATTTTTATGGCGGATAATCTGAAATGGTTGTGTTTTAGAAAAAACAAATATTATTTTTGTATCTTCGATTTTTATTTATAAAATTCTATCGTTTAAAAATCTCTCTTGCAATACCCTTAAAAGCAAACAAAGTTTAGGATTTGATATGGATTTTCAAAAATACATCGAAAACCATTTTTCCGTTTTTGGGCTCATTTTACTTGTAAAAGAGTAAGCAATTTTTTTGTTTTAATTAGCTGCAACTATTTGCAACTTTTTATAAAATTTAATGTTTAGTTACGAGAGGTCCTGAAAACAACACACAACAAAAATATAAAAAATTAAAAAACACCTAATTTACCGAAATTTATTAGTTTAGATATATTATTATTATTTAACTTAGTATTTGTTTATGTTGTTACGTAATGGTAAGTAAATAATATAAAAATAATTTTTAAAAGAAAAATGTTATTATATTTATTGAGTGGTTAAGAAATATGCAATGTAACGGATTTTTTTTTCTCGAGAACTATAAGCAAGATACGAAAAATTGACTAAAATTTTTAATTACTCTGTATAATATTATTACAGTATTGCTTTCTGCATATGCAGAGCATATTACCCTACTCAAATATATATAATATTATAGCCATTTTAATACAATAGGACATGACACAATTTTTGTCCTAAAATTGCGGGTCTGGGGCTAGGACAAATGTTACAGTTAGCACATAGCATCGACCTCGACAAAGTACCGACCACTAATCTCGATGGATTTCTAATGAAATTACCTGCGCGAAACAAAAGTTACATTTCATAGGCGAAGAAACGGGGTGCGCAAGCAAATCGAGGGTAAACACGCCTGGCGCCAAACAGACCATCCGTATTATTGGAAAGAATTTGTCAACGCCGTCCTGGTTTTCCGTTTGAATTACGGTAGCTAATGAGCGTCACGGTCAGACCGCGGACGGAGGGCACGGGGTGCCGGTGTGTGTACTTTGCAACGACATTTAGGTGCGCATGTTCGTCCACCCTCGATTTCTTTACAGCGCGAGGTCGTAAAAATTTCGAAAAATGCATCTTGCCACTGCGGATCTAAATGTAGGTTATTTATGGTACCGACACTCTGAAGGATAACCCTCTATAAATGGGATCTGCGTACAATGGCCAGCGCTAAGTACACAGCAAATATCTTTAAAAAAAACGTAATCTGTCTTCAGTGGTAAAAGAATTATTTTGGACTCCCATTGTCTTTATTCAGTTAATTTACACAATGTTTTAAGTTTACACTTGAAAACGGACAGAGATAGTTCAGCCGAAAAATTTGTGTAAATAAATTAAATAGAGACAATGGAATTCCAAAATTCTTTTTACCACGTATGTAATATTGACCGTTCCGACGATTTTAGTGTTTAAAAGTGTAACTTTTCTGACTCTTACTTTAATCCTTTTAAAAAAAGTTAACTTTTCTTTTGTGAACCAAAAGTAAAATAAATTAAAAGTAACCCTAGCAACCGTCGCAAAAATTTAAAAAATTAACAACTTAACATTTGGTATGAGGTTTTAAACATCTTTGTGGCATCTATTCACGCGATAAATGTCTAGTGGCGTAATTATTTACCAAATAAGAAATTCTATTGTTAGGTTGACACATTTTTGAATTTAAAAAATTCAAAGGAAAATTTAAAAAGAATAATGTATGGCTGCTTTTCTTAAAAGTATTATAACACTTTCCACCTTGGTACTTATACTGGTTAAGCAAATAGGTATTGGGATATCGGCGGGTAAAGCGACAACAAAGGTTGACTAATCACCATGCAGTGCAAAATGTTTACATGCGGGTATTCACGTCAGACCGTTTCTTTTCCTTACATTGCCTATGAACGACTTCATTTGGCTGATTCTATATGTTTATCATAAATACATAAAATGATATATTAAAATATAGAAACTGTACACTGATGAGGTTTAAAAGAGAATAAATGGATAAACAATATTATTTTTAATAAAAAGTTATCCTTGATGAAAAATTTGCTTGTAAAAAAATAGGATTTACGAAGAAACATAATTTTTCTTTACGAGCAAACTACCTTTTTTCTTTAACTATTATTTTAAGACAAAATGTTGTTTTAAAAATTTACTAAGAATAACATTTTGAATGAGTTTATTAATGTTACAAAGATGTATGTATTGAGGTATTGACTTTGGAGTTATAAGAAAATAATTATTTTTAATTTTATTAATTAATTATTTTTTAATTAATTTAATATTATAATTTGCTTTTGTAACACCTGCTTTTTCCAAATTACCACCAACACAATTTTTCAGCTGTAACCAAAAGTGATCAAGACATTGTCGCCAAGATTATGGAGTCAAAACAATTGTGTAATCGTGTTATTGTTTTTGTCGATTACAAACTTAATTCTAAATAAATTTAGCTCATGACATTTTGCTTAAAAAAATACAAGTAGGTTCCTCTTGGAGAAAAATTAGATTTTTTAGGTTTTTGCAACCTTGTATACAAAATCAATATTTTCTCTTCGTAAATCCTATTTTTAATACAATTTTTTTATGAAGAATGACCTAACATTTTGTTCGATTTGTCCTCTTGTAAACCCCATCCGTGGACAGTCCGTATACTGCACTAAAATATATTATTTTTTATGTCTTTTAATAAGGCTTAACACTAAAATGCGTTAACAAAAATGGCAATATTTGTTTTGTTAATTATTTTATCAACAAAACGTTTCTGAAACAAAAAGTTAACATAAATAATTGTCCTCTATGATGTCCTGTTAAATGAGAGTAATACCATCTGTTATTGTAATTCTTTGTATTCTGTAATTTTGTTCATACCTTAAGATAAATTTTCCTAGCGCTAGGAAAATGTACGTTTAATTATAAAAAATATATAGGCACTTACAAAAACTCCAGATGTTGCAACACTTATTAGGCAAAGTGCATTTTTGGACAATAAGAAAAATATAATTTTATAGGACAATAATATACCCTTAAAAAATAAAGGTAGTTATCTTTTTTTTCCTTAAACTTTTCTATAAATTATAAATTTGCTTTAGAAGATTTAACAAGAAACTTTCTATACAGTA
Source organism: Listronotus bonariensis (assembly GCA_014170235.1). Lineage (NCBI taxonomy): Eukaryota > Metazoa > Arthropoda > Insecta > Coleoptera > Curculionidae > Listronotus > Listronotus bonariensis. The sequence continues at coordinate 95,752 of JACEGR010001156.1, forward strand.
TATATAACTTTGGCTAAAGTTTATGCTGTATTGTAGTTTTAAATTAAATTTAAATAAAAGATTTAAAGAGTTTGCAAGAAGGAGCGTTTTGAACTGGGCATTTTTAAAACGTTTTAAAATATATTTAATTTATTATTTATACACGCCCTGCCTCAGGGAAATTGTCTCAACTAAAAATACTAACAATTATATTCTTCTATGCTTATTTTTTCTTAAATAAAAAAAAATATTTTTTTAATATACATATAACATTAATGCGGTAAAAATTTTAATAAACTAATTTTATATTATTATAAAATTGTATTGATTTTTTTACTATGGCCAATTAATAAATTTTTTTATTAGTCCAGTAGTATCTTAAGCGTCACCTTAGTAAATTATTTTGAATAAACATGTATTTTTTTAATCTTTGTGACATCCCACGAAGGCTTATGCCTAAATACCAAAGTATCGTAAGAGCCGGTTTGTTAGATGTTTAATCCATCTTCTCTCCTGGTCTGTCAACGTTGTCCAAGCACTAAAACATGTAATTTTGCATTTCATAGCACCAGCAACTTCTGACTTTCAAGACCAAAACTCTGCACAAATTCGTTTTTTCGCCCATGAAATGTAACTTTTGTTTTTTTCTACACCACCGGAGAGAAATGTACTCCACCGGCTTTCGTAAATATTTAATATTTAATTTAAACTAGGCAAAAAAAGAAAAGCTTTCTAACCACCATCTTTTTTTTGTATCCTATTTAGTTTTTGGAACAAAAATCGCTTTAAATGTCTATTCCTGGAAGACTTAAAAACATTTTAAAAATTTAAAAACACTTCATTTCGGTAAATTCTGTTTTACTTTGGACACCATAAATTAAGAAAAACAAGAACATCATAACGAGCCTGTTTTACAATAAAACATTATATTTTAACGGCCAGTTTCACAATATTTGAATAACACTAACCATGGGTTTATTACCATAAAAACAACGAAATACCGAAATGTGATTGGTGTTGCCAAAATAATTAACCCAAGGGAGATGGTAACCATATATTGTGAAACTGTACATAATTAAGGTTACAAACATGATTTGTAGTTATAAAGGACTTTAGATGTTATTGATATTAAATCTAGTATAGGTATGTTGCTGTTGTTATATAATTTTAAATAAATTAAAAAAATCCAAAAAATATGTTAATTTATTGTGTCATTTAGGAATATGCAAAGAAAAAGATTTTATTTTTTTCTTGATCTTTCTTAACAAGTGGGAAACCTTTTTATTATTAATTTTACGAAAAAGTGTCTCTTCATAAAAAGTCCTGCTTGATGAGAAAATACATTTACATAAAAATATTTGAAGGTTGGATGTACAGAGTGGCTTAAAAATTACTTGTTTCCAAATTAAAATAAGGGCTATTTCCTAAATACGGTACCAAACTTTAAAGGGTGATTTTTATGTCATTTTATGAAGAAAAGTTCCTATAATCATATGTCCGGAGTTGCTTCGTTTCAGATACAGGGCGTTAAATATTTTTTAAAGGTCTGTTTGTTTTTAAATATCTTAAATACGAAGCCAGATAAAAAATATTTACTTTACTAAAAAGTTCTATGTTTAGTTGCTTTAAAGGAAAAAAATATTAAAACTGCATAAAAAGCCAGTGGCGTACATTTTTCTCTCAATATTATTGGCTGTTGTGCCCACTGTACGTCACTGGCGTTTTATGTAGTCTTTATATAGTTTCCCTTAAAAAATACTAAAAATAACAACTTTTTAGTAAAGTACATTTTTTTGTATCTGGCTTCGTATTTAAGATATTTAAAAACAAATAGACCTCTAAAAAATATTTAACGCCCTGTATCTCAGAAACGAAGCAACTCCGAATATATGTTTATGGGAACTTTTCTTTATAAAACGACATGAGAAATCACCCTTTAAAGTTTGGTACGGTAGTTAGAAATAACCCTTATTTTAATTTAGAAACAAGTCATTTCAAGCCACCCTGTACATCCAACCTTCAAATATTTTTGTGGAAATGTATTTTCGCATCAAGCACGACTTTTTTCGTAAAATTAATAATAAAAAAGTTTCCCATTTGTTAAGAACTTCCGAAGACACGCTGTATAATCAGCTAGGAAACAATGTTAAAAGACAAAAAAGCTGTATTTTTATTTGCCAACCCAACAATTCGATATTTTTGCTTATTTTTTTCTGTACAATAAAAAAATAAGAAAAGGTTAAGAGGGGTATAAATGTATAATTTGACACCCGGAACATATTTTTCATTTCATTACACATTTACTTTAAAAGCCACTATTTTGGGTTATCCTAAGTCGTTCTATCAGCACTCGGATAAAGATAGAGCCTTTGTCTTTTAAGAAACTTACCGACCGGAAAGTGTGAATTAACGTTAGCTCTAGTTATTTTCCTCACGAGAACTTCAATCCTATTTCGCTTTAGAAGTGTAAATGAGACGGCCATTAATGAAATTTATTTTACCCTTTACGTAGTTCTGCAAGACAAGTACGATGCAACTGGACACCGTTACAATTAAATTTATCAAGTCTAATATTTACGTGATGTTTTCAGCTACCTTTATAATAACCAGCGATATAATGTTACACATTATTTTATTTCTAATTAAAAGAAAAATAGTTATTTATTATACAAGGAAAATAGTTCTGGATTTTAGATCGAGGTTTTGTTGACTCCCGACGCGAAGCGGAGGAAGACAATAAATCGAGAGCTAAAATCTAGAACTTTTTCCCGTGTATAATACCCTATTTTTTTCTGTGATGGAAAAAATGACGCCTTATTATTTAGAAAAAAAAAACATTTAATAAGGTCAGAAAATTAATCATGTAAAATTTGGAGATTTAAACTGGTCGACTGGTATAATTAAAATACAATCAGGCCTTGCATTACTATGGAAACCCTTAAGGAAATTATTTAGTATCTGGTACCTGTTATTATTTAAAAAAACATTTTATTAAAGTCAGAAAATTAATCATGTAAAATTTGGAGTTTCAAACTGGTCGACTGGTATATTTAAAATTCAATCAGGCCTTGCATTACTATAGAAACCCTTAAGGAAATTATTTAGTATCTGGTATCTGTCAATGTAATTTTGTACTTTGACGTATTGAAATTAAAAAGTTAAAACTAAAAGCGATCCTTTAGTAGTCTTTTGGAATACTTTAAAGATAAATAATATCTGAATGGACTCTTAATATAAGGTAAATGTAAGTTCTGTAAATAAATTATTCTAAAATTAAATATTTACCTTTACTTACGTCTATGTATATCTGGGAAAAAGTAATCACTTTTTCCCACGCGAAAAAGTCATTTTATGAAAGGTCACATTTTAGTACCTACTAACAGAGATACAATATAAAAAAATTTCCGTCATGAAAAAATTTTTTTTTGCTTTTGTACTGCGTGTTTTCTAATTGCGGTAAAATAATTTACCGAAATTAGAAGCAAGAATTTATGAAAAAAGGTCCTATTTCACCTTTAACATAATTTTGCAAAGTAAGATTCAACTGAACACCGTAATAAGCAAATCTAATATTTTCGTTTTGTTTTCAGCTAACTTTATATTATACAGCGATATAATGTAAAACATAATTTTATTCCCAATAAAAAAATGTTATTAATATGGGTAAGAATATACAATGTTTTTAAAACACAGGAAGATAAACTTCGATAAAATCTGACTTTACTATTAAGAAATATCAATAAGCGGCTAATTTCGCCAAAACTAATTAAATATATGGGGTCCAGTGGCGTCTTAACCATAATCTAAACGAATAATTTTGACAAAAAAATATATGCCATTGGCTTTTGTAAATTTTTAATAATTTAATTTTAATTAGTAACAAAAATTAGATTCTTTGACATCTATTTTTTTTCGCATCTTACTCAGTTTAAAGAAATAATAATAAAATTTTCTCAATTGCATATCCCTGGACTACCCAAAAGCCTTAGAAATATTTTAAAAACAATTCAATTTGTAAAATTCGTTGGTTTAAATTTTATTGTTATTTAATTTAGTATCTAGTGGTTATGTTAAATATTTAGAAATAAATAAAAAAATATTTTCCAGAAGACAATTTTTCTATGTTTATTGTATGGTGTAAGGATAAGCAATATAGAGGATTTCATTTTTTCTCAAAAGGTTGGCAAGCTATAAAAAAATTAGAATACAAAAACAAATTACACACATTGATACAAAAATTTGTTAAATATTTTTAGCTAAATATTCAAAGACTTTTACCACACAAAACTTGTTGTTTTAAATTTTAAATAAATTTAAATTTATTGAAAGTTTTATTTTACAATTTTCTTGGCGAAGTTTTAAACTTCACTTGTCAAAAAATACGGTGTAGGCAACGACACATTTGTATGACTTATTTTGTTAAAAATAATTTTAATTTATGTGTCCGTGTTACAAACAAAACAATTAGCAGCCGTTACTGTAGAATATATTACATAAGAAACTGGGTGTTACATTTTGATATTTATTTAAATTATCGTTTAATTTTGGCTTAAATTAGCAAAATTTGTAGCTGGAAAAATACTTTTTAGTAGATATTTTCCAGTATTTATTGTTGTCCTGACAATTATTAAAAAAAAACAAAATTAAATTGGAAACATGCAACAGGAACACACCTTTACTTATTTAATATTTCCCGACCCGATGTTTTCATCGGAACATTCAATTTACCTTGGGCTGTAATGAAAACAAGGTGCACGCCAGCGGGAAAATTACATATTACTTTAATAAATTTTGTTATTTTAGGGTCAAATTTCAATTTAAATACAAGGTGGGTCATTTATTATTATGTTTTTGCGGTAATTAACAAACGTTGTTTAATTTATAAGTTTAATTTAAAAAAAAGGGCGTTTATGTCCTTCGGTTTATTATACATTTCAGAACTATAGGATCAAACTTCTAGGGGATATTTAAGGCAACAGTGGAAAACAATTGAGTAGGTATAGGGACCCATGTCCGGAAAAGTGTCACTACGGCACTACGGCCCTAAGACGCCTTAAAATTTAAAAAGACGATGAATTGCCTAAATAAAATTTAATGCATTTAGTTTTTTTACATGATATCTTTACAAAAAAATTAATAATTAAAAAAATAATATTTAAAATTATTAAGTTAAAAACTCCTAATAATATAACAAATAAAATAATAAAATTTTTAAGCATTGACATTTTAAACAATTGTTGTGATAATATCATGTTCAAACGGCAAAAATTAAATGCATTTAATTCTATTTAGGCAATTTATCCTTTCAAATTTTAACGCGTCTTAGGGCTGTTATTCCGGGTTCCTATACTCAAATGTTTTTTATTGTTGCATTGAACAACCCCTAGAAGTTTAATCTCATAGTTTTAAAACACCCTGTATACTACGTTTGCTAAGTTATTATATTAGTATATATAATAACTTAAAATGTTATTTTAGTCTAATTTAATTTACAGTCCAAAAAATAAGCAAGCATTACCAGCAGGATTAGATAATACTTTTTAAATAACTAGCCTGTCACTTTAAATACAGGTTTTTATTTTAACGACCTATAATAGATTTTTATTTTATTTTTTGCATTTCTTACAAAATATACAGGCTATTACAAATTAAAAAAGTACTATTAGGAACTCGGGAACGGTATGAGATACAGGGTTGGTTAAATTGGGGCAACGTTGTGCATTTTTATGCTTAACAATACTCCGTTTTAAAAATTTAAAAATTTGTAGCAGTTTTATTATTTTTTTTAAATTTATTTAAAGACATAGTTTAAAACAAATGTTACATTGTCATTGCTACCTTTTTTTTTAACAAAATGATGTCATTAAATTAAACATTCGACGTTTTGTCTTTGAGTCCCCATAATTAACTTTGTTTCTTTTGGACAATTTGATTAATTTTAAACTTAATAAATTTGTATTTTTATTCTTAATTTTGCCCGAAAAACCATCAGTCACTATATTGTTTAAAAACTACAATACGTCAGTACACTCCAGACTACACTATGTATGTCCACACACATATGTAACTTATTACAAACCAGTTGCACAAGCAACAATTAAGCAACTATTTTGCTATTTAAAATGAGTCGACTGCTGTGGGAGACTTAAGGGTTCAAAACTTTGTAACCAGAATAAATACAACAAAAAATACGACAACATTTTCTGTAACCAGCAAAATATTACCATTTTTTCATATATGAGTCAATTAGCTTTTTTGTCCAAGCGCAAAATATTTGCGTATCTGATAAAATAAACAGAAAATATATGAGGGGGATAGTCTTAAAGAGGACAATCTCCAAAATAAGATTTTTATGTTATATCAAATAAAAAAATTAAGAAAAAACCTATAACAAAATTTGTAGGTGGTAGAGGAGCTTTTCTCGCCTGAGGAGGTACCACCCCACTCACCATTTCAAGGACCCGTGAAGTCTTAACGGACGTTTCGGGTTCTGGGTGTGTGAGTCCGATAGTACCCTTTCACTCCAGTTTTCAGGTTCCTAAACCCATCACTAAACCTGACTTGGAAAACAAACGCAGAGCGATGCAGATATCTCTTTACAGGATCTTAATTTAATATTGGATTGGGGCGCCAAAAATCTCGTCCATTTTAATGCATCCAAAACACAATCATGTTCCTTGTCGCGAAAAGAGTCATCAGATTCATCATCCTCTACTTATGAGCGGCCCCAGGATTTTACAGAGCAAGACACCCCTTCAATTCTTGTGGGCCTCACATTTGAAAGTAACCTTAACTGGCATAAACACATTGTATCTATAGCCACAGCAGCTTGGATTTCTCTTTCGAGCCAAAAGTATTTCTCCCCTTCTAATTTATACACTTTATATGTGTCCCAAATCCGACCTCCCTTGGAATATTGTTCTCATAATAATATCTGGGGCACGGCGTCCCCCACAACCCTAAACATTCTTGATTCTATTCAAAGAAGAGCTATTCGTCTCAGTAATGACTCTTCACTTACAGAAAGGCTTCCCTCTCTTGCCCATCGTCGGGCTGTGGGGGATTTATCGCTTTTTTATAGGTACTTTCATGGCTTCTGCTCTGAAGAATTGTCCAGTATTGTTCCTCCACTCACGGTTTCCAACAGAGAAACTCGTGCCGCGCGTATGCATCCCTATACGGTCCAACTGGACAGGCCCCGAACCACTTTGTTCGTTCTTTTATTTTTAGAGTTTCTAGATTGTGGAACCTGCTGCCCGCGGAGGTCTTTCCTTCACCCCAAATCTTCAAGTGTTTAAGTCCCGTGTCAACAAACTCCCTCTAACTCTCGCTTAAGACACCTACGGTACGTTAGTATTTAGGCTTTTAGCCTTCGTGGTTTGTCCAAAGATAAAAATAATAGGTATTGGAATCTTGGCCAGTAAAGCAACAAAAAGGATGTATGTGAGTAATCTAATCAGAAATGTTTACATGCAGATATTCACGTTAGATTTTTTTTTCTCACATTGCCTATGTGTTATGTTATTTAGATGATTCTGTATACACTGAATGTAATGCATTCTTTATTAAGTTTAAACACTCAGTTATACAGTGTATCTACGTAAGTTGGCATCATATGGGAAACTTTTTAATAATAAATTTACAAAAAAAATTATTCTTTATAAAAAGTTCTGCAGGGTCCAAAAAGTAAAATACCATTATCAGATATCAAATTCATAATATACAAGGTTTGGACAAAAATGTAATTTTTGCTAAGTAGTAAAGTACCTGTATTTTTGCTAATATTACAAATTGTTATTAAGAAAAGATGTTTAGAATAAAGAAACACTTTTAAATATGCAATTTTGTTTATGAAAAAAAAGGTTTTTTTTTCTGAAAAATCGACAATTATTCTTAGTTTGTACATTAGTGCATTGTACGTTGTTCTAGCTTCGATAAAAATATTTTAAAAAAGTTTACTTCAAACTGTCCTATGACATTTAAGTTCAAAAAATGTGGTGCACTAAAATTTTACCCTTATTGCAGACTTTTTTAATAAACAAAATTACATTTTTACTCTTAAGCAAAATTACATTTTTGGCCAAACCTCGTAGATGACTGACACAATTTATTATCTCATGGCCGCTTTTTAAGTTTTGAATAATGCAGAACTTTTTATAAAGATTTTTTTTTCGTAAAATAATAACAAAAAGTTGTTCATATGACGCCAACTTACGTAGACACACTGTAGATGTAGATGGCTTGAAAACTGATTTATTTAAATTCAGCGATAAAAAATAAAACTATTTGGATATTTATACCAGTGTTGTATTTAAAAGTATAAATGAAAATTGTACACTTGGAAACCTTCATATATTAATTTGAGTGTTTTATTAGTACTTTTTATTAATTTCAATTAAACATATTCTTACGTAATAATTACCGTTATTATTTCTGATTTTTTTTTATTAGTTCCTTAACCAATTTAAAATGACGTATTTTATGAACTTACTCATGGTCCCCATGCAACAATAGTATCAATAACGTCGATAACTTGTCTGACCGTTCAAAGTTTAAAAGTTAAAAAAATATCCATTAAACTGAAAAATCGGTTACTTGGATAACTGAATTAATTTCCGAAGGACAATTTGGTTGTCCTTGGGATATTGTAATATGGCTTTGTGATGACAAAATGTTTGTATGTGACCTGCGTTTTATTCTGGGTATTGTGGGTTTAAGTTATGTCTTTTTATACCTGATAATATGGATTTTATCGTTGAAACTGTTTAAAGTACTCTGCTCAGTGCAGATAACAATATAATACCCTATAATAATACCCCATTATTTAAAATAATTTTTTTATTTTAAATATAGGGATATTAATAGCATTAAAAGTTTATAAAGTATAAAAATTTAGTTAAAACAAAGTATAATACACGGCTCACTCCCGAAATACATGTACAAATTTGTCCGAAATCCCTGGCAATCCCATCGAAATCCGTCGAAATCGCATAGTCTGCGCGAAATCCCAGCCGAAATCCCGAAATCCCAGCCGAAATCCGAAATCAGCCGAAGTCCGAAATCCCAGCCGAAATCCGGAAATCCCAGCCGAAATCCTTATCGAAATCTCAAAATCAACCTCAAAATCTCCGAAATCATAGTCAAAATTACGCACTTCAGTACTGTAGTAAGGGTAAATGCCTGACGCGTTGCTTATCTGTCTCTGAGGTTGGACCACAAGTGACGTCCAAACTTTAAGGGCTAATTTTACACTAAAAAATATGAAAAAACTTCATATAAAAATTTGTCCTAAACGTCTTAGTTTTGGAACTACAGGGTGTTAAAAATTTTGAAAAGTTATTATTTTTTTATTATAATTTTTATACCAATTGAGATATTTTAAAAAAATTGGGAAACGGCTTCTATGCATCAAATCAGATTTTTTGGCATACAAGAAAAAAATTAATTATTACCAGTGCCGTCCATGAGGGTTTAAGGTTAATATTTTTTCATAAAATAATGGTACGCCACTGCATTTTTCCAAAATAAAAATAATTTTAAAAATTCCCAAGTTTGGAATAAATTTGATCTCTTTACTTTTTTATTTGATGCACGGTTTTCGCGTAAATAAATAAAAACCATTTTTCGGCACAATCAAATCCCTATCTAATTGAAGAATAGAATTTGATTATCCATACAAAAAGACCGTGCCGAGTAATGGTTTTTATTTATTTACGCGAAAACCGTGCATCAAATAAAAAAGTCTACAAATCAAATTTGTTTTAAAATTAATGGGAATTTTAAAAATTATTTTTATTTAAAAAAATGCAGTATATACCATTTTTTATTAAAAATATTAACCCGCTACAAAATTTGCGATAAAACTAACTCCCACGATTGTTTTGCGTTTTTACCCAAAGGTGTTGAGTCGCAGCTAGAGATGGTAATCGATATATTTGAAAATAATATCGATGTGTTTTTACAAATATCAATATTATTATTATTTTTTTGATATACAGGTTTTCTCTAAAGATCTGTACAAAAAGCTACCACAAATTTCTTGGGCCGAAATACAACGATCTAACGCAATTTACCTTAGTCCAAAAATTGATCGTTTGGGAGATACAGGATGTCCAAATTTTAATTTTATATTGGTTATTTTTATTTATTTTCTTTAACATTAAACATTTTCTCACCAAATTTGGTTGGGCCCATATTTTTCCCAGAAAATGTAGGGGAAGCCACCTACATTCCTTTGCTTTTCTTTAAATACCATAACTTTTTGGTGCCTTGGTATAATATGGCTTTAATAAAAAATTATTTTCTCCTATAATTTTTGTCCAAAAATGATATACTTGGTAAATATCAATATGAGTAACCGTTTATGAGATATTTCAGATTAAACGTTTAAACCACACAAAATATCCCTCACGCTTTATCTAGGCCACCCGGATTTTTCTCAAAGCTCTATAAAAATGATACCACAAATTCCTTGGGCCAAAATACAACCATCTAATGCAATTTACCTTAGTCGAAAGGTTGCTGGTTTGCAAGATACGGAGTGTCCAATTTTATTACTTATTATTTTTATTTTTTACTTGTACACCCTGTATCTTGCAAACGGTCAACCTTTTGACTAAGGTAAATTACAGTAGGTCATTGTATTTTGGCCCAAGGAATTTGTGGTAGCATTTTTATAGAGCTTTGAGAAAAATCCGGGTGGCCTAGATAAAGCGTGAGGAATTTATTTTGTGTGGTATAAAACGTTTAATCTAAAATATCTCATAAACTGTTGCTCGTATGGATATTTACCAATTATACCACTTTTAGACAAAAATTATAGGAGGATTTTTTTTATTAATGCCATATTATACCGAGGCACCGAAAAGTTATGGTATTTAAAAAAACAAATGAATGTAGGTGGCTCCTCTAAATTTTATGAAAAGAATATGGGCAGCTTTCGATTCCCGATCCTAAAAAACCTCCCAATACCTACAAAATTTGGTCAGAAAATGTTTAATGTTAAAGAAAATGTTTAAAAATAACCAAAATAAAATTAAAACTTTAACACCCTGTATCTCCCAAACGGTCAACTTTTGAACTGAGGTAAATTCCGTTAGATCGTTATATTTTGGCCCAAGGAATTTGTGGTAGCATTTTGTACAGACCATTTAGAGACACCAAATTATTATTGTGTAAAAACGTTCAAAACACAACAGAACAACTACTGTCAGCGATGAATTGTTAATGCTTTTAAGAAGCATTATTTTTTTTTTTTGGTCGTCAACTATTTTCGGCGATAAATTCTTGGTTGGCTTGAGAAATTGATGCCATTTTTTTGGAGTGAAGTGCCTTGAACAGGCATATATCGATATATTGAATTTATCGATACATTTCTGCCGATATTTCCCGATATCGATATGTATGTAAATGTATAATATAATGTTTTTTTTGTAAAAACATTAGGCATACTAGCAGAATAATGCATATATCGAGGCAGTTATTGGATTTAGCCTGTTTCAAAAATAAAATAACTTAGTGAAGTAGGTACTAAATAAACATTTCTTTGATCCAGAATAATAGTAAGACAACTTAAAAAATTTCAATTTTGCGATTTTTAATGAATCCGCTGCAATTTTTAACGCTCTATCTGGTCATATTTTAGGATATGTTTAATTCTCCTTTCTTACTGTTCTATGCAATCTATCCTTGTATAGGAATATTAAATCATTTTATGAAGTTCTGCGTAATAGTAAGACATATTTAAATGTCTTTTATTAACTTCTGCTAAGTGTTATATTTTTATGGAACTAAACTAAGATATTTTAAAATGTCTTTATATTGTACTAAAATTTAAATGAAAATATTTTAAGTTGTCTTGATTTGAGGTTATCTTTTTAATAAAAAAGAAGACATCTATCATTTTTTAAGGCGTTCCAGTATTATATTGAGACAACTTAAACTATTCTATAGAAAATAATAACGGATGGCCTAAAATTAAAGGCACTGTAAGACACTCATAGTTATTTAATATTCTATAACGTTCACTACTTCTTATAGAGTTTATTATAATAATAAAAATATACAGCCTAATGAATATTAAAAACGCGATTATCTCAGAATGGTTTATTTGAAGTTATCTTACTATTATTCTGAAGAGACGATTTTCCAAGGTTACTTTAAAACACAGAAGAATCGGTGACTATTTCAGAAAATCCTTAGAAATCGTTAATTATTTCGGGAAATCCTCAGAAATCCCCACTAATTTTAAAAAATCCTCCGAAATCTCTACTGATTTCAAGAAATCCTTCGAAATCCATTTGATTTCGGGAATTTATTCGAAATCCTTGATTGATTTAGAGAAATCTCTAGAAATCCGTAAAAATTCCTATGATTTCTGGAAAATCCCGAAATACATGTACAAATTTTTTAGAGTGAGCACCCCTATTTAAAGCTCTTTATTTTTAACACTTTCTTTATTAAAAATAAAAAAAAAATTAAAACGTTTAATTGTGTTTTTACATCGCTGTCATGTTCATTACAAAACTCATATATAACGGAAAGCCTTTAAATTTTCTCGACATTTTTACAGCCATGAAAATGATAACCGATAAATTAAAAACACCACTTGCAACGCAGGGGTGAGCTATGATTAATTAAAACCATTTTTATTTGGCGGCAATATTTGGCTGCGTTTATATTTTCATTTTGGCTTTTTGGCTAATTGGTATACATTTTTAAAAGTCAGTTTAATTTGTTTTGATAAAAACATTAAAAGGGTGGTATATGTTTTAACGGATAAAACCAAGCTAATTTAAACTAATAATATATTTGCCTGTTTAAACCAAATAAAAAGCAAAATATTTAAATACAGTGAGGACGTAAAGTGCGCAGTACATTCTAATAAAATTTAAAACGATAAAATAATTTTGTACTAGTGCCTGAGCCAGCAATAAAATAAACTTTTTAATAATAACCGTTTTAAAACATACCTATTTAGGTTTGTTTTGACAGTCTACCACAGTAGATATTTATACCGCAATAATACATAGATGCGGCACTTTAACCTAACTTTGACAAGTTTCGGGTGTCGGACTGGGCGGACATGTAATTTTTTTCACCAAAATGTTTAACATTTAATTTTTTTAAAATTGTGCCAAAAATGGTAAGGGTTACAGTTACGAAACCCGCAGTCCGATACCCGAAACATGTTAATTTTGAGAGTTATGATTTCGTGACTGTGACCCTTACAATATTTAACACAATATTTAAAAGGTGTATGTTAAACACTGTGGTAAACTTTGAAGACAAAGAATGTAACGCGTTAGCCCAGTCCGATATTTGAAATATGTCAAAATTGACCGGCTGGGTTAAAGCGCCGCTTCCATATAAGGCGGTATAAATATTCGTGGTAGACTCATCAAAAGAAACCCTTTTATACAGTGGCGACGGCAGCTTTTTAGTTTAGAGGTAACCAAGGAGGCCGAACATTTTTAGGGGTGGTTAAATTTATTTTAAGATATAAAATTTTTAAGAGACCAAAGAAAGTCCTCACTTATTAAAAACTAAAACTTTTTAGTTCACTATGATATTATTTTCGGTCCCTCCATAATTTCAAGGAACATAAAAAAACCTCTTGTCCCCCTGGCGTTACCACTGCTCCTAAACAGGTTTTTATCATGAAGCCCATTTAAGGAACTATAGAAGGCAACTTTTAATGTAAATTGGACAGCTGGTCGGACTTTTTAAAATATTTGTTTAAATAAAAAAATATATATTTAAAAAACCATACTGACTTCAAAAAGATAAATATTATTTACTTAAAATTTAAAATAATAAATTAAAAAAAAATGGAGAAATTAGGTCGGGTAATAACATATGGTTTAAAGCATAAAAATATTTTGTCCATTTAGTTATTACCACTAAGTAGTTTAGTGGAATATGATTACCAGGGAAGAGCATTTATGTAAGTTGCATATTTTGCATTTTTTGCGTATTTTATGCAATAAATCATGTTTTTGTATGTTTTTCGAAAAGCTAACAATAAATGCATTTTGTACACAAAAATATCTACCAAGAGTAGATATATTTCTCGGGAAGACGGTTAAAACATAATACCGAATGTCCCACTTCTCCCTCAACCAATACTAACAAGATGGAGAACCTGGTTGGAAGCGGCACTTTTTTATGGCAAAGATTTAAGTGACATCAAGCAGTTAATTACTAAATTGTCTGATGAAAAGCACTTCTTGAGCCTCTTGATCCGAAACATTTGATGCGAAATAAATTACTGCCTTAACAAGTAGAATTTATTCAGAGCAATTATACTTGTGTTCAATGCCGTGTATACACTTAAGCAATGCCAGAATAAGCAAAATGCGAATGGAACGAGCATTCTGATGTGGACTGGAATTCGAAGCGAACCGAACGTTTGGCGAATACGCTCAGACCCATCCGAACCGAATGCTCATTCGTGCCCATACTAATTGCAATTTTCATCCCGAACCAAAGCTCAGCTTGTTCGGGTTATACTCGTTCGGATTCGTGCTCAAGTGTTCGCACTACGCTGCTTTAGATGTCTTTTAAAGTTAGAATCAAATAGGTTGTCCTTAGTAGAATCTTTAAATTTAATCATTCGATTGCAAATATCTGTTTTATAATGTTAGCAGGACTATTAGGTGAAAAATAAGAAAAACTTTAAATATATTAGTGTGGCTAAAATTATCTCTGATGACTTTGTAGAAAATTTTAATGAACATACAAGTTTACTAGGTAGTTTAAAAAAATGCGCCAATCACGTCTGTTGATGTTGAAAGGCACCTTTTCTATTTACAAATATATGTACTTAGACTAAAGACATAAGTATTTAGTAGAAAATTTTGAAAAGCATTTATTTGTTCATCGTTTTTCTAATAATAATAATTAATAATATTTATATTTTTAACACATTTTTATTACTTATTTGTTTTATTTTAGAACAAAAATATTTGCATTTTGTTATATAAATATGCATATCTTGGTAAAAATGCTTGCATATATATATACGCATATTTACTTACTTTTTTGTGCATATTTGCTTATCTCTAATTATTACCCGACCTCGTTTTTCCATTTTTTTTCATTATTTTTAAAGTTAAGTTGGGTAGTTAGTTTTTAAGTTAAAAAAACAGGACTTTTTGTCCTTCTTAAACCCTTCGCACACAACGGCAACACTACTCCTAATAGATATAAGTTCGGAATAAACGGAAACACCTTACCCACAAAAATAAAATACACGCAATTACACTATAAAAAAATAATGAACAATTAGCTAAATTACAACGACATGACATATAAAAAATTAAGACATTACATACTACTACCTTGATCGTTCAATCGTCCGGCATAGGCAGCATGTTTCTACTGGAAGCAGCTTTGTCTAAAAAATAAGTCTAGTACCTTTGTATTTCACGATCCTGACTGAGTTTTTTATGGGACCACCGCAAAAGTGCACTTTTTCGAAAAAAATGAATTTTTAAAATCGGTTTACAACTGACGAAGTAATCGGTTTCAATTCTACTTATACACTAAATAACTTAGCCCCTGTACAAGATACAAAAATAAACTTGAATTAGAAACTGTTTATTAAGAAACACTCTTTTTAGTGATAGTTCTAGTTAGTATACAAGGTGTCTCAAAAGCATGATTTTTATTGGCAAGTGGATTTTTAAAAAGAACACCCTAAATATTTTAACAAATTTTGATTCTGTATGAAATTCTATATCAAAAATTTATAAGACACTATACGTCAATTAGTGCTGGTTGTTGAGATATCAGCAATATGTTGATATACTCATTAACAATTAAAAGTGAAAAAATAAAGTAATCCTTTGGTTTTAAATATTTTTAAATAATTTTGTCACTGTCAGAGTGACAAATAATATAATAACATGTATTTAATTACCTTCCACTGTAAGAACTACTAATAGTTATGTTAGAAATTTAGCTTATTTTGGACACCTGTATACTGAATTGCATTAAAAAACAACATTGCGTCAATTATGGCGGGTTTTTAAGTTCGGTTAGTAAGTATGTGTCTAAAATAAACCAAATAGCTGACTTACTTAGTAGTAGTTTTTACAATGTAAGGTAATTAATTGCATGTTATTATATGTTTTCCTGGACAGTGACAGAGTTATTTAAAAATAATTAGAACCAAAATATTACTTTCTTTTAGTCGTTTATAATTATATTAACATACTGCCAATATCTCAAAAACCAGCAATAGTTGACGTTTAGTGTGTTATAATTATAAAGTCAAAATTTGTTAAAATCTATAGGGTGTTCCATTTAAAAAACCAACTTGACAATGACAATTATGTTTTGAGACACCTTGTATATTAACTAGTACTGTCAGGCAAAAAATGTATTCAAATAAGCATTTTTACCTTAAGTTTATTTTGTATCTTGTACAGGAGTGAAGTAATTTGCTTTATAAATAGAGTTGGGACACCCTGTATAACGCCCTCCTTTTTTGAAGTTGGTTTAAAAGGGAAATCTTTAGGCACAACATTTTTAGCTAGGGCTTTATCAAGATTGTCTTGACAAAGCCCTAACCAGGCGAAACAAACCTCTGGGACATACTCCATGCATGGGAGCCGGGAGGGGGTGCAAGAAAAAGTAATGTAAGAAAAATTACATTTTGTAGGGTAAAAATCTAGTTTTCATTGCTTTTCAAAGGATTTTGCACCTTCTTGGCTTTTGAATGTGCGCGGGCGGTATGCGAATATAAGAGAAAATGTATGGAAACGAACCTTTTTTGAAGCGGAGACCTTTTCTTTTTGCTCTTTAAACATTTTTAGCCAAAAGAAAGGTCGTTTTATTAGATAAGGATTTTTTTGCTATTTATAAAATTTTTAAATTTAAATTATTTTTCTTACTCCTCTTAATTCCCAACATTTAAAATTGCACGCCCCTGGATGTCATCCTGCCGGTGCCCATCACTGTATCTATACAATTATATTTTTTATAGTTTATTTAAATAACACCCATAACACAGAATTACTTTATGAGTTATTTAAAATGTCTTCCAAGTAAATGCAGTAACAGATTTAAACGTTTTTAACCGACTTCAAAATAAGGAGGTTATCAATTCGTATGTTGTTTTTTTGTGTGTGATCCTTAAAATTATTTTTTATGTAAAAAGTGCTCTTCCACGGTAGTTTCATTTTTTCAAAAAAAGAAAAATCAAGTCAGGATTGCAAGACAGAAAGGTACTAGACCTATTGCTTTCTCTCTGCCGTACGTATCGGGCGGCAAATCTGCCTCTAGACTGGTATATTCTCAAATAACAGAGGTGCATTCAGAATCGACAACCTTGGGGTAAAATTTACCATTTTTACCCAACCGAAAAAGGTTCTATATTAAAAAGCACAGGGGCATTGGGGGAGGTCATGAGTTCTGGTTAGTTAACACTTTTTTATTCGTTTTATTAGGAAATTAAAAAAATAACAAAGATTTAACTAACCACAACTGAGCATAACCTCCCCAATGTGACAGTTTTGCATGACCGTCTGTAACGTTTCAAACCAATCGAATTTCATGTCTCTGTGCTTTTTACTGTAATCTCTGGAAGGAGTTACTGGTGGTGTTTTTAGTCAATGTTTGCAGATTTATTATTATATTATTAAATTAGAAAGCAAAAAATAAACTAAAATGCGAAAAAGAATCTGAAACTAATATGGTTTGTTTTTGTGTAGTATTTATTAAAAAGGTCTTTAGTTTACCTGTTTTACCATCCAGTGTAACAGTTTATAAGCCTATTTTATCGTATATAACTAAGCAAATTACAGACTAATCTCATCATTAGTTTGCAAATCCTTCTTGCAGGTACAGCTAGTAGAGACAAAATTTGTAAGCTAGCAAGGCAAGCTTAAGTAGATCTTTCCTTTAATCACATATAAACATGCATGGAAAATTAAACCGGCTCCTAAAGTTAAGGGTTATTTAAGACAGTTTAATCGTAATGGATATACGATAACGTGTATTTAAAATTTCGTTTAAAAGGCTAAAGTTTTATTAATTATCTTAGAAAAGCAGCAGCTTTACAATTATTGCAATTTATGCAGTATTAAAAATTCTTATTAATTATGGTAAATTCCACAATGAATATGTTGTGTCTTTAAATACGCAGAGAAAATGTTTCTCTATCAGTATATGTAGCCGTTATTAACATTTTTTTTGATAGGAGAGAGAATATAATATTTTTAAATATTGTGAGGTATAAAATGGGCCTATTTTAGTTTTGTTTTTATTTTTTTAATGCATTGCAATCAAATTTAAATAAAGTAAAACAATAAATAAAACAAAAATAATACGTAAACATTTAGTGTCAACAAATCATAACTAAATTAAAGTCAGACTAGAATACTGGGTCAAATGTGTTTAAACAAAAAAATCAAACAATGGAAATGGTAGGGAAGCTCAAGAGGGGATTTCGGGACTTACTACAGCGGGACAGATTAATATACCGGAGGATACCTTATACCTGATTAAGTATCTTTACCAAATATAGATAGGTCAAGTTAATTCAGTACCTACATGCTAAACAGCGTATATTCCACTAATCTGACCATTTAAAAGTAACGTAGAGAAAGCGGAGGGCTACAAAGTTGTAAAAATGAAAACGTCATTTACACATTTAGAAGCGTGTATATATATATATTTTTTATTTTGGAGAAAATAATTGGTTTGTGTAATTCGTGATATTGGTGCCCCTATTTAATTTTAAAACATAATTGTGTTTGATTATATTATTATTTTAAATACCTACATTAATAATAAAAACTCAAACACTAAATTTTATTATTTTTAATTGAGCATAACCTCCCCAATGTGACAGTTTTGCATGACCGTCTGTAACGTTTCAAACCAATCGAATTTCATGTCTCTGTGCTTTTTACTGTAATCTCTGGAAGGAGTTACTGGTGGTGTTTTTAGTCAATGTTTGCAGATTTATTATTATATTATTAAATTAGAAAGCAAAAAATAAACTAAAATGCGAAAAAGAATCTGAAACTAATATGGTTTGTTTTTGTGTAGTATTTATTAAAAAGGTCTTTAGTTTACCTGTTTTACCATCCAGTGTAACAGTTTATAAGCCTATTTTATCGTATATAACTAAGCAAATTACAGACTAATCTCATCATTAGTTTGCAAATCCTTCTTGCAGGTACAGCTAGTAGAGACAAAATTTGTAAGCTAGCAAGGCAAGCTTAAGTAGATCTTTCCTTTAATCACATATAAACATGCATGGAAAATTAAACCGGCTCCTAAAGTTAAGGGTTATTTAAGACAGTTTAATCGTAATGGATATACGATAACGTGTATTTAAAATTTCGTTTAAAAGGCTAAAGTTTTATTAATTATCTTAGAAAAGCAGCAGCTTTACAATTATTGCAATTTATGCAGTATTAAAAATTCTTATTAATTATGGTAAATTCCACAATGAATATGTTGTGTCTTTAAATACGCAGAGAAAATGTTTCTCTATCAGTATATGTAGCCGTTATTAACATTTTTTTTGATAGGAGAGAGAATATAATATTTTTAAATATTGTGAGGTATAAAATGGGCCTATTTTAGTTTTGTTTTTATTTTTTAATGCATTGCAATCAAATTTAAATAAAGTAAAACAATAAATAAAACAAAAATAATACGTAAACATTTAGTGTCAACAAATCATAACTAAATCAAAGTCAGACTAGAATACTGGGTCAAATGTTTTTAAACAAAAAAAATCAAACAATGGAAATGGTAGGGAAGCTCAAGAGGGGATTTCGGGACTTACTACAGCGGGACAGATTAATATACCGGAGGATACCTTATACCTGATTAAGTATCTTTACCAAATATGAGCTCTTCAGATTCAAGATAGGTCAAGTTAATTCAGTACCTACATGCTAAAAAGCGTATATTCCACTAATCTGACCATTTAAAAGTAACGTAAAGAAAGCGGAGGGCTACAAAGTTGTAAAAATGAAAACGTCATTTACACATTTAGAAGCGTGTATATATATATATTTTTATTTTGGAGAAAATAATTGGTTTGTGTAATTCGTGATATTGGTGCCCCTATTTAATTTTAAAACATAATTGTGTTTGATTATATTATTATTTTAAATACCTACATTAATAATAAAAACTCAAACACTAAATTTTATTATTTTTAATACGGCAAATAAATATTATTATGAAAAAAACTATTTTTAAAACTGTTGCACACCTAATTCATTTCTCAATGAATTCACCAGGAACCAGAAAAAAAAAATCTGGTAAATACTTATGCAATTGTAACCTACACAGTTACAATGTGTGTAGCACTCTAGGCCCCGGGTACACGTTGTAGTAAAACTCGCTCCGTTTTTGTAGCAAATAATGTGCAGTAGTTTTTAATACTTTTGTAGCAAAACTTTATGTTACAGATTTCACTACTACTTTAATGTAGTTAGGATTCATGTTTGGTTACTGTTGTTAGCTACTATTATTCACTTACAAAACTTTAGGACTAGTTGATTTTTATAACAGAAAATTAATGCCAAAAATTATACTTAGAACTTAGAACTCAGAATATTAAACATATTTAACACAATTTTTGCGCCACACTCTTATAGCCTACAACGTTTTTCGATTTTTTTTCCGTGTAATAAATAAAATGTCTTGTCACTCTCTTAGGAGGTATTCAATGTTATTTGTTTACTAATGGTGGATTAATTAGGTATGTATCAGGTATGCAAAGATTTTTAAAAAGTTTTTTTCATACATTTAAATTAGCTTATTAGAAATAAACAAAATTTAGTGTGTGAGCTTAACAACGGCCTCAAAATATTCCTATTTAATTTGGTTGTAAAATTAATAAAACAGTTATTAACAATATTTACTGATATTCAAATTTACATCGAATTTTGTATGAGCAGTCACCACCATAAATAATAGTATTTTTACATAAAGACATAAAAATAACAAATTTATTTGCAACTTAAATTCAAAATAAATTTTGCAATCCGCAAAAAAAGTTTACCACGTGTTTATTCTAAACAAATTCAGTATGGAAAAAGGGTCCTTAAGTATGTCCTTAAATTCTTACCCGTTTCTGACAATAAACTTCTTTACTACTTTTATTCCAACATTCGCAGGCGGGCTGGCATTAAACTCTTTGTCGTCATAATGGGATGCCCGTCAGATTCATAAATACTTTTACAAAAAAAAAATGTAAATAAATTTATAAATTTGAACAGGATGGTTTGACAGCTTTTCGTACTTTTTAGGTCTAGTTTTCATTCATATTTTGCCACCTACTTACAACGATAACTAAAAAAATAATAAAGAAAAACTTTCCTTTAGATTTATTGTTTTTATCTATTATATTTTGAGCATTACAAAAAAAAACAAATAAAAATCAAAAAGTTGGGAAAAGTAAAGAGATACACTTTTTTAACGAAACAATATATATTCAAATTTAAATTCAAATTCAAATTCAAATTCAAATTCAAATTCAAATTCAAATTCAAATTCAAATTCAAATTCAAATTCAAATTCAAATTCAAATTCAAATTCAAATTCAAATTCAAATTCAAATTCAAATTCAAATTCAAATTCAAATTCAAATTCAAATTCAAATTCAAATTCAAATTCAAATTCAAATTCAAATTCAAATTCAAATTCAAATTCAACATTCAAATTCAAATTCAAATTCAAATTCAAATTCAAATTCAAATTCAAATTCAAATTCAAATTCAAATTCAAATTCAAATTCAAATTCAAATTCAAATTCAAATTCAAATTCAAATTCAAATTCAAATTCAAATTCAAATTCAAATTCAAATTCAAATTCAAATTCAAATTCAAATTCAAATTCAAATTCAAATTCAAATTCAAATTCAAATTCAAATTCAAATTCAAATTCAAATTCAAATTCAAATTCAAATTCAAATTCAAATTCAAATTCAAATTCAAATTCAAATTCAAATTCAAATTCAAATTCAAATTCAAATTCAAATTCAAATTCAAATTCAAATCTCAATTCAGATTCAATTCAAATTCAAATTCAAATTCAAATTCTCAAATTCAAATTCAAATTCAAATTAATAAATCTTCTTTAAATACATACAGTATGTATAGAAAACGTCAATCCATTAAAAAATACATATTTAAACACTAATAAATATACAAACGTAAATCTTTTACACCACCTACAAATTATTACAATTTCAAAATTCCGCCACAGAATAGAAACTATGTTTAAGTAAAATTTGCTTAACTTTGAAGACTGAAATGCTCCGTATGATTTTAATATCAGGGCAGGTGGTTATACAGTTTGGATGGCATAATTACGCAACTGTTGGCCGTAAGAGAGATTGTGTTGTGTTATTAAAGGCGTTTGTTCTTGTTAAAACGGTTCAAAACATTTAAAAAAAATTGAATACCTATCTTTATCTAACTCTCATATCTATATTGTCATTTCAAATGCGATTTAAACCATCCGATGAATACGTTAACACGAAAAATGACATAAGACGTCGGATGTACTTCTTAGGTTGTAAGCTAAGTTTCTGTCCGAAAACCTAACAGTTAAGAGTGTGGGTTTTCTTTAATATGTAAAACACAAGACAAAGTATACATAGACGGTATTGTTTAAATCTTTAGTTGCCTAAAAAGTTTTCTACACGAGTCTCTCTGAGATTTAAAAAGAATAGTTTTTATAATGCGTTTTTAAACTAAAAAAGATTTTTAAAGCCTGCTGAATTTCCCCAACAAATAATACAGTAGTTTATAGCAGAATAAACCTGTGCGAAATAGTACATTTCTAAAATTTTCGCAGAACGTAACACTTGGTAGATAATCTTGTGCATAAGTTACCTGCATGTTTAATCCACTTAAACTAGTAGTCAATGTGCAACCCCAAGGATAAGGATGAGTCTTTTCCTATATATACTGTGTATATTATCACTAGTATTGCTATTAAAAAGGTCTTTGAAGACCTTGAAAAAATACCTGTTCAATATATTTACTTCTAATGGTTTCTGAAATATTGACATTTAAATCTGGATATAATTTCCATTAAATCTACAGGTCTAAGCTGTTTTAATAGATTGTATCTATAAACCATTTTTTAAATTTAAGTTTGTTTCAATCTTTTTTAGTTATTGCTGTAAGTGGGTGACAAAATATAAATAAAAACCCCATACAAAAATAAATTTTTTGGGGTGTTTTTTTGTAATGAAGGTAAGTATGTTATGCAGAATTTGTGAAATTGCCGATTTCATGAATTCAGCAAAATTAAAATTTTGCTTAATACGTGAAATAAGCTTTTCTGTCACATTGGGATGGTTACGGTTAGTTCTGGTTATTTATCTCTTTTAATTAAAACAAAAAAGATTTAACTAACCAGAACTAACTATGTCCACCACAATGTAAGGTTTGTTTTCTGCTTATTTATGAATGTACCACAATTTGGCCGAATACATGAAATCGGCAATTATACAAATTAGGCGTAACATATACACCGATAACTCCGTCAATTCTAGACCGATTTTGAACAATCATTTTTTAATTGCAAGAGTGAACTTCTGCGGTGGTCCCATAAGAAAACCAAGTCGGGATTGCAAAACACAAAGGAACTAGACTTTTTTTATCTGTGACGTATCGAAAGCTGCTTCTAGTAATTATATGCTCATGGATTAATGCTATTATGCTGGTTATTTAAACCATTAAGGTAGTAAATTTGTTGTCAAAATTTTTTATTTTATCAAAAGTTGTCATCTTCTTAAATTTTAATTTTGTGTCATGTGTTTTCATTTATACTCAATTTATAGATATTAGATGCAGCATTCTTGTTTTGTGCAAACATCTTAGGCCGGGTTTATAAATCAAAATTTAATTTTAGTATAAGTATTACCATAAGTCACAAGCTTTGAGAACATACATTTAGATTGAAATGTTTATAATTCAAATTTAATTATTTTAGTCGTAAGAAACGACTTTGAAACTCTCTAAAATTCAAAAGTTATTACTAAAATGGGGAAAATATTAATTGCTTATGTGTCATAAAAAGATTAAAGCCAGTAACTCCGTTTTATTAAGGTTTTATTACTTATGGTTTAAAATGTAGCGAAACAATGGCACAAAAATTGCTATATTTATTTTAGGTTAATACTAATACTAATACTATTACTAATCCTAAAATTAAATTCTAAATTATAAACTCGGCCTTACTTGAGAGAAAAAGGTACTAGGTATGTAGTAGTGTTTTTTTACTGTAGGGTCACCGATTAAATAATAAAAATAATAATAAACTAAAAAGAGAAACATATACATTTTAAAAAAACCACTTCAAAAAAGATAAAGTAACTAAAAATTTAAAAATATTGATTAGAAAAAATTTAAAAGAATAAAGTCATAACCTTTGGTGCTAAAGTATAAAATGCATGTGTTTGTTTGGTTGTTAACATTTAGTTATAAAATTTACTTAGGCATAAGTCATACTCTTTGTCGTACCTATGTCGTCACCCTATATAGCTTATAAAAATCTGATTACCAACAAGCAAATATTTTTATTTATTTTTTACAATAAAAAATACAAATGTTAAGGAGGAGGGGTGTAAATATATAATTTAACACCCGGTACATTACACAGACAAGAAAAATATGGATTGTTAAAATTCGGCGTAACATAATAATATAAACACCTTCTATATCAATCAAAAATATTAGTAAACTTAATCATTTTGATGTAATTTTGACTTTAAAATCTAGGTAACATAAAGCTTGTTTTTACGGTGATAGTACTCTCGTGAAAGTGCTCTCATGATAGTAACCTCGATAGTCGTATATGAAATTGAGGTGTCTACACGAATAAAAAACTATTATGATATTAACCACAAACAAGATGGCTGAATCAAAGTTTATTGCTGTGGTATAGCTGCTGTTGCTGTAAAAATAAAAAAAAACGCCAAAAAAAAAAAAGAGATATGGGTGAGAAAATGGATAGACACAAGAAATACACTTGGGGCCTCAGCATCACTTTTAAAATAACTTGCTGTAGAAGATCCCAAATGCTTTGTTTTAACTTTTTACGGATGAATTTCTATAATAATACTGTTATGCGAATGCTTCTATCAGCAAAGGTAAAACATCAAATACGGGATCCCGTTTTAGTACCTATAGACTTTTTATTTTCGCCACTTCTTGATTATATGTACATTTTATGCTCCTAATTTTCTGCCTTTGTGCGTTTAATGTGAAATGTCCAGCTATAAGGGATTACGACCTTTGATTCTCGATTAAAATTATAATTTTTTATCTAATTTGAGAAATATTGGCCTCTAACCTTTGATGATTCGTCTCTATTCGATCAAAAATACTCGATCATAACAAAGCTGATTTGTTATGATTATTTGTGATCGAATAGAGACATATTATCGAAGGTCGGGGCCCCATATTCCTCGATTTCGATCGAAAATTGTAAATCGAATCGAGGGTCGTGATTTCACAGCAGGGCAGCAGAATTTCTTCAGCATGGTCCCTCTTCGCTCTGTTTTAAATCGGTAGAGCTTTTTTCCATTAACATGGAAACCTTTTATATTCTTTTTAAAAAATGTATTATGTCAAATTTCCTACGGCTCATTCTAACTTTCTTTGCAGTTTTTACAATTGTTTTCAATATTATTCTAAAAATCACGTGCCACTTGAAATTTGTAAACAAACAAGAACCACTTTTATCATGAAAGTTACGCCAAACTATCCAGGCAAGTGAAAAAGTTTAAAAGTACTATCGCGACAGCATGATAGCTACTACTAGTTTATCTACATGGTGATAGTTCACCGTAGTTCATGTGATAATCACTATCATGATAGTAACTATCGCGAAAACTATCACCGTGAAAACGAGGCCTAGTAAAGGAGAAATTTAAAAACGCGTACATCTAAAATAGAAAGTCGTATTCTGCATACCAAAGGATGCGGGAAAATACAGTAATTTTAAAAACCAAAAGAATTTTAATTAAAGTCAAAATTCATTGTAAAACAGTAACTTTAAAGCCACGAGAGAATTAAACACGTTTACGAGCTGAAGCACTATACAAATTGTTCGTAAAACTTGTAATTGGAAATAGTTGCATGTTTGGAATAGGGCATTTTTTGTATTATAATGGAGTATATAAAGGATAAGTAACTTATTTAACTAATTTTGTTATGCAAAAGTTTTACAAAACCAAAGAGCAATAAGAAACAGGTTAAATGTCTTATATAGAAAAATAGAGAGTGTTCCTTAAAGACTTGCTAATATTTAAGGCGGTGATTCTTGTATTTATATAAAAAAAACTAGGAACATATAAACATATATCATATACATCTTAACTTTTGATAACCAGAGTGTTCAAATTAAAAAAACTGAAAAATTTCGAAAATACTTATTTTGGTTAAAAATTTTTAAGTGGATATAAACCTTATTTAAAAGGGTATGTATTCATTTAAAAAGATTATTGCTAATAAAAAATAAAACCTTATTTTTAAAAGAAAAAGCCTCCACAATGCTTCATTTATTGTCTAAAAACATGCAATTAAGTGGATTCTATTTTTTTTTCTTTTAAACTTAACAAGATACGAAAAAAACCTAAAGACACAAAAGCTACATATATTTTTATTTTCAGTGGCGTATCGTTTTTGTAATAAATATTACTTTAGTTGCCGGTCGAGACGCCACTAGACTTATTAAATGTAATTAGGTAAGTGATAAAAATCCCTCCTAATATCATAAATTATTTTGTCAAATTGAAATAAAATTAAGTAAAAGATATTTAATATATAAAAATAAAACAAATATTTTACAAGATAAAAATTCTGTTAAAAGTTAAGTCGTTTAGGACATAGGACCATAGTTTTTTCAAATGTGTTGAAGAATCATCCCCTAAAAATTAGCATGTCTTTAAGGAACACCCTGTAGAAAAAGGGTGTAAATGTTTTTTTAAATTAAAAGGTACAGGAATAAAACAAGGAATGTAAATTTTTTATCAAAACTAAGATTATTACCCAATCTGATGGTACATCGTTATACTTTTATTGTCCAAAATATCAGAGAAATAAACAAATAGTGCCGATAGAAAAAAAATTAGTTTCAAACCCTATATTTTCTTTAATCATTCCTTTGGCTTAATAATATTTATACATTAACTTAGGATTGTCCTATACCTAGACAAGTAGTTTCCGCAATATATCTTTTAAGTATTAGTTTTAAAATTAAACTGTGGTATTTGTAATAATTATGCTAATAACTAATATGGTTTATTTTATATTATCAATAAAGCACGGAAATCTCTTTAGCACATGATAAATATACAAAATGTATTGCCTCAATTAAACACAACCCAGCAGAAATGCTTTGGGAAAATCATATTAAATAGGTTTCTTTTGTATAAAAAAATCAAAAAGCCTTACAGCAACTCTAAATAATTGGTGACTAGTTTGTTTGGGAAAATTTCCACCCGCTACCATAATTTACGTCAAAACAAATATTTTCTAGTAAAAAAATAGAATTATGGCAAAAGCTACTTGACTTGGATATAGGTTAACCAAAAGAAAATGTGTAGGACATAGGTATTATAAGATCTTATGCAATGATTAAAGAAAATGCAGGAGGGACCATTTAAACCTAATATTTTCTTAAAAAAAATAAATAAAAATATTTTAAAAACTACTTGACTTAGGTATAGGCAACGATTTATTTCACGATTTTTGGTATAGGGCAACCTTAAGAAAATGTATATGTATTAAAAGGGTTAAAGCAATGAGCTAAGAAAATACAGTGTGTTTTATTTATAATTAGAATATTTTAAAAGTTTTAATTTTTTAAAATTTACCACTGTGTGATTGACACCCTGTATACTTAAAATACATTTTATTAAAAAAGTTTAAATGAATTATGATCTATTAGGTAATAGCCTGCCCTGACAACTTAAATAACATTCAAAATTGGGAAATTGATAGTATTATAAAGAATGTCTTAAGTTTTAGATATTTTCAAAAGAAACTAAATTATTTCCTAAGTTTAAAGATTTAACTTCATATACCCCATAACAAAAAAGAGTTGGAATGTAAACAGAAGATTAACAAAAATTAAAAGAGACAGGGTGATCCATTAAAAAAAAACATAGCTTTATACCATAAGCCCTTGTCAACAACCCTGTATACACCAAAATATATTTAAAATGTGAAGTTTATGCCTGACAATATACCTTAAACAAAAGAAAAGTTTTATAAATTACATGTATGAGCTTTTTCAGGCTTCTGACCTACCATGTAAACTTTTAGTCCTACCCTGTATATTATCACCATTATCACCAATAAAACTATCTTTAAAAGAGATTTTTATTAAGGGACATTAAAGAAGTGCACTGTATTTTTAAATCGCCAAACGGCTTAAATACATTCAAAATTTTACAAAAATCGGTACCTATCTTACCTAAGCGCCGGCAAAGTCCACCGCGTGGGGCTTAGAGTCTCCCTATTTCCCGTATGGCAGGCATAAGGGCCTCATTGACTCATTGCACAAAATCTCACGTCTGGTTAAATACATACAGGTAGCCCTACACTGGCTCTTATACTATTGTGACTTTACATCTTTCTTATTGATAATTTTTGAATATAGGTAGCCCTAAATCCTATTTTTGACATAAGAAAACGGTAGGTTCTTTGTATACCATGAATAAGTAGACACTTTGTATACGCATTAAATATACAGGGTGTTTTTAAACAAATGCAAAAATTTTAAAAGGTGATTTTTCTACCAAAAAATAGGACAAAAAACTTCATATGAACATATCTCCTAAACGTCTTGAATTTTGAACACTCGGTATTTAAAAAGCTGTTTTTTCATATTATCTTTTATACTTATTCGAATATTTTTAAAAAATTTGAAGACGCACTCTTTGCACCAGAAGACATTTTTGGCATACAAGAAAAAAATTACCAGTGTCGTTTATGAGGTATTAAGGGTAAATATTTTTTGAGAAAAAAATGGCACGCCACTGCTTTTTTCTAACATAAAAGTATTTTTTAAATTCTGGTTTATTTAAGAACAAATTTGGTTTCTTGACTTTTTTTGTTTAATGTACGGTTTTCGCGTAAATAAATAGAAACCTCTTTTCGGCATGGTCAATTCCTATCTAATTAAAGAATAAATACCAAGGGTATATTTTAATGTAGAATTTCATATTAGAAAACAAACTGACCATGTCAAAACATGGTTTTTATTGATTTACCCGAAAACCGTACATCAAACAAAAAAGTCAAGGAACCAACTTTGTTCTAAACTAAATAGGGATTTAAAAAAACATTTTTGTTTTAAAAATGAGTGGCATACTATTTTTTTCTTAAAAATATTTATTTTAAACCTCTTATGGGCGACACTGGTAATTTTTTTTTCTTGTATGCCAAAAATGTCTTTTGGTGCAAAGCGTGCATCTCCCAATTTTTTAAAACAATCCAAATGGGTATAAAAGTAATATAAAAACAATATTTTAAAAATATTTTTAAGACCCCGTAATTCAAAAAATAAAACGTTTAGGACATGGTTATACCCCTAAACTTTTTGGCATTTGTTTAGAAACACCCTGTATAATAATTAGGATTCACTCCAGTTTTTTGTAGCCCTCTGTTCTTTACGTCACTCTTAAATTTTCAGATTAGTGAAATCACAGCCTTCTTAAACTATAGGCCGTGAAGTAGGAAAGGCAACGTTGCAAACAACACTGTACAGTAGGAATATTGAAATGAGTTTCTAATAGATTAAATGCTAAATATAATTAATATTTTAAGTGTTTTAAACAAAATATGGGTATTAATTTTTTTTGGATGTTTTAGACAACATATAGGTATAATTGCCCTAAAAAGCAATAATGTGTCTGCAAAACTTATCAGGAACTTTACTGCCTTATACAAATTTGTTGGTAGGAATTTTAAAATTTCAAATTGTTATGATGTTTTCTACTCCGCTTTATGCATTTTTGCGAAAAGACCAATGTAGCTTTTGAAAGTTAACGTAACATTTATTATTTAGTAATATTTGCAATACTTAAAATGAATTGAAAACATGCGTGTTTAGTTATAAATATAAAAGCTTAATTCGTATTACATAAGATGCGCTTTAAAATAACAAACGCTTTAAATTAGGTTTTCCACTATATTTACCCTAAAACCGCCTTAGGTAAATAACTTCCAGAATGTCTATATAAATAATATTTTTGGTAAACTTACCAGTATATTTATGCACATTAGTTGATATAGTTATTAGGATATTGCTTGGGGTAAATAATTGTTTTTGGTGCACTATACACACTATTGATATCAAATTAAACCAATTTTTTAAAACACACTTATTTAATTAGTAGTCTGTAAAATATATTTGTCCATTTACCGTAGAGGTACTACTTTTACTTTTAATAAAAAAACACTTTTTCGGTCAATAGCGCACAACCAGGTTTTTCTAATTTTATCGTTTATGGGGAAATTAAATGTTGTTTGATAACCCTCTGTTTTAATATAACTGGGGTAATTCGTTTTGCAGCCCGAAACGCAACACGTTCGTGGCATAATGTACGCCATACGCACCAACTATACGCGCACATTTTTTTAAATATAACCATGAATTACTTATTTTTTTTTATAAATAATAAATATACGCTACGATTTAACTTTTAAAGTCCCCTTTTTGGATACTCTACCATAAAGGTATACTTTAAATGGCAGAAATAAATGACAAATTAAATTTATAACAGCATAGCCTTCCGTTTAAACTTAATACAGATACATATGTCATTTTACCCATAACAAAAATTTAGCAACCATTAAATGTTAAAAGTGCACAGACACACAGAAAACTCTTCTTGGTTAAAGTAAGTAGGTATTTTTTCTTTTTATTTTTTACTTTCTTAAAGAAATATTACTTGTTATACATACATAGGTTGTATACTTTTACTTATAAAATAATGTTGCAGACAGACTATTAAATAGTACATCACGAATTTTCACAGAAAGTGTAGTGTAAATATTTATAGAAAACTTTCGATCAATACCCAATACATCTGATGCCATTAAAAATTTGACTTGTTTGCAGTGTATGGAACAAATAAAAAAACAAAAAAGCGTGAATATAATACTTTCTAACAAAAAAATTGAATATAAAATAATGATGTTCAATAATAAAGCCATACCTTTTCTAGAAGTAAAGAAAAAGAAATAACGCATAGATTAGTTTCTGTATTACCAATTTTATTATGTTTTTGGACAAAAAATAAATGACATAAAATTAATAATACTAAATATTATTTATGATTTATTTAATTTTTTTAGCAATTAAAAAAGTTACTTTAACTTAAATACATTGTGGACCTAAATAGTCCTTCGCGCCTTATTAATTTTATACTTATTTTTTTCCATACAATTAAGGTATGACTAATGGGAGGTTATGAACTACTTTTTGACGTAAAAATGATGCAACAATCAATTTGTAGTAGGTGATGATATTGACTTTACATTTTAGGGTTATAAATTACTTGCCAGGCACTTTAAAGCCACAAGACTCCCCTGTACATTTATTTTTTCCCAAGGTGACGCTGATTCGCCATCTTGATTGTTGCAACTATTATTTTTACGTGAAAAAGTAGTTTATATCCGCCCATTAGTCATACCCAAATTTTATAAAAATATAAAATAAAGGGTACAAAAGTTCGCAGGCTATTACAAAATCCTATCTAATTAAGGAATACATAAATAATAAAGATGATTTTTTACTGCAGAATTTGATAAAAGCAGTACGAAATGACCATGCCGAAAACCGTATATAAAATTAAAAGTGTGAGATCAGATTTATTTGAAACTAAATAGAAATTTTAAAAAATATGTTATTTAAAAAAAACATTTTATTCTTATTATATAAATATTTGCCTTAAACCCCTCATGGACCAAATATGTCTTCTGATGCATCCTGCATCCCCAAATTTGTTAAATAATAAATTGGTATAAAAGTTAGTATAAATAAACAATACCGAACACCCCATAGTTTAAAAACTAAGACGTTTAGGACATACGTTTATGGTTTTTTTCTATAATTTTCATTGTACACTTACTCCTTAAAGTTTGTCGGTTAAGTTACTGGATCCCCTGTATACATTTAAATAACTTAAAACGTATAGTAGCAGTTAGTACCCCTGGCTTTTGGATAGTGTCATAAAATGTATGAAAAAAAAATTCTAGGCTTTCGAGGGACATTGCACCTTCCTGGCTTTTGAATGTGAGCGGCGCGCAAGGATAGGAAGGATAAAAAAGGAAATGAAAAATGAAAGGTACTTTTGTGAAGGTAAGGACATAGGTTTTTTTCTTTGCTCGGCACAATTTTTTGGGCCGTAAATACGAAAATGGATAAAGCATAGCTACAGAGGTTGTTTTAATAGGTGAAGACCTTACAATGTTTTAGTGATTAATATGCGAAACTTCTTCTCTTTCCATACCATTTACCTATACCTATTCCTTATAACCTATTTTAATACATCTAATACTTTAG
The DNA here is from genome assembly GCA_014170235.1 of Listronotus bonariensis. Taxonomy (NCBI): domain Eukaryota; kingdom Metazoa; phylum Arthropoda; class Insecta; order Coleoptera; family Curculionidae; genus Listronotus; species Listronotus bonariensis. The sequence goes on from JACEGR010001156.1 coordinate 128,303, forward strand.
ACCCTATTAGAGCTTAAATAGATTTTTTGACAACTTGTATACAATAAGCTGCTCATTTAACATGTGCAAACAAAGTAATGAAGCGTTTATTTAGACCTAACCAGATTGATACTATTAGGTCTTAGTGGGCACCGCAACTTATATTATTGAGAAAACAATAATTTTTTGTAAATAAATAAGCAGTCGTATATTTTATGAAAAATCGTCATTTTCCTTATCTGCTAAGGCCAAAATTGTTTATTTATTTTGGATTTTATTTTATGCTGTTTATGAATACTTTTTAGTATCACTTAAAGTGGCTTTAATTTCTTAAACACAAAGCAAGATACGAAGAAAATATGAGAAAGTAAAAAGTTGTACTATTAATTGCCTAATATATAAAAAATATAAAAACGTCAAAGAAAGTCAATGGCGTACTTTTTTTCTCAATAATATAAGTTGCCCACTGAGACGCGACTGGACCCAATAATAACAATCTGGTTATAGCTAAATAAGCGCTCTATTACTCCAAAAACTGTATTAAATTTTATCCAAGTTGGCCTAAGCATATTAAAAATATTTAGAAAAACTTATTTTTTCCTTAAATTTTAACGTCCTGTATCTCAGTAAGGAAGCAACTCCGAAGATATGTTTATAGGAACTTTTTTTCATAAAATAACATAAATAATTACACCTTAAAGCTTCGTACCGTTGTTAGATAACACCCTGTATATCGATCAGACATTGTTGAGCGCGCCAGATTAAGATAGTGTTAGTTAATTACATGCTAAACAGTGTATATCCCACTACTTTGACAATTTGAGAGTAAAAAACGGCGAGTTTAACATTTTCAAGTGAAGCTATTTTTAATTTTGACAAAAATAATTTAGGAATAACGAAAAATATATAGTCCGATACGACGCAAACGATTTCCACAAGCCGAAATAATAATAATAGTATTATTTTTTTGACATATTTAAAAGTATATTACATTACAAGTGTGGAAAATGACTAATTTCACACGAGTGGGAATATTGTAGCACGAGGCGTTAGCCGAGTGCGACAAACCCACGAGTGTAAGAAAGTCATTTTCACACGAGTACTGTACACTATTTTTCCTACGACCACAAATTATTCACCAAAAAATAAATAAATTAAAGTTTGTCTGTTCAGAAAATAAAAACAATTGAGAACTTTGCAACACTAGGGTGATATTTACTTTGCAACACTAGTGTGATATATACTTTTCCTCACTGCTATATTATACTGTTTTGACAATATTTTTACATCGAAAATCACCTACCTAGAAGCATTATATAACTTTTATCATTTTGGAATTTAAAAAGGCCCTCACTTAATAAAAATTGTATGGTTTTGTTAGGTAATAACGCTAATAGTTTAATACGGTTTTCTGCTATTATAAGTGTTTTTTAAAAATTATCGATTCTTACATATTTTAGACACTCTTCTAAATAAAACGTAAGTGGTGCATATCCAAAATATTCCGTTTTTAAAAAATATCAGTAAATAAACTTACGGGACCGGGGAGTGAAAAGGGGTGCTGGGTGGGGTAAAATTGGTAAAACGAGTTAATGAAACTGAACATCACATATAAAATTAAGTAAAAATAACAGTTTTTCCTCATATTTTTAAGAAAAATATAAAAAATATGAAAATTGTAAATGCATAACCTAAAGTCCTAAAAGTAAGGAAAAACGACTACCAAACGTCAGTTACCATGCAAAATATGGAAAGCATTTGGCAACGTCGGAAGGGTCTGATTCTATTTATGAATGGATAAAAGAAAGTGGATTCATAAAGTGTGTATTAGCCTTAGGTTTAATTAGGATTAAAAAAAGATTTAACTAGTTGTTTGAGTACACGAAGAAAGAGAGGAAGGAATTTGATCTATAGGCTTTTTTTCTCTGGCGCTTTAGGTCGAACGGTCAAGCGGCAAGGCTGCCTCTATAAAGTACGTGCTCAAAGGTAGAAGGGAGATTTTTAATTTGATCTACTTACCTGACAACACTGTGCCAGTCAGTGAAAGTTGTTTTTTGTGGTTATGTCTATTTTTGTTTATGTTTTTATTTTTTTCGTAAATTTTAATAAATATAAAATAAGATGATTTTCGCTAATTTGGGTTCTACCGTTTAAGGTAAATAAAAGTTTTTTTTACTGTCACTACAATAAATATGTCACTTGCAAAACCAATAGCAGTTTTTAGAATGACATCATAATATGTATCACACCAGTGTTGTAAAGTACTTTGCAACACTAGTGCTGTAAAGTACTTTGCAACACTAGTGTGATATAACGCATTTTCTATGCATGAAATCAGTGTGCTATTTGCTATTTTCATTATGGTCGTGAGGAAAGTCTATAGCCACTTCTCTCACCGATGACAAGGTATATATTATATAATTTTTTTATTTTTATCATCTAAGCTTTACAACCTCAATAGGTTTCTAGTACGCTCGAGTAAATCCATACTTATTTGTTCTTAATATAACAACAATAATAATGTTTGTTCCAGCAGAATATTAAAAACATGTTAGCAACAATCGTAAAATGCAAAAATTATTACAAACATTAGTTAGAAATGTTGGCAACAGTTTTCTGCTGGAACAAAAAAATAAACAAGGCGTGCATGCTGCTTATACGTCAACACAAGAAAGGTTATGTTAAAAAATTTGTCAGATGTTTGCAAGATCAATAGACTAGAGGTTGCCTCGTAAATCCTAGCCAATCAGTGCGTAGCAGTCTATTACGTCACCCGAACTTCCCATTTTGTTTATTCTTTTATCCCTAGAGTTTCTAGATTGTGGAACCTGCTGCCCGCGGAGGTTTTTCCTTCCCCCCAAATCTTCAAGTGTTTTAAGTCCCGTGTCAACAAACTCCCTCTTACCTCGCTTAAGACACCCACGGTACGTTAGTATTTAGGCTTTTAGCCTTCGTGGTTTGTCCAAAGATAAAAAAAAATATGTATCGCAGCCGCTAGTTCTCTGGCGCCAACGTAGCCAATAAGGACGTCTAGACGGATAATATTATGAGGGTGAAAGAGCGCGATATACAGTATTTAAAAATCAGCCACAATTACCCTGTTAAATAATTTATTATTAAGTAAATTTGTGTTTAAAAACATTCTACGTTAAGTAATAAATAGGTTAGGATAAAAACTAGAATTGACAGCATTTAAAAGTTTTATTTTTTTTTACAAAAAATTTTTGGTTTATAATTAGTTGACTTTAGTAAACAATGCATAGAATTTTGCTATTAAGCCATGCAATGATAAAAGTTAATTTTTCATTAAATGACTAAAGTGTGTACAATAAAGTCTGTTTTTGTTTTTAAGCCAATAAAATAGGAAAAATTTCTATGTTTAAATTGTTTTTCTTACTTGTCTTATTAGTTAACTTTGAACTGAATTTTAAAGTTATATTTCAATATAGTGTGTTTTCTTACACTGGCGTCATTTATGATTTTTTTTAATTAAAATTTTTACGATAAACGAGTGTTTTTTAATTAAAAGTTTTGTTTAATCTAAAAAAAATTGTATCAGTCATCTAAGAGGTTTGGTTTAATACGTAACTTTTGCTCGAGAGTAAAGTACCTGTGTTTTTGCTAATATCGAAATTTTTATAAAGAAAAGTGTTTCTAAATATGTAATTTTGTTTATTCACAAAAATGTTTTTTTTTGCGACAACTAAAAAATTTAAGTTTGTACATGAGATCATTCTACATCTACATTGTAACAGTAACTTAAAATAAATTTATTCAATTTGCCCTATACAATTTATAATTATTAATAATGTTTGTTGCACTAATATGCAAAACCTAAATTTTTACCAATATCTCAAAAAATATTTAAACAAGTATTTTCTTTTATTTAAACAAGTTTGCATGTTTGAAAGGTATTTTTAATTTTAAATAACTAACAAAAACCAAAATTACATTTTTGGCCAAACCTCGTAGATGACTTATACAATATCTGATGGTTGCATTTTAGTTTTTGGACCATACAAAACTTTTATAAAGTAGATCTTTATTTCATAAAATTAATATTAAAAAAGTTTCCCTTATGACGCAAATTTACCTAGATATACAGTATAAAAAGACCCAATTTAAAATTGTATAGCTTTATTGTAAATTTTAAATGATAAATCATAGGTAATTAATTTTACAATCAAAAATAAAACACAAATAAAAGAAAATTATTTTTAATTCGTAATTTTACTGGAAGAAAAAAAACCAAAGATTTCTCCTTCTGTTTTGCCTTTTTGCGGTTGCTTTTACAAGTCGCAATATAGCAAATCATTTCATGCATACTTAAAATTAAAAAAATAAATAAATAAAAATTAGCAATAAAATTACCAAAAATCGCCCAAAGACATAAATTAGACGTCAAAACACGAAATACACTATTTAAAACTATCGAGCAAAATACATATGTGACGTCATGCTGACGTATGGTCCGCCATGTTGCAAGGCTTACGAGGTAACCTTATCTAGTCCAATTATCTTAAGATGTTTGAAAAAAGTTTGCAAACTTTTCAAACAGTCTCCAACATCTTTCTAGCATCTTAAAACTACTGCTGAAACAACAAAGAATTGTCATAATGTTACAAACCGGGCACTGCTGGAACGACAAATTTGACGTGCGCAGAATGCAAATGGTTACAAACATTTAGTGTATCTCTTTTACCTTGTAAAACCGTTTTGAATCGTTCTACAACATGAAAAAATGTCAAAAAATTGTAAAAGGAATACTCATGGTGTCGTTCTGGGCGGTTCTGGAGCATAAAAGGAATACAGCAATTTCTGACAGCCTGCTGGAACAAACCTATTACCATTAATCAAGCTATAACTTGTAGTCCAATTGTAATTTTATAAGTTTTTATAAGTAAGGAATTAAGTACCTACTATAATACAAGAATAAAAAATTACTACGAAAGTTTAATATTCCAGTTTTAAAACATTTTTGTTATTTAAAAATTCATAAAAAGTGAATAAAGACACAGTGCTCTGGTAATGGCCTGCTTACTGGGTTTACGCACGTGTTAACCCAGATTAAATTTTAATGTTAATGCTATAGCGTGACTATTTTAAAATTGCTGGGATAAAGGAAATATGAGACGCATTTATCAAGGCACCGTAGGTGCTTGTAAGTAGTGTGTACTTTCACACACATTACTTTTTATGTCGTTTATTAGACCTTTATTTGTATACAGGGTGTTCGAAAAATGCGTAAGAAAATTTAAAGTGGAAATTCTACAACGTTAAATAATGCTAGTAAGTCCTTTGACAAAATGTTAAAATCTCCCTGGTTACCAAGTTACAGGGGTTAAAAGAACAATTTTTATTTTTGTTTTTTCTTCCATATTTTTTAACCAATCTAGTTCAAATTTGGCACACACATCGAGCTCTACAGATCTTAAAGGTGCTGGTCGACTTTAGGAATAATTGAATTTGTAAAAAGACGTTTTTTATTGAAAAGTACATACCTTAACTAGAAAATTTAAAGAAAAAAAATTGCGGAAAATTCAATATTTTTAGATTTATTTCATTTTAAAAGCAGCCATGAGCAACGTTTTGGTTGGGTCTAATTATTGAAACTCGTTAATATCTTTGACATTTTATAACAGACACTAACGGCGTTGTCAGATTGTGCAAATATTCTTAAAATTAGTCTAAATTTTAGGTTCCTTAAAGCAAATAAAAAAAAGAGTTAACTAACCAGAACTAAAATATGACAGTTTTGCATGACCGTCTATAGCTCTTTGAACCGATAAAATTACATTTGTTTGTGCTTTTACTGTAGTCTTTATTTTTCTTGCATCCAAATTGCAGGTAATAGTTTTTGTTAGTTACCCTTCTTTCACTATATTCTCCCTTCTTTTTGCACACAATTCCACAAAAATAAGAAGGATAATAGAAGTGGATATTCAATTGAACGTTGAATCTTATTAGAAGAAATCAACATCATATAGGTACAACTCGGATGCGTAAAGTTGAAAACAGATACGCCGTTTTCCTTAGAGTATTCGTAATAACGGCAACATCGCAAAGACATAAACACCATGAAGATAGGTACAAAACGTGAACGGCTGATGAACTGAACCAACTCGTTTTACTAATAAATTGCCGAAAACATACAAATTTTCGGCATATTTCAGTTTTAAAAGAGTTTTTTTTAATTGACTGCTCTAAATGTGATTATTCGCACTTTAGTAAGTGTAAATTGTTGTAAAATATTGTTAAATTAATGTACTTTGAAGGAAAAATTAACGAAAGTACTGTTACTAAAGTCAACCATTACCGATCCTGAAATTTTAAAATAAAAGTAATATTCTTTATTACCGCCAAAAGTCACTTTACCTGAAACATAAAATTTATTTACTTCATAACTTTTTACTCCGACAGATATCGCAAAGCTTAGGGTGCCATTTTAAAGACAATCAAAAACCTTAAAAATAATTTATTCTTTATTAAAGTCAATAAACCCCACCAACTTTCCATCAATTTCAACCATATTACCTTTGTATTTAAATAGAATTAGCAAATCAAGTCGCCTGGTCTGGTAATTATGCGAAATTTGACCACTACTGATATTAGTTCGTTTTTTCGGGCCTCCTCTGCATTTCCGTTTGCAAGCCCGTAACAAAATGTTAACCCATTTAAATATTCCTGTTCCATTAAAAAAAACATGTCTTTTTAACACAACAATTAACTTAACCTAACAGAAATAGAATTATTATTAGTTGTCAAATTTTACATAATTTGAGATCATTCGACTTAATTTGCTGATTCTGTTTAAATACGTAGGTAATTTGGTTAAAATTAAAAGAAAGTTTAATGTCGATTGGTGTTTCATGCTTTATTTGCTTTCTGGGAGATTAAATTTAAACAAAATATTATTTGGCTTTTCTCCAGAATCAAATTAAAAAGTGTATTTAACCTTTTAAGAAAATTAAAACTTTTTCACATTATGAAGAACTATTTTGCTCTTACACAATATAATAAAAGGTATTATTACTTTAAAAGAAATAAAATAGTGAAATATTTAATATTAAATTACTTACAATACAAAGGTTTCAATCTTTGAGAAAAGCCAAATAATCTTTTTTGTCGATTGGTGGCTAAACGGTAGGGTTTATCGACTTAAATAAAGAGTACATAATTTTTTAAGTTTTTTATTCTCTTTAAAATGGCGCCCTGAAGAGTTATGAAGTAAATAAACTTTATGTTTAAGGTAAAGTGCCCATTGGCGGTACAAAAAAAGTACTTTTATCCTTTTATCCTAGAATCTACAGAGCTCCCGTATGCCAAATATTGCAAAAAAACAAAAATAAAAATTAAACTTTTAGCCCCTGGAACCAGGGAGATTTAGACATTTTGTCAAAGGACGTCCTAACATTATTTTATATTGCAGAACAACTCCTTAAAATTTTCCAACGCATTTTCCAAACACCATGTTAATTATATAAGAGTAATGAACTAATAAAATAGACTTCATAATAAAAATTCTTTTGAAACCTTTTGGGGGTTCCTTTTGACAAGTCTGCCACAAATATTCATACCGCTATATATGGAAACAGCGCTTTAGTCAGCCTGTCAATGTCAAATGTTTTTGGACGAACGCGTCACTTTTTTGTCGGACAAGTTTACCTCAATGTCTTATACGCAATTTTTAAACATTGTGCCAAAAATGAAAAAGGTTACAGTCACGTATCCTTGGGGTTCCAAATTGAAATGTTTCGGATATTGGACTGGGCGGATTTCGTGACTGTAACCCTTACGACTTTCGGCACAATGTTTAAAAATTGCATGTAAAACATTGTGGTACACTATGTTTACCTCAATGTCAAGTCTTGTCCGACAAAAAAAGTGTTGTCTAAGTTAATGGCTCGTTTAAAGCGCCGCTCCTTTTTATGGCGGTATAAATAATCGTAGTATACTCATCAAAAGAAACCCCTCTGAAATGGTTTTAAAAGGTTATTATCATAAAGTCCATTTCATTACTCACCCAAGGACCAAAAATTATTGTATACATACCTTTGAAAAATAATCATCTTAAATAAATTTAATTTAAATTAAATGTACTTAATGCCATAGTTTAAATAAAACAATTATAAAACCAATAGGAATAAATAAAAAGACTGATAATGCTGTTATTTTTAGTTTTTCTAATGAAGGACTTAGTAATGCTGCTTGTTTCTTACCGATCTGTACATCCCTTGATGCCAGCGAAATGTTGAATTATTAAACAGTTTATTTTATAATGAATAATTTAAAATAAAATTCCTTATTTATTAACAAAACTTACATAAAAAAAAAAATATATTTATTTTAATTACTATGAACGTCGTGCCAGCCCGATTCCTTTCCTTGCTATTTAATGTGTTAAACACTAGCAGGAAGAAATAAGACAAAGAAGAGATACATTTAGAAACGGCTGACTGGTTAAATAAACTTAATAACAAAATTTAGTTTTAGTATGACCTTCTTTGTCCGTGGAAATACAAATAGGGATAAAAAGTAAATATATAATAACACACCAAAGACAAAGAAATTTCTGTTTTAAATTGTAAGTTACAAATTAAAATAACAACTATACAAAGCTTTAGCAAAAATAAAACCATTTTGAGAAAACTAACAATAATACTAAACAAATAAAATTGTCGTTAAAGGTTTTTAATTGGCACGATGTGTTTTACTGGCGTATATAATATTTTCGAAAAATTATATCTAAAAAATTTTTATAAAAAGTTGAAAGAGTTTTTAAACGTGCATGACCCAATAATATTTAAATGTACGTATTAAGCTATATAGGGTCTCCCCAAAAAAATGTTATGGCTAAGAAGTTAGGTCTTTTAAATTGTAACGCCTATTTTTGTTTACAGAATCGGATTTTGCATTAAATTTTGCTTATAGTACGGTTTTTAGTTTTGGCTTTTGTAACGATGTTGCCAATCCCAAATAATTTTATAAAACAATTCTTCCTTTTTCGTTCAATCAGAAGCATCTGAAAATTTTGCATAAGAAAATTGTAGAGTAAAAAAATTTACTGACTATTGTCTTTAAAAAATTTATATACTTTTGCAAATTCTTAAACATGACGATAAAATTAAATTAAATTAACCAAAAAAATATAAAAGGTCAATTTGCTTTTAAAACTTGGATTTGATAGGAAACAAAAAAATCATTTTTTTTTGCAAATTCCAAAATAAAATTTTCTTTACCAACTTTTGAAGCCACTAGCGTCTGGTGTAGGTCCCATGTCCCAGTTTTTATGTTTAATTATTTAAAACCATTATATATATACCAGTTATGTGTTTATCATATTACCTAACCTAAAATCTTTGCCAAATATTTATAAAAATATAGGTGATTTCACTTTAAAGCACACTTGAGGAGGTGGGCGGTCAGAAGAGGATTTGTTACATCAAGATAAAATTTTATAAACGCTAAAAATGTCTTACGGTTTACTCTTTGTACTATATGTATGTTTTTATTATAATTCAACTATTAATTTTAAGAAAGAAAATTTCACTCATGTTAAATCTTATTGAAATCCTAATAAAAATCCCTTTAACAAGAATTGCTTTGCTTAACAAAAGAAATTTGCATAATTCATTTTTTCTTATACTTTATTTAATTACTATGTAAAGGATGTTTTACGAATAACTGCTGCGATTGATTTCTCAAAAGATGTTCATTTAGGGATCATACGACTAAAATATGTTAGGTCTTCTACCACTACCAGTACGGACGGTACGGATCGAAAAAATAGTTTTAGTGAAATTAAATAAAGTAGTGCACCTATGTGCGGGCGGTTGGCACCGGAAATAAAAATCCTGCGAGAATATAGCAACTTTAATTAAAATCCGGCCATTACCGTTTCATATGTACGATACAGATCAGAAATTTCGTTATTTGACAAGAATTTAAGCCGATTCCTACTGGAGAGTTTTAACCGAGTGGTTTTATATTCCGGGTGAAAAGGCGCTAACTTTTATTATTTACCTATGGTTTATACATAACTCGCAAGTGCGTGTGTATGTTTAATTTCACTTAGACTATTTTTTCCGATTCGTACCGTCCATCCGATGTCGACGTATGTGCGCGTAACTTGCCTACTTTCTTATTTTAGATAATAATTTTTAACCCTATAATTTTTTTTGGGATTCTTCGTACAATTTCAAATATTTTTTATATATAATGTTCTATGCCTAACTGCAACCGTTTTTAACTTATTTTTAATTTTATGTTAAAAATGAGGTTTGCAAGCCATTACATAAACATTTTTTTTTTTAAACAAGGGTATTTAATATGAACTGAGGTTGTTTATGCGTTAGTACAAAAGTATATGCAGAATATAGTTTTTCTTTATCAATAGGTACAATTTCATGTTTTTTACCCTAAGAGAAGATAATAATTCTGTTACCCGATTTGAAAACTATGAAATTAACACAATAAAATATTATTTTTATTTATTGTGGACATAACTTTTTTCGGTGTGCCTTTTATAAATTTTATTAAACAGGTATTTTTTAAAGTCTTTTTTAATATTAAAAACAAATTTTATTACCTCTAGAAAAAAACAGTAATGCATTAAAGGCGTCTTTTTAAAATTTCTGTATTGGTCAGTAATTAATTTATTTCTATAATAAATTTCATAACACGTTTATTGCCACTTTTACTCCTTTTAATTTAAATATGTGCAATGTTTGATAACAAACACAATATTGTATTTTGAAATAAATGAAATTAATTTTTAAAAAGTTCATTGTTGTTTCCCATATATGATTTAATCTCTATACATATTTATGAAAAATATATGAGTTTAAAATTTATACCATTTTATAGAAAACACAGAAAATTTAACTTTAATTATTTTTGGCTTTAAATCGCCTCGATTTTTTTATAGTAATTTGGTTATGAAAGGTTTATTTAAAAAACAAATTCATATTTTATTAAAAAATTAAAACGACAAGTTAAAAATATTAATAATTATTTTTAAATTTTGTAGAAATATTTTTTCATATAAAAAATATTTACAATTGATCTATTGTAATTGGGTATACAGTGCATTTTTTTAATGTTCCCCCCCATTTATTACTTAATAACTTTGATGATAAATACTTTAAAAACAAAAAGTTTTCGACTAGATTCATAATCAGCGTCCCCAAAATGAAGACTAATTGTGGTCAAAATCGAAGTTACTTTTACTATTGAGACAATTTCCTATTTTGTTTTATATTTTTCTGATTAAGAAATATAAAGGGGGCATTATTTAAAAATGACATTAAAAAATGTTGCTTTATTTGTTTTTCTAAATAAAAGTTTTTATTTTCAAGAATGCTCAAATAATATGTCCATAACTTTAATTACAGTGACTACCTATAAGTTACATAATAAAGACAAAATGTTATGATTTTTAAAAAGTCCTAATATTTAATAAAAGCCTATTACTTGTAGTAAAGGCGGTGATAAAATATTGAAGCACTGCAAAGACCTTTCATAAAATACTTTTAACACTTTAATGGACGTTATTATAAATCTTTTATGCTCTGTAGCTGTACGAACACTGGTATTGAAGCTGTAGTCAAACATGTATTTTCTATTATGGTAATGGACATTTGGAATGTCTTTTCTTATTATATATTTCCGAGTATATTCTACTAGTATAAAAGACAAATTTGTGTAAAGACCTTTTTTTATTTTTCGTCAAATATTTTGTAAAATTTTTTTTACAGAAGAAATGATTTTATTATTGTACATAATTTACTTCTAATTGTACCAATAATAGTATTATCCAGGTAAATAAATAAGATTTTAATTTTCTTAGCATTTTATTTTTATGGGGTAACTATTTTAAAAAATCCTTATTTTTTTTCATTTCCCATGCTTTCTAAAAATACTTTACACTATTTTCATTGATACAACCTAATATTAAATATAACCCTATATTCCCGGCTATATTTTGACCTACTTTGATTGATAACTTTAAACAAAATGAATTTATTAAGAAGCGGTTTTTCGCAAAAAGCTATAGATTTTTATTCTATTTTTGCCATTTGGTTGTTACATTCTGTTAACAAAAAACAGAAAAGACCAATTTTACTACACAGGGTGTCCCAACTCTATTTATACAAGAAATAATATTACTCCTGTACAAATTACAAAAATTTACATAAAATTAAAAGTGCCTATTTGGATACACTCTTTTTATTGACAGTTCACGTTAACATACAAGATGTCTCAAAAACAGGATTTTCTTTGTCAAGTAATTCTTTTTTCAATGAGAACACCCTGTATATTTTAACAAATTTTGACTGTATTAAATTCCACATTAAAAATGTTAAACACACTATACTTTTATTGTCGCTGGATTATGAGGTATCAGCAATTTTGTTTATTTTAGACAACCATTTACTTAATTCCATAAAAAACAGCAATACGTCAATTATGGCTGGTATTTAGGTCAAGTTAGTAAATATGATACTTAAATAAACCAAATAGCTGACTTACCTCTTAGTGGTGTTTACAATAAACAGTAACTGATTTTATGTTATTATATTATTTGTTACTCTAACACTAATTAAAATATTTAAAAATAAATAAAACTAAAACCTTATTCTTCTTCATTATTTTTTTCTTCACTTTTAATCGTTAAGCTATAATTGATGTAGAATGTGGCATACATTATTAATGTAGAATTTAATACGGAGTCAAAAATTTTTAAATATACAGGGTGTTTCTTAAGAAAAAAACCTACTTGACCATAAAAATTCTGTTTCCGAGACACCTTGAATATTAACTAGTAGTGTCAATAAAAAAAATGAATCCAAATAACCATTTCTTGAGTTAAGTTTATTTTTGTATCTTGTACAGGGGCAAAGTTATTTCGTGTATAAATAGAGTTGGGACACCCTGTACAGGGCAACTTTGATATTTTAAATGGAACACTATTTAAATTTTTCTTAAATTTTAAAATTCATTTTTTTATTTTAGAAAAATGTTACATAAATTATGATTTCTTTAAAAATAATGTATTTATTTATCCTTAAGAAGTTGACTCCATCCCATGTAAAAGTATTATTTGACAATAAAAATTTGCTACATACAAGGTTACAGAAAAATTACGGCATTAAAGCTCTACATTATTTACAAAACTGTAGTAACAGTTGCATTAAAACTTTTGTCGTGTTTAACCTAGACCTTTGTGGTGGTATTTTTCTTTTGAAACCTTGTATCTAGCAAACTTTTATTGTCAAATCATACTTTCAACTGCATTGCAGTCAATTTTTTGGGATTAACATTATTTTTTAAATAATCATGGCCTATGGTATCTTTTTTTTAGGAAAAATATTTAATTTTAAAATTGTAAAAACATATACTTGGTGTTTGTTACATTTGTGTTAAATAAATGTCACAACTAAAAGGCAAGAATATGGTAAAACAAATGAAAAATTGGTGTCTGCAAAAACCGTATCCTAATAAGTTTATTGGTTCTTGAGATATTTGCTATCAAAATATGGATGGCCACTAGCTTAAGAAAAAAATTCCACCAAGTAAGGGCTCTTAATATTCACTTTTAAGTATTTAAAATTTAAATTTAAACATTTTCCATTTAACATGACCGAAATATATATTTTTATATTTCTAATGCTTACCCACTTTTACTATATTGTGAATCGTTTTGATGGATCTCACTGCATATTTTACGCTTTTTAAATTTGCTTTAGTGCTATTTTGTGTATCTAGAACCGATACGCCGCGCCGGTACGAGTCGCCACAATATATATTTTTAAAAAATATTTTATGCAAACCGCAAAAACTTAGAAAAAATAGAGTTGACTCTATTTTCTAAGCAGTATTTAATGAGTTTACAGATATTTTGATGGCTTTTATGACTTAAAACGTAAGTTGATTATATAACCAATCAGGTAGTTGTGTCGACGCCTCTAGAAACCCCACTAGTCGCACTACCTTTAACCATAAAGTAACATAACTACGGATAAGAGAAACCATGGCATGCTAAAATTTTCGTACCGCTTTTACGGCAGGCTCAGCGCTGCCTGGCGGCGAGGCTTGTCATTGTTGCCATTTTACACTTTAAATGCGTCGGTCGAAGCCCCGCCTCGTGTAACATCAGCGGTGGGAAGACACGTAAGCTGACAAAAATGACTAACTGGCGGTATTTCAACGAAAAACGAATAAAATTATATTGGGAGTTTTCGCATGACCTGTCCTTAAATCGGCTATTCCATGATAACTATTATAATTTCCTTACTCTATGCTTTAACCCATTTGTCCGAGCCAAGACGATTCAGTACTGCTTTACCCCTCCAAACCAATTAAATTGTGGGGCATTCTTTCGACACGCCCAAAAAACAAGTTGGCAAAACTGGTAATTGCTCATTTTTATTTTACTCACATATTTCTAATAAGTATCTCTCTTCGTTACACAGAAATCCTATCCTTAGAACTTCTTTGGCCAATCTGTATATTAAACAGCTCTTTAGGAATTTGCTAATGAGTTACCCTCGTTTAATGTGCAAAATACGTTATGATCATAGATATGATTTTGTAAATCTATTTGACTATGAAATAAGACTTAAAGCAGAAGAAAACAAATTTAACCATTTTTTAGGCTAAACTTTAGGAAAGCAAATATCTTACAGCAAAAGAAATATTATTATTATTATTATTTTTAATAGACTGTCTTTGCATCCTAAATCATTGTCTTTATAAATAAAAGTAACCATACCATAAACAGTGTGGACGTAAATAGTCTTTCCTCCTCCTTGCTTACTTTTGTACCCTTATCTTTTCTTCTTAAAATTTGGGTATAACTAATAAAAGGATTTAACAACTTGTTGACGTTAAAAATAATAGTTGCAACAATCCAGATGGCGGATGGACGCCATCCAAAGAAACAAAAAATTTTAAGAGGGGTCGCGTGGCATCATTTTAAAGTTTCAGGCGAATACTTTATAACCCTTAAACATAAAGTTAATTCCCTTACCTAATACAAAATGATGACACTTTAAAAAGTACCTAAATTCCTGATTTTGATAGCCATATTTCCGAAACTAATAAAGTTAGATGTACTTAATCTTGTGTTTCCTTAAAGCCCCTTAAAATATTGTAATGATGATTCTTATAATAATGTACAAGGTAGGACAAAAAGTATATTAATTTTTTTGTTGACGCACCCTGTATATTATATCACCAATTAAAAGATCCCTTAAAGAGATTTAAGAAAATACCATATTTAGTACATCTAACTTTATTAGTTTCCAACATTTGGTCATCTAAATCCAAGATCATTGTACTAGATAAGGTTGCCTCGTAAGCGTTGCAACATGGCGGACCATACGTCAGCATGACGTCACATATGTATTTTGCTCGTTAGTTTTGAATAGTGTATTTTGTGTTTTGACTTGTAATTTATGTATTTGTGCGATTTTTGGTAATTTTATTGTTAATTTTATTTAATTGGACTTTTGTAAAGCATTTGGGCCAAAATAAAACCAAATATTCATTTTTGGCTTTAAAAATTAACTGCCTTTAGAAGGTTAACAACGAAACGTTTTTTTTTATTATACTAGATCATTACAGTATTTTTGTACTTTTTAGTATGGGTGAAATAAATTGGTATATAGCGACTTGCAAAAGCAACCGCAAAAAGGCAAAAAAGAAGGAGAAATCATTGTTTTTTTCCTTCCAGTAAAATTATGAAATAAAAATATTTTTCTTTTATATGTGTTTTATTTTTGATTGTAAAATTAATAACCTATGTTTTATTATTTAAAATTTTTAATAAAGTTTTACAATTTTTAATTATTTTTTTATACAGTATGTCTAGGTAAATTTGCGTCACAAGGGAAACTTTATTATTATTAATTTAATCAAATAAAGTTCTTCTTTATAAAAAGTTCTGTATAAATCAAAACCTAAAATGCAACCATCGGATGTTGTATACGTCATCTCTGAGGTTTATGATTTTTTTATGATTTCATGGCTCAATAGTAAAATTCATTGTTTACTAAAGTCAACCAATTATAAGCCAAAAATTGTTTGTTAGTCAGAAAAAAAAACTTTTAAATGCTGTCAATTCCAGTTTTTATCCTAACCTATTTATTACCTAACGTAAAATGTAATTAAACACAAATTTACTTAATAATGAATTATTTAACAGGGTAATTCTGGCTAATTTTTAAATTCTGTATATCGCGCTCTTTCGCCCTCATAATATTATCCGTTTAGACGTCCTTGTTTGTTACGTTGGCGTCAAGGAACTAGCTGCTGCGATACCTATGTGACGTAATACACTGCTACGCACTGATTTGCCATGATTTATAAGGCAACCTTTAGTCTAATGATCTTGATCTAAATCATGAATTTAGGTAGTTTTTAGTTCCGCCATTTTGTAGTAGGTAAAGGTATTGAATTTATATTCTAGAATTTTAAAGTATTCGCTAGGAACTTTAAAATTATGTACCATACGACCCCTTTTTCCATTTATTTTTGTTCTTAAGGTGGCGCCAATCCGCCATCTTAATTGTTGCAGCAATTATTTTCACGTCAAAAAGTAGTTTATATCCTTCCATTAGTCATACCTAAATTTTATAAAGAAAAATTAAGGTACAAGAGTTAACAAGGGGTATTACGTCCACACTGTATACTTTTTTTCACACTTTTACTTAATATTTTTGCTTTATTTTTAAAGTTTTATTTAAAAATCCATACATTTTATTGGGTACATAACCGCAGATAGTAAATTACTAAAAAGTAATCTAAATATTGTTTTTGTTAGGAAACCTGGTCACTGCCGAATTAGTGAACTTTTACTTCCAATTACGAAGTTTCACCTAACAAGGGCAAAACATAACAATAGAACAACTCTTTTAACAAGATGTGAAAGGCCGCTTACACTATCTAAACAAGATACGTAAAAACTTAACAAAAAAATAATAATTATTTAGGTAATTGAATATCTGAATGGTAATATTCAGTACCTTAAAGAAGAAAATGCAGCTTTAAGGTAAATTAAAAATATATTTTTTAAAAAGCTTAATAAGGGTGATGACTAACGTAGCATATACAGCGTGTCCAAAATTGCTAGAGAATGTATTGGGATATTGGAAACTATAAGAGATACAAAGATGGTTAAATGTAGAAAGTTATGAGCAATTCAATGGTTAATCTTATGCGGTTTTGATAACGACCGTATCTCGTTTGGTTATTAAAAAAAAAAACGAAAAATGTGCATTTTAGAAAATGTGCCGTGGTTTTTTATTTTAAATAATTTTTGGAATCTGTAAAAACATTATAAGGGCAAATTTGTAAAAGCAATGCAGTTATACTGCTTAAGCAAGCAGTTTTGGTATATCGGCGAATAATAAAATAACGAAACAAGCAGTATTAGTCACGCATGTTTACATGCCGGGATTTAGTTAGATTGTCTCTTTTCCTCACATTGCCTCTGTGTTATGTTATTAAGCCTAACCTGTATATTTAAATCTTAATTTCGACGTTTTGGTTTTTAGATACCATTATTTTCTTTCGCTTTTTTTTATGGCGGCTATTTTGTTTTTTTGCACATTTTAAAAGAACATTTTCTTTCCTTTATAATGATGTTGAATTTTTGGTCCGAGTTGGCCATGACTGTGCAAGCCAGTAGCTCTAGAAACAATTGCCATTTAATTTCCAATAGGGACCTATATTGGGAAAGGTAATACAAGTTTATTAATTGGTAATTATATTAAGCTATAACTTTCTATCAAAAATGTGTGCGATATGCTCAAAACACTTTTTTTAGTTTTAATTACCCTTAAAAAGTTGCCCTAATAATGTTTTTACAGATTTCAAAAATTATTTAAAATAAAAAAACTATAGTACGTTTTCTAAAATATCCACATTTTCAGTTTTTTTAAAATAACGTCAAAAACCAGACGAGATACGGCCGTCATTAAAACGGCATTAGATTAACCATTGAATGGCCCACAACTCTCCCCATTTAACCATCTTTCTATCTCTTATAGTTTCGAATATCCCAATACATTCCCCAACAATTTTGGACACACTGTATTTATCAATAGACCAGGTCGTATGGGTGCCAATAAATCAAAAATTATTCTTATGGAATTTTTTTGCAGAATTATGTTTAGAATAAAATGCTGATTACGATGATCCATAATGCCAGCTCGAATTTTGGTAAAAAAATTTAAACTACAAATGTTTAGACAAGTAAGAAAAAAAAATTTGCATCAAATAAAATTTTATTTAATTCTTTGACTGATTTTTCACCAAAAACGACTCTTTATATTTTTCCAAAATTAATATTTATTAAACCAGCGTTTCATAATCTGTGGTCCCCGGACCCCTGTCCGCGAGCATATGTTAGGAGGTCCGCGGTCTTATCTATGGAGGTTTAAATTAATAAATAAATGTCAGCGATCACGCACCGGTAAGTACTTCAAAAAGTATCCTAATTTTATTGTTTTCTATTAAGGGGGTCCTTGAAATCGTGTTTGATTTTCTAGGGGCCTGGGGACTGAAAAAGATTGGAAAACGCTGATTTAAATAATTGAAAATAAGCAATTGGGCCCAACTTTATTATTTAAATAACGTATGAAAATATGATACATTTTTGATTTTACATAATGAATATTTTTATCGAATTCTCGAACAACTTGTAACAACTGTAGAGTAAGCGATTTGACAATTTTGAATTCCTAGATATTGTTTTTGGTTTTTAAGCAAAGCTTATGTTCTTGAGTTTAATCCTCAAAAATCTTTGTATTTTTTCTGTATTGGATGGTCTCCACATAAACAACATCCAGATCGGCCTGGTGTATTCCAAGTTTACCACGACAAGTACCTTAGGGGCGACACCTTAATAACTTGACAAAAAGAGTCTTATTGGTGGAAAAGTAGTCGAAAAATTCAATCAATTTGTATTTAATGAAGAATCTTTTCTTGCTTGTCAAAACAATTGCGGCTTTAAAAAATCTGACCAAAAATCGAGCTGGTATCACGGATCGTCGTAATCAGCATTTTATTCTAAACATGATTGTGCCAAAAATCCAGGAGAACAATTTTTGATACATTAGCGCTTATACGACGTGATCTTTAAAACACTTTTTTATATTTTTAATAAAGTATGGAAAATTTAGGATGTAATCCGAAATAATTATAAATTTAAACATTTTTAGCATGCATTCTTAAAGTATCCAAGGAAGACGAAATAAGTTTTCTTTTATTATAGGCAATCAAGTTTTTTTACTTATTCTGTAATTTTTACTTAAAAATTATATTTTGCCAATAAATAATAAATAGGTAATTTTATTTGATTAAAATTTAAAAAAAATAATCGATATAATTTAAAACATATATTATCTTTGTTCTTTAAAAATGCCAAAATAAACACTATTTCGTCATAATGGCATAAACTTTCACCTACTTATAAGCACTAATTTAAAGGATACTATTATAATAAAAGTATTAATTTTTATGAGCCTTTCTACAGATCTAATTATTTTTAAAAATACTGTTTGTTTTAAAGATATAAAGGTCATCCATTAACCGCTTATGGCACAAAGAAAAAATAAAAGGCAATAGACTTTGGAAGCAATTTAGACAATGAAATCCAGTAAATGCTGACTTAGCAAAGTTTTACTCCCAATTAAGAAGTTTAACCCGTGAAGGGGAAGAATTGTCAACGTTAAGAAACATTTTATTTTTAGTGGGATGTTAAAAATATTCTGCTTTTACCAAAATTAAAATTAAAAACGCTATTCAATAAACATTTGAGGTTCTTGTTTATTATGAAACAAATATTTAACCGTTTTTTTTTAATTTTTCAAAGATTCCACCGTTTAATTTTGACTCGGTTTAAAAAAAAACCCTTTAAAAGTGCACATTTAAAACACAAAAAATTAAATTAGTTTACCATTGACGAAGTAATCGGTGAACATACAGGGTGTTTTATTTTCGATGGTTTTACGGGTTGTCTCGAAAACCGTAAGAAATATCAAAAATGTAATATGGGACTCCCGATCTCTTTTTTGAGAAAACAACTATAGTAAAAACAGTTTATGGCTATTGCGATCCATCTCGGAGCTACGAGCAGATTTTCAGATTTTGCCCATTTATACAATCTATTTTAACTCGTTTGCTATTAAAGTTGTAAAAAACTTTATATAAGTTGATTATGTAGTTTTTTCCAAATAATATTGTGGTGTAATTAGTTTGCTTTTTATTGGTTAGTTTTTAGGAAAATTACCCAAGTTATGTTTTTCTTATGGAGCACCCTGTATATTTTTATCTGCATTTATTAAGCTCTCTTTCGGCTTTTCAAAAATGTATATGTTTGTATTTATAATTTTAAGTTTTACCGTAAATTAACATTTTCCATAAATTTTGCTTTTTATAGAAGGCCATGACTGAAAATGACAAAACGCTACCCCAACTTGATATTTTATTAAAAATCAATTTTTATATTTTAAATTTATTTACATTAACCAATCCAAGCTTTATTAAATGTGTAAAATTGAAAAATACTGTTTTATCATTTTCAGCAAGCAAAATGTATGGCAAATGCTAATTTTCGGGTAAACTTTAAGCAATAAATACATACTAGTATATATTTCTAAAAAGCCGAAAAAAGCTCAATAAATACAGATAAAAATATACAGGGTGTTCCTTAAGAAAAACATAAGTTGGTACTTTTCTCAAAAACTAACCATTATAGAAAAATACTAATTATACCACAATATTCTATGAAGAAACTACACAATAAACCTATTTAGAGTTTTTACAACTTTAATAGGAAACGACTTAAGAAGGTAATAAAATGGGCAAAATCTGAAAATCACCCTGTAGCTCTGAGATGGATCGCAATAGCCATGAACTGTTTTTACTATAGTTGTTTTCTCAAAAAAGTGATCGGGAGTCCTATATTTAATTTTTGATATTTCTTACGGTTTTCGAGATACACCGTAAAACCATCGAAAATGAAACACCCTGTACATAAAAAAATAATTAGGTAAACATATAGCCTCCCTGAATTTATAAACTGTAATAAACAACAATGTTACCACTATATTTAACAATAATGGAAATATTGACCAATCAATGGCTGTCACCAGCTGCTGCTGATATCTTTTGGTTAACAAAGGCT
Source organism: Listronotus bonariensis (assembly GCA_014170235.1). Classification (NCBI taxonomy): domain Eukaryota; kingdom Metazoa; phylum Arthropoda; class Insecta; order Coleoptera; family Curculionidae; genus Listronotus; species Listronotus bonariensis. The sequence continues at coordinate 149,475 of JACEGR010001156.1, forward strand.
AAAAAAGGTGGTTTAAAAAATGTAGTTTTATTAGTATTAATGAATGTTATTTTAGGACCAGGCAGTGGTGAAAGTAAAAAAGTAATACATTGAACTTTGAGTTTAATAATAGTAATTTATGTAACAAGTGCATAGAGTGATATTTTTTTTTACGAATGGGAAGTTTAACAACACGAGCCGTTAGGCGAGTGCGACAATCCCATGAATAAAAAAGACACTTTATGCATGTGGTACATACCATATTTTTCCACGACCGTATAAAAATTTCCCAAAATACCATTTTATACATGTTTTATTGATCTAAACTTATTAATTTTAATTTTTGCAGCACAGCCATTATATTGCAATAAAAACTCATAGCCTCCTTAAAAAAACAATTATCCTCTTTATAACTATGCATATATTATTTAATTTTAGAAAATTGTATGTACTTGCTTTTGTAGAAATAATACTAAAACAGTATAAATTCCCTTTCAATTTCTTAGTCATCCAAATTCATTATTACTATTAATTTTCAATAATTTCATTGAAATTTATTTGCAAACTGTCAAATTTTAAAAGTAGAGACACATGAACTAAAAGAAATAATGACGAAATCAAAGGTAACTTGACCCTTTGGTTCAGCTGATGGCGCCTTTACTGTTACATTGCATAAATTGATATTTAAGCTTATTTTGGTGGACATTAAAAGAAAACACCAATTGTGAAAGTGTGAAAAAGCTTTGAAGTGTTAAAAAGTTCATTTTTTTAACACTTTATGTAGTTTACTAGAATGGAGTAGTTTAACTTCATGTTAGCGATTCAATAACAACATTTTTTTAACGGTCGTGGAAAAATTACTTCATTATAAGAAAAGATATGATTATTATTTCCAAAACATTAGAAAGTAAAGAAACCATATCAAGGGTAAAGGCAACATTTTCAAATGGTATATTAAAAGTGGGGGTACAAAAACCAATAGAGATAATATAGTCAAGATTGCAGAATACTTTTACCAAAAGTTTTGCAATAAGGCTACTAAACTCTTTGAACTAAGCCAAATTCCAAGAAATCAGGAACTTAGGACTTTGTAGATATCCCTGCAATAACAGCCAACAAAAAAAATCATTTTGAATTGAAAAGCAATAGGTCACCACGAGACGATAATGAAAAGATGATATTGCTGATTTAGGAAACTATCGACCAATTAGCCCCTGTTTCTTAGGTTTACAAGCTCTTTATAAAAATCATAACAAAAAGGCTTACAAATTAATGAGACAGTTATTTACCGCGACAAAAGGACTGATTTCATCGTGGTCATGGTACAAATGATCACTTGCAGGTTAATAAAACTTTGATTAAAAAATGTGTCGAATATAATAGACCATGCATACCTATACTGTTTAGGCAATATCTTTTTTCCACGTATTGCCTATAACCGACTTTATTTAGCTGGTTCTGTATATTTAGGCGTCGAATTAACCATCGATACATCGCAATAATAGGAAATAGGTATCTACGAAACAGCAACTGCATGTGTAAGACTTTATGAGGATACAAAACAATTTAGAATAAAGCGTCTCGTCCAGCAAGGTGACCCTATATCGCCAAAGTTGTTTACAGTCTTGATGAAATACCTGTGTAAACAAATAAATTGGGACAATATGATAGTAAATATAAACGGAAAAGATCTGACTTATTTAGAGTTTGCAGACCTAGTTTTATTATCAGACAGCATTGACAAAGCCCAGCAAATGTTAAAAGGCTTCGGTAAGCCTCAAAAATGGCCAAAATATCAATATCTTAAACACCCAGTTTATAACTAAACTTGTGGTAAGTGGTAAACTTGTGGTAACATTCATTTAATGGCGAAGATATTTAACAGGTCAGTAACTTTATACCAAGGCATTAACTCCGTATAATCCAAGACAACCAAATAACTGAGACTTAAAGACGATGAGTTCTCGAATAAGCATCATTTGGTAAATATAAAACGCTGTTTAAATCCGAAATACACCAAGGCTTAGAAAAACATTTACCTTTTTCTGTAATGCTATATTATGTAGTAAAGACACATTAACTAGATAATGGTAGACGTCTGTTTTGACAGCTGTTCACAAAATAATAAGCTAAGCCAAAAGACCGGTGTTGAGGATGTTGTAAAAAAGATGGCTACATTGAAATGAAACGGTACTGAGCATATCGCAAGGATAGCCGACAACTTATTGACCAAAATATACCTTGAATGGAGACCAGGAAATACGCGCACCAACCAGATGGATCGATGATATAAAACGCCCGAACTGGGTAAAGTCGGCGCAGCATCCGTTATTAATGGGACATATTACGAGAGGCTTATGTTCAGCAGTGTATGCAACTGGGTTTATGATAATGATAATGATGAAATTGTTAATATTATGTTTCTACACACTTACACTTTACACCCTGTATAAAATTAAGTTTTATAATAGGGTTAGACATGACATACCTTAGTAAAAAACGGTAAAGTATTTTAAACACATTAACATGATTAGTTAATACTGTAAATAGGTTTTATTAGTGCAGTACTAAATTAACCTCTATTTAAATGATGACTTAATACGAAAAATAAATTATTTTAAAAAACAATAAAAAAACTTTTTAATGGGAATTGGTAATGCTAACTTAGCAAACTTTTTCTTCAAATTATGAAAATTACTGGTTAAAGGGCAAAACGTGACAAGGGTAGAACAACTTTTTATTTAAAAACAAGATATTAAAAGAAGTCTGCTTTAACCTAACTTAAAATATAACTCGGAATTTCAGGATAAAGTCAAAACGACAGATTAAACTACGTGGTGTGGTGTTACGTAAAGACCTTTTCTTTTTTATGCTTTTCTACATTTTTTTAACATTTGAAACAGGTTTAGTAAAAATTTCAAATATATGAGAAGGTACAATTGCTTACATGAAGCCCTTTTTTTGGTCCTCGAAATTTTTGCACCCCCTAAGAGTCATTCTGGCAGCCCCATAAGTGGTAAAGCACTTTTTTTTATTTGAAGGATCTTCATTCCTGGTTTTAAAACCTTTTATGCACACTTATTTTTTAATTTAAAATTTTAAATATATAAGTTTTTATGGCCTTTTTATAAAATTGAAAAGAAAATCGTATCCAACGTATAAAAAAATGGTGGGGGTTAAATCTTTATCTGCTGGTAGTAAACAAATATAAATTTTAATTATTGTATAGTATTGATCTGAAATGACAACACAGTTATATAAAATATAAAAATAAAAATTTCTGTTATTTAAGATAAATACATTTTTTTAAATTATTATTTATAGCCCTAAACAAATAAAACATCGTAAAGTACGTTAAAGTAGGCCTTATTTTTGTCAAAATAAGATTAAATTTTCTTGCCTTTAATAAAAGTTTTAAATTTGTTAATTAATATATAATAATATAATTATTTTGATTAACTAAACACTATTCAAAATATTCATTAGTAAATTAAATATCTCTTTGGTTTTACATTAAATATTTTTTACGGACCTTAATAAACTAACCTAAAAGTTAAATACTTTAGACTATTTAAATAATGCTTATATAATTAGAACTACCACTAAGCATACTTTAACATAGATTAACAAAGTTTAGTCGGAAAGAGCACACAACGACTATAAAAACTTTTTATGTAAAAGAAGGTTTTATTTGCATCACAAACTTAATTAAGTTGATGCAAAATAAATTCAAAGCACGTACGTGTATGTTTTATTATTTTAATTTTTTTAATAAAGTAAAAGAGTCAAAGAAAATTTAAAGCTGTATTTGCCATTATGTTAAGTTTTAAAGAATTAACGAAAATATTCAGAGCGACTCGTTTTAACTGAAAGGCACTAAATATTCGTTATTTTATTTAATAAGTAAATAAAGAATAAAAAATGTTGCCGAGTATACGAATTGACAATAATGTTTAAGCAAAAAACTAAGTATATTACAAATTAAATATCGTGGAAGAGCTCTTTGGACTTAACTGGAAATAAATAAATAAATTATCAGTATTTTTCGTTAATTATAAATTAATTTTTAAGAGGTAAAAATACTTAAATACTTTAAATGGTTGAATCTTATCAACTTATCCTAAATGAATTAAACCACAGATATTAGACATTAGTCAGCAGATAAAAAAATAAGTGATGATAATGTAAAACATTATTACATTCACAAAATTCAGGTACAATTAAATGTTATATACTATTCTTAATCTATCTTATAAAAAAATTAAAGTTAACTTGCATAACCTTAAATTTTATTGAATTGTTAAATAATATTTAAAAAATAAAACTTTTTACGATTTTTTTAAATTCAAATTTTTTAAATTTTTTATTTGGGCAATTTCATTTTATAGTAGGAGAGCTAATGAATCCCTTTGAGTAACGTCTATAAGGCTAAAAATTTGTATAGTGACGAGGCTAAAATTTGTATAGCTACAATTATCACATAGCGAGCACCAGCACTGCGCATTATCACATGCATCATGCATCATGAAAGTTAAAAAAAACTTGGCGCTGTAAGCTTGAAATGTTTCTTGGACTTAGTTCATTCGTAGTAAGGTTTAATAAAAAGAATTGACAGGTGTTTTTGATGAGCACAAGTATCTGCCAGGCAAACGTTTGGTATACAGTTCATATCTTTAATGTTACCCCTTTTTATTTTTGTACGAATCGGTTGAAAAAAGTTAAACTTTTGAATATGAAATTGCTGCATAAATACTATACTTTTAGAGTAAAATACACATAAAAATTTTAAGATTGCGGCTGGACGCTATCTTAAAATCAGTCAGAGTCAATAACTTCACTTAATACAAAATGGTAGTAATTTAAAAATTGCCTAAATACCTGATTTGGATGGCCATATTTCCAAAACTAATAAAGTTAGATGAACTTAATGTAATGTTTTCTTAAAGCTCTTTTTAACGGTAATACTGGTGATAATAAACAGAGTAAAATTAAAATTTTATATTTTTAATAAGGCACCCTGTATATTATATTACCAAATAAAAGATCTGAAAAAGAGCTCTAGGAAATTACCACATTAGGTACATCTAACTTTATTTGTTTTGAAAATATCGTCATCCAAATCACGTATTTAGGTAATTTTTAAAGTACCGCCATTTTGTATAAGGTGAAGTATTAAGTTCATATTCTAGGGTTATAAAGTACTTGTTAAGAGCTTTAAAATAATGTGCCACTAGATACCTCTTTTTATTTCACTTTTTCTTCAAGATAGGGTCCAGCCTTCATCATGAAAATATCATCTGTCAATTTTACTCCAAAATATAGTATTTAAGCATACATTTTATATCCCAAAGTTTAATTTTTTAAATTGATCCGTAAAAAAATAAAAAGGGGGACATTAAAGATATGCACTGTATAGTGTATACTACACTTTTCAGTTCACCTGGCAGGTACTTGTGCTCATTGAATATGCCTGTCAACTTTTTTCAAATCTTACTATGAATGAACTTAATCCTAGAAAAATTTCAAGCTTACAGCAACTATTTTTTTTTAACTTTTAATAATATACAGGGTGATAATGTGCAAGGCTGATGAATGTCGCACTTGCCAGGTGATTATTGTCGTACTTAGGATGCTATGACTCATCACTATACAAATTTTCAGCGTTACAGGCAAAACATTACTCGAAGGGTTTACTAGGAACTATTATTATATATAAATGCAATAAACACCATGATAATATTTATTTATTTAAAAATAAGACCTATTCCACAAAAGAACTGTAATGTAAAATTAAAGAAATAATAAAAAATAAACTGGTATATCATAGCTTGCTAAATTGGGTCGCGCAGGTGTAGATAACAACTGCTTAACCCATTACGCTAATCCGTTCTAAAAGCTAACGCGAATATATTTGATATTCTGCAAATTTGTCTAGAATAATTCTTGTTTATAGGTTTTATGGCCCTCAAAATTGAACCTATATAAACTTAAAATAGAAAACCCCTGTTTACCAAAATGGTCCAAATAAAATGTTACCCTTTTTTACTGTTAAATTGATAATTATGGTAGTAAATTGGCACATTTAGACTTTATTTAAAACGTTAAATTTATTATGTAACCTAATTTAAAAAAATGGTTTATTTGTTTTCTGGAAATTTAAGTAAAAAATATATATTATTTGGCTGTTCTTCAAAATAAAGATATTTAATAAATACTTTAAGAAAGTTATGCTTTTTATATATTATAAAAACTCTTGTAATTATATAATTTAAATAAACAAAACTTTTAAAGAAATTAAAAAACTTACTACAGAAAAGGTTGTAACCCTCAAACATAGGTTCGAGAGATTCCGGTCAAAATTATTTTATGATATTCTAATCATAAAATAGGTTTTTAACAAGAGTGCCAGATGTTAAGTGATCCCTTGGATGCCCCTTAAAAATGTGGAATCCTTTTTATTAAAATGTCGAAAAGTTTTTTAATTTTCTATATAACCTAAATGAAAATAATTATTTTACAATAAATAACTCATTGTTAATTTTTTTCTGTTTAGGTTTTTCTAAGTTTTAGAATACCATTGTAAGAGTAAAAATATGTTTTATAATAGATAAATTAGGGTTTCTTAAAATATTTATTAAATATCTTTGTTCTGTAGAAAAGGTAAATAATATTTTGTTGCTAGCTTAAGTTTTTTAATAAACACGACTAAAAAATAATTTGTTAAGATTTTGTCGGAGAAAAAGTCAATAAAATTGTTAACCGGCAATTAAATGTATACTTTAAATTGTGATTACCTGCCTAAATACTGTTTTCTAAGTAACCCTAAATGTATACTGGTTAGGCAAATAGATATTGGGACATCGGCCAGTAAAGCAACAAAAAAGGATGTATGTGACTAAACCAATTAAAAATGTTTACATGCTGGTATTCACCTTAGATCGTCTCTTTTTTCACATTGCCTATGTGCTATGTTATTTAGCTGACTATGTATATGTTTTAATCGGTCTAATTTAATATTGTTAACTGCACAAATTATCTTCTCTGATAAGTTATTTTTCTACTTTATCATACAGTGTGACACTATTGCTAACTTAATTATTATTTGATGTGCGAAGTCGGTTAAATTAGTAAAGTTGTGGTACTTTTCTCGCTGATTCACGTGCTGCTATCCGTAAACTATTGATATCAGGTTGTCGATTTATTACAAAATATGTACTTTTTTAAATGGAACACCCTTTATGTTACATTACTATTCAAAAGATCTACCAAAGAGCTCTAAAATAAGTCTATATGTGATATATCTACTTTTTAAATAGTTTTGGAAATATGGCCGTCTTCGGAAATTTAATAGTAAATTGACATTTTTGAATAAAACACTTACACGCCTATTACATCATTATTAAATAGATATTTTAACGCGCTTTAAGAAAATACCACATTTTATAAGTTTTTCTCTTATAGTTTTGAAAATATGGTCATCCACATTTAAAAAATAGTAGGTAAAGTGTCTATTTTACCTTCGACACTAAACTTAGTGCTTATAGCTTATAGAGCTGAAGATATAATAAAAATTAACAAACATTTTCAGATTTGATTGATTGTCATATTTTTTAAACTATAAGAGGTAGACATACCAAATGTAGTATTTTTAAATGCTTTTTAAATTATCTATTTAATGGTGATATAATATACATGGTGTTAAATTTAAAAATGTCGATTTACTATTAAATTAACGAGGATGATCATATTTCCGAAACTATTAAAAATTAGATATATCACATAAAGATTTTTTTAAAGTTCTTTTATAGATATTTAGAATAATCATATAATATACAAGATGTTTCATTAAAAAAATATTTTTTAACCCAATGTAATAATATAACAAAAATAAAAGAAAACATAAATTCCAGGCGATGTGTGGTCGGAAAGGGGAGGGGGTAAGTTTAAGGGAAAAAATGGTTTTTAATAATTTCCGGCAAAACTACAAGTCTTTTAAAAAAGTTTAATGACAATGTTGTAGGTAGTAAAAAGATCTACAACTTTTATATTTACACTTTTTTACATAACTTTAAATTTATGTGAACATTTTAAATAATCAAGTTTTTGGTTTTGTATTTTTATCTTTTATAAAAAAAATACAAAATTTGTTAAGAATTTACCTTAGTATGTCCAAAGCACACTGTAATCTTCTAAAATTAAAACATTTGTTTTTCCAGTTTATTTTGACTTAACATCAAAAAGCTTCATTATTTTCAAAAGAAAATTCACGTGTCAAAATATCGGCTTTTTAAAAAGATCAATAGGCCTTTCATTTTTTGAATCTTTACTTAATGATAGTGTAAAAAAGTATTTATTACCACGGTAACTTTTCTCAGAAAATGAATTTCTATAGAACTGGTTATTTTTCCGGAAATCGACAAAAACAGTTTTTACCCTTAAAAACTCACCCCTTCAACTTCCCGACCTCAGATCGCCTGTAATTTTTTTTTCTACATTTTTCAATGGGTTTTATCCTTCTATATATATTTTTTGGTTTCAAAATTATCGACCCTGGTCTAATAATGATTTTTAAAAAATCGAATCCGAGATTTTTGCATTTTCTGACAACATTTACCATTGTAATGTATAGTTTTTTTACACCATTGGAAAGTAGAGATTTTAACGAACAAAACAAGTGCCTATTTTTGGAAAAATGCCGATATTTTTACACGTGAATTTTTGATTAAAAATAGGGGTACTTATTTGATATTTAGTCAAAATAATGTAAGAAAAATATAGTGTATTTGGCACATGCAAGGGTACGTTTTTACCAATTTTTTTAAAATAATTTATTTTTTCACATAAATTTGTGGTTATGTAAAAGAGCATAAATACAAAAGTTGTAGATCTTTTTATTGCCTACAACTTTTCCATTTAACTTTTTCCATGAAACTTGTAGTTTTGCCGGAAATCAAGAAAAATTGTATTTTTACGCCTGGATTTTTTTTTATTGTTATGTTTTCTACCTATTTAAATAAATTTTATTGTACTATAATTTTTTAAATTTAACGTTTTTAAAGGCTTCGGAATTAGTCTATTATATATTATTGGAATACTAATATATTTATTGATGACTATTATTAGACAGAAGTTCTTAATATTGGTTTTAATCAGTATGTCTTCACAAAAGCACCATCATTGTATGATTCCAACTTATTAAAAGTTTTAAATATCTATATCTAGCTAAAAATTGGCAATAGTTCAACTATTTCTGCTGATATACTTGCAGGCTAAACTTTGTCCTTAACGGTTGAAGGTATTTTTTACTGTAAGGTATTTTTTTGTAAAGATCTATTTATTAGTAAAAAAGCCACAAGCGTCATACAAGTAAGGACGGCAATCAACTATCGCTGTCTAAACGAGACGGTTAACTGGTGTGCGAGCAACAAAAAGGAAAATAATTGAAAGTTAGATAGAACTGATGACGCCGTGGCATTTTCATTATTGACGTTTAGTCTACCCAGATAATAACATATGTTAATTTTTTTCTGGGTCAGTGTACAGGAGTTGCACCACAAACGCCTCGGTCCCTAGTACAAAATCGGTATTATTTTTGAAAATATTTTTACAGACTTACCTCTGAAGCAAATTAAAAATAATGAAAAGATATAAATTTAACATATGAGTCTTTAAATAAAAATCCTCTATATTAGTACAGTTTTGGACAGTAGGACTAAAAATAGGGCAAGTTTCGATAGCCATCCCTATTCCAAAAATGTAAGGTTAGTATAGGGTGTTCTATTAAAAATAGGCGTGTAATTTGTATTTAGAGGTAGCAAATTATAAATATTAGTTTCTAGACACCCTGTCAAATTTTTGTCAAAATTTGAAACGTAGATGATGGCACAGTTTATATTAAAAAATTTAACATAATATACAAAGTGAATATTAAAAATTCCTAACTTTTTGTATTTAATGTTTTTCAAAATAAAAACAATCATAACTACTGTCTCAGTGATATCCATGTTAAAATAGCATCACCCCAATAGACAATTGACTGAAACACACATTTTTAGCCACTTTTTGGTAGCGCAACTTTTATGCTGGTCAATAAAAAAGTGCACAGCTAGCCTTAGAGTTTTTAATATTTTTAAGTTTAAGACAAACAAATAAAGTATAACTTAAAATTTAAATATTTTTTTAACCACTAAATTTTACAATAATTTTTTTCCTGTCTTGTAAGAAAGCTTATCCCTGCAGATTTAAAGCAGAATAAGGTCGGGCATAATTAATGATTACAATTTAGTTATAATGTTTTAACTTTTTAAGTAAAAGTTTCTTTGAAAATTTTGGAACAAAGACATTAAGAGTACCTTCCGAGTTGCTAACCCTCATTAAATATGATACATCGCTAACCTAACCAACTTTCTCAGATAATTGTAAAGTTTAGCCAAGGGTAGATAACAGGAAGGGAACAGTCTTGAAATAAGTAATTTTCTGTCCAATTTTTTATTCTTGATATATTTCCCAAATATAAAATTAAAATAAAAGAAAAATTAATAAAATATTTATGTTATATTATATTTTTGTGTTTTTGCCTTATCTACTTATTATATTTTTATTTGAAACAAAAAAGATACCAATAACATGTTTCTATTTAAAATAAGCATTGTTCGTCTAGTATGACATATTTTTACTTTTTGTGACCACCGAAGAAAATAATAACTTTTTTTTACTGTACGCTAAATAATATAATTTTTTTATATAGAATAACTCTAGTAAGTTTAAAACATACCTGTAAAAAAATTACAGGGCTCATAAATAGCTTTAAAAGTTATCCCTTCATATACAACATAAATTTTGGAATACATATTTTTTAACTGTTTAACAAATTTTTTATGGTTATTAAAAGTTTGTTTCTAAATACAACTAACAAAAATATAGATATTTTTTTACCTTTTAAATTACTGTTTTAGGGCTGCCTTTTTTCTAAATTAATTTTTTTAAATCTTTTAAAATATTTAAACAAAAATAAATTAAAAATAAATTAAAGTTTAACATCAAAGTTATTAATGCCCTAAAAATTATTTTTTGGTATTGCTCTTAAATTAAAACACACCCTAGTGGAAAAACTAAACGATATAAAAACACATTTTTTGAGGTGTGTTAGATAACGTGATATTTCGTTCAAAAATGGTACTGAAATTTTAAAAAAATCATTTAAAAGCTAAAAGTTTTAAGTATTGAGACTTAAACAACAAAAAAACAACGAAAAATAACTAACGTGTACCGTAATATTCCAATAAATACAAAAAAAATATTTTGCAATTGTTTTGTTTTTCCTTTTTGGTTAAAGAGCTTGATTTTTTTCGAACTTGACCACTTTATGAATTTATGTTAAGTTCGATACGACCACTTCTCGCTAAGATATGGAACTTGAAAAATATTTTGTTTTTGTATTTAACTACCAATATCTTAGCAACAGCTGATTGCACAAGAAAATTAGGAAGAGTTTTGAAATCTTCAATAAATTTTCCATAAAAATTGGTAATCGTTTTTTGATTTTTTGTTATTTTTTTTATTGCATTTAGTTAAAAAATCATAAAACAAGGGCTATTTGTAGCTTTTAAAATAACAAGTCGCTAAATTAAAAGTAGCAAAAACAGTAATTTTAATTGTGTGTCTGTTACATATTAATATGCAAAAACCCCACAAAGTTTCGACTCAATCCATTAACCTGTTTTATGTTTTATTTCAATGACTCTTTGAAAAAGGATAAAAGAATAACCATTTTTACTTTAAATGATCATAATATTCAACATAATTTAAACAAATGTTTTAAAGTTTTTTGTGCATTTTTATTGATAAAAGTAATTAAATTTATGGGATTTTTTTTAAAGACTTCAATTTTTTTTTCTTAAAGGTTATGCTTTAATCCTTTATTAGAAATTCATTTAAATAAAACAAAAAACGGATTGATGGATTCAATAAAAACTTTGAAGAGTTTTTGTAAGCATATTAAACTATAAAAGGCACACTTAACATAACTATATTCTGTTCACTATAAATTGAGAGTGACGAAAGCAAAAACAATAGAAGAAAAATACACCCTATTGGTCAATTTAAAGACCTTATTACACTGGCGAAAAGTTTGTCAAAACTGACAGAGAAGGTTTTCAAAAGGTTAAAATTAATGGCGCGTTCCGGAACGTTAAAAAATTCCTAATTCATTTGATGAGATCTGAGTACTTTAGGTTAAGTAAACCATATTAATTTAACCATTTTATGCACTTTATTCATTATTTTTAAGTTACTTTATTATAATATTTTACGCAAAAAGTTAATATAAATAATTTAAGAGGTTTAATTTTAATAAAAATACACCTAGAGTAATTAAATAAGTTCTGGAGCATAAACATTCACCAAACGATTTTCTTAAATTGTTATTACCAATTCTAGTGTGTTGCCAGTTTTTTTATATTAATATGAAAATACTACTTATGTTTATTAAATTGTCTAAAAAACTTTTTTACACTTTAAAAAGGTGGTTGTTATATTAAAAAACTTGTCTTTTGTAAATTTATAGGAAAATAATAATGTTTTTATATTTTATATTTATAAAATTTACGGTATGCCAATAATAATCCCTTAATTTTTGACATATTGGCAACGTCCAATATATTTAAATAATCAAGGTGGTAGAGTTAACGTCAAAAAATTATTACTTGTCAGTTAACTTTTTGCGTTTTTATGTGATAATTTTACCTTTTTGTGTTTTATTTGTATTATTCTGTATTTATTTGTGGGTATATTTTATTATTGCATCTGTTATAATGGAATGTGAGCCATCAACGTCTAAAGAAAGGACTTTGTCACCAACAAAAAAACGGCCAATAAAAACAATGTGTCCAGGGGTGAAGAAAATGCTCATAAATATTTTTAAAGTTTTTATGAAAAACAACCCACATTTTACCAGGACAAATAATGCAGAAATTGCAGCAGAATATGGTGGTAAATATTTATATTACTTACATTTATTAATAATATGTTTACATGTAAAAAGTGCTCCTATATTTACCAATAAACGAAGCTATTTCCTAAAAAATATATTGTAAGGGGTGATTCATTTAGAGGTACTTTTTCTATTACGTATTTTTGGATAGATGAGGGGGTCCAAATTTCAAACTGTTACGGTATTTGTGCTCAGTACTGGTTGACAGAAGACCAAGCCCCCGGCACAACGTCTAAAACTTGTTCAACTGTATTATGAAAATCATCGTTCTCCGAGAAATGTGTATCGTTCGCTTCGGGCAACTTATGGTCCAGACTATTGGCTGTACCATCATAAAAACTTGGACTCCAATTTTCATTTTTGAATAATTCTTGACCAAATGAGCCACGTCCATCACGTAGTGCAGAAAATATAGCAGCAGTAGCTACGAGTGTACGTGATGATTCTAACGAATTAATTTGGCGCTCGGAAATTAGAGCTTAAGAACAGACCATGTTGGGCGCAGTTAAGGCCAACATTTGAAAGCCATAATCTTTAAAGAATAAATGTAAGATATAGTTCTTCCGTATGATAATAAATAGTAGTTAATAAAGTTTTTTTTAAGTACCCCGTAATTAATCACCCCTTATATATAATAGTACAAAAGGTTTATTTTTCGGTTCATTCAGTTTTAAAACCTAATAAAATAAAGCATTTTTGTTTCTTTTTAGAAATTCTATAAATTAAAAGTGATATCTATACACTTTAAATCATTTATGAAGAATTGTGTGAAAAGATAATGGCCTAAAGCAACAACAAAGCAAGACCGATGCATCAGTTGTAACGGTACAAATAAGTACGTTTGGGTTTTACTGGAAAAGAAAAGAAATGCCATAGAATAAGGGTATTATGACATGTGATAACTGCTTACTTACGTGATATTGTCCGTCTAGTTTTAAATAATTTAATATAGTTAATTTGTTGTTGAATACCTTTATAAATGAACCCCAACTTAGTAGTGTAAAATTCCTTTTCTAATGAATAATACCACTGACATATAACAATCAGTTTAATTGAGCGGTTTTTAACCAATGTCAACGCATTCCTGCCTGAAGAAATGTACATTTTGCATATAATTATAATAAAGAATATTTTACGGTTCATATTTCCTGAAATAAACAACTAAAAGTAAGGTTATATTAATTATTTTCATTTTGAGTGACAGTTAACCCCGAGGGCCGACACATAGTCTTGGCGGTAATATTTAGCCCAGCATATTAGAGGGTAAAGTACTTGGAGTGCATGCTAGAGGCGTTATTCGTTTTATAAATTGATTTATTGATTAATTTAGGATAGGTATTGATTCTATTGTTTGTTACTAGTGTTCGGGACGATGGATCGTCATTAATTAATGGTGTAGTGGTCATTGGACTGGAAATTTTATGAGGGTTGTTGTCTGGGAATCCTTTATGACCGTGACGTCATATATGCAAAGGATCTTTGCCAAAATTTCCATTTTTGAACTGTCAAAGGCAGAGGATTGGTAGATTTTGGAAGGTGAGAGTTCACTTGCCTTTTGAACGTAGTCTGACTACCAGGTCAGGTCGAGTTTTTTTAAATTATTTCTCTAAGAGATGTGAGCTACCTAGAAAGGAAGTCTTTCTGTTTTTTTTGTTAAATGTTAAATGTGATTTTGTAGCCTCCAAAACATCTAGAGGTGAGTTTTTTTCACTATTTTTATATTTAACGAAAGGGTTTTTTTTATACTTGAGGAATTTTTTTGCTGCGATGGCTTCTGTTTTTTTATATGAGATTTCTCTTACAGGCTTTTTTATGTAGTGCCCTTAAGTTAACCTGAATGTACAGGTTTTAAATATCCATATGTGGAAATTGCAGCGATAAAATCTCCCAATTTTCCCGGATTTTTGAACATTTTCAAGGCCACGTGGTGCGTCCTTGTGACCTTTGGTTTGCCAGGGCGGTTGCTGAGTAGCCACCCATGTGATTTGGAGACAATCCATTAATTAAAGTGCTTTTGGAGTATCGAGTGGCAGCGGTGCTGTTGGCCCCAACTGTAGTCAACGTTGGACGAGTTTGGAGGGTGTCTTCCGTGGTTGGAAAACGAAGGTTGGACAGGGTCCACGAGAGGTACAAGGACATTTCATGTCCAGATAAATTTTCTTTGAATTTAATTATTAAACTGCATTAACCGAATAAGTCGGTATTCTGTAATAAATCATTTTTTATTTGTAATTTTACAATTTAAGATTTAATAAGCTATTTAATCCACAACTCTAAAAACCATCTTGATTTAAAGTTTTAATAGATTTAT
Organism: Listronotus bonariensis; assembly: GCA_014170235.1. Lineage (NCBI taxonomy): Eukaryota > Metazoa > Arthropoda > Insecta > Coleoptera > Curculionidae > Listronotus > Listronotus bonariensis. The sequence goes on from JACEGR010001156.1 coordinate 164,756, forward strand.
GCCGTTGTAAAATTTATTATGTTATTTAACCCACATTACTTCATTGTTGGTAAATTTATGGTATTGATACGTATTTGGTAGCATCACAGATCTGTGGTTCAAACCTATTAAATAATTACTTTGGGTAGTTTTTTTTATATTTGATATATTGGTAAAGTGAACTGATGGTAATTTTGTAATTTTATATATTAATTGAATTTGATTCAATTTACCCATATTTGGTGAAGCATTAGGCAGCCATTTTGTATAGGCCTTGGCCGCCATTTTATTAACCCGTGTGTAATTATTACACTTTCATATTTTTCATAATTTATTGCTAATTTATTTATTAATTTGCTTAATGACTTGTTTATTTATTAATTTATTTAATTGCTTATATTTTTAAAATTCATTGTTCCATAGGAACATTGGTTACATTTGCCCTGTTAATTTGTTAAATTTATTTAAGTAAATCTATGCTAGTCCACCTAGCATAATAGTGATTCAAAGGTCACAGTTTATTTGTTTTGTTGACTGGATCACTATTCTTGTTTTTTTTTTGGGTTAAGGGTGACCAGTGTTTTTTATGGACTGATATTGAGTATTTTCCAAATTTACTTTAGGGTACACGTCTTTGTCTTAATGGTAGACGTCTAGTTTTAGTCCATAGTGTAAGTGTGAGTTGTCCTGTGTAAATTATTTCAATACTTAATTTATTAATTAAATTTAAATCATTTTAAAAGCTTGGCTTTGTTTTCAATTTCCTTTTTTTTTGTTAGTGTTAGCACTAACTGGCGCCCAAATAATTAAGATACATTGCTGTGATTAAGATTTCACTTCAAATAGATATAATCAGTTTTTTTTTACTTGAAACTCAAACAAAGGTTTAATTTAATCGACTCATGACCCGCTCTCCGATGAAAAGCTGTCGCGCTTATGTTGCCTAGTTTTATTACCAGCTAATTAGGTTACATAAAATTGGCGCCCAACGTTTAGGGGCTGATTTGTTGAGTTTTCCTGTTTTATTTATTTTAAATAAATTGTTTTTTCTTTATATTGACATTGATTTGAGACTTAAAGTCTTACTGCAAACTGCAGATTGTTAGTTTCTTTTTGGAATTTAAAGCAAAACCAAGTATATTTTTAAGAACAAACTTACACGGACTAAACGTTTGCATTTATTTTTTTCAGGTTTTTTTTTTTGTAAGGTTGTTTGATAAATATTTTGCAGTTATAGAGTATTGTTTACTTAAGCATCTAAAATTTAAAATAGTTTTGTGGTTAAATAGCCTATATAGCTTCATATAATTTTTTATTTCTTTTGTGTGGTACAAATCAGTATATTCTTTGGTATTTGTATTACTTTATTAATTTACAATGGAAATTTCTTATGATTTTTGTCCTGAACACTTAAAAGTTTTTGAACTTAATTACGAATTAAAAATTAGAGGTATTACTACTGATCGAAGAGTAGATACTTCTAGTAAACGTAAATATTTGAGGCGTAGATTGAAAAGTGATATTTCTAGACCGGGGCTTAATTATGAAACGCAGGATTTTGACTTTAAAACGGAAAAAGAGGAAATAGAGGAATCAGTGGGTAGTATCGTTACTGAGGTAGATGACTTTAATGGTTCTCGTCCAGAGGTGTATGAGAGGCTGTGTAGCAGAATAAAACATGTTTTTGGTAGGGTTTCGCGAATTCCTAATGTTGCTGAAACAAGTGAAGAACAACGTAATTATAGGGGTGATAATTTAATTAAAATAACAGTAATCCAAGAGGACTTGGATGAAATTTTTCAGAAATATAATGCTTCCGGCTTAAGTATTAATGCTAGTGCGCATGCTTCAGTAAATAATTTTCCTATTAATAGTAAACATTCACCAATGGTTTGTAAATGGGGTATAACTTTTAATGGTAATATTAATAAAGATCAAGTGGTTTCATTTTTGACACGGGTTGAAGAGTTAAGGATAGCTAGGGGCTGTAGTAAGGAGGAATTGTTTTTGTCTGCTTCTGATTTATTTGAGGGTATTGCTCTTGAGTGGTTTAGGTCAAACCTACGAAAAAATAAATTTAATAGTTGGGACACATTAGTTATAGCACTTAAACAAGATTTTCTCTCAGTAGATTATGAAGATGACCTTTTAAATAAAATTAAAGAACGTAAACAACAACCTGGTGAAAGAATTATTATTTTTATTTCTATTATGGAAAATATGTTTAACAATTTATCAACACCTATTGGTAGTAAAGAAAAATTAAAAATAATTCGAAGAAATATTTTGCCCGATTTTTGCGCTCATTTAGCTTTGCAGGATATACCTGATCTTAATACACTCTCTGAAATATGTCGAAAGTTAGAGGATGCAGGTGTAGTTTCAAAAAATCTAGTGCGTCTGGAAAAGTTTTTAGTTTTGAATCAGATACTACTAAAGGTCAAGCATGTTCTTGTTCTTGTTCACAGAGCACTGGTTTTCAGAAACGGCATTCTCCTCCTCCATCTAAAAAACATTTAAAAAATAAAAAGCCAAATGTTTCAGTCATCACTTGCTTTTCTTGTAAGAAAGTTGGACATAAGTCTGTTGACTGTCCAGATAAAAATAATTCAGTTTATTGTTTCGGTTGTAAGAGGCCAGGTGTAATAAGACCTAACTGTCCTCAGTGTTCTGACAAAAAATCAAAAAACGGTTTGCGCCCGGATCACAGGCAATAGGTCGCTGTGCTCCGAAGTGGAATTACCAGACCTACGCGTTTAATACAACAACTTTAAGTGAGTGGCAGAAGTGGTTAGAAGTGGTAGAAGATTTTCTTAGAAGCAAGAAGGTACAGCAATCTGAAGCAAGAGTTAGTCCATTGTTAGTTGAGAAGCAACAGGACAATAGGCCGTATGTGAGCTTACAGATTTTTGGCAGGTCGATTGTGGCGCTTGTTGACAGCGGAGCGACTCATAGTGTGATAGGAGGAGCTGGACTTAGTTTGCTAAAGCTTTGGAACTGTAAGGTTTCAAATGCCAAAGATACTACTGTCACTACTGCGGATAATACTGTTCAGATGGTCGAAGGCTGCGTAAGTTTGCCAATGGAACTTAACGGAATCGTCAAACTGGTGGAAGTGCTGATTGTGCCTTCAATTGCACAAACTTTAATCGTGGGCTCAGACTTTTGCAGAAAGTTTGATTTAAAGATTGATTTTGAGAATAATTCTTTTCTGGTGGGAAAATCGAAAATGGATACAAATGTTTCAATTATTAATGGAAATATTTATAGCATTAATAAAATATGTCCTCGATCAGATTTATCAGAAGAACAATTAAAACGATTGGATGAGGTAAGAGAAAAATTCAAGACTTTGGCTTCTACAGATAAAAAGTTGGGTAGGACCAACAAGATTGTTCACCATATCGATACTGGGAATGCAGAACCAATTAAGCAGAGACACCATGTAATGTCCCCTTACAGATTGAAAATATTAAATGAAGAATTGGATCGAATGTTAGAACAAGGCGTGGTTAGGCCTTCCGAAAGTCCTTGGGCTAGTCCCGTTTTAATAGTGGAGAAGTCAAATGGTTCCCCTCGTCTGTGTTTTGATGGACGAAAATTAAACGCCGTAACTAAGAAATCAGCGTATCCATTGCCAATTGTCAACCATGTGTTGAGTAGGTTGTCTGGTGCTCAGTTTTTAAGTAGCATAGATTTGAAGTCAGCTTTTTGGCAGATCCCTTTGTCCCCAGAGTCATGCGAGAAGACAGCTTTTGTTGTACCAGGTCGTGGACTATTTGAATTTGAAGTGATGCCTTTTGGTTTGTGTAATGCTGCGGCAACCCAACAGCGGTTAATGGATTCAGTTCTGGGACCAGAATTCGAGGAACATGTGTTTGTTTACCTAGACGATGTTATCATTTTAAGTAAAACCTTTGATCAACATATTCACATTTTAGAGAAGGTCTTTGACAGATTGAGGGCTGCGAACCTCACCATCAACATCGATAAATGTAACTTCTGTAGATCAAGTTTGAAATATCTCGGATTTATTGTGGACCAACAAGGACTGCGAACGGATCCAGAGAAAGTTAGAGCTATGGTGGAATTTCCAATCCCAAAGACAGCGACTGAGGTGAAACGTTTTATTGGTCTTTGTTCGTGGTATCGACGTTTCGTTAAAGATTACAGCACTATTACGGCACCTATTAATAAACTCTTGAAAGGTCGTCGAAAATCTCAAAAGATTGAATGGAACGCAGAAGCCGAAAACGCTTTTATCAAGATCAAGGAGGCTTTGGTCTCGGCACCCATTTTAGCTTCGCCTGATTTTACAAAGGAATTTAGTGTTCAATGTGACGCCAGTGACGTGGGAGTTGGCGCTGTCCTAACGCAGCAGTTGGATGATCAAGAGGTCGTGATTGCTTTCGCTTCTAGATCTTTAACAGAGGCTGAAAGGAAATACTCAGTAAGTGAAAAGGAATTAGCAGCTATCATCTTTGCTATGGAAAAATTTAAAGGTTATATAGAGGGAGTGCACGTTAAGGTTGTTACGGACCATAGTAGCCTGACGTGGTTGTCAAATTTAAAGAATCCTACTGGACGTTTAGCTCGATGGGCTATGAAACTTAGTCAGTTTGATATGGAAATAATTTACAGGAAGGGTGCTTTGAATAAAGTTCCGGATGCACTTTCGCGAGCTCCACTTGATCAAGTAAATTGTGTGGAGGTTTGCTTGCTTAAAGTCTCTGAGCAAGAAGCCCAGAATGATGTTTGGTACCAAAGTATGATTCGAAAAATTGTCGATCATTCAGAAAAGTATCCAGATTGGAAGGTAGAGCAGGGTAAAATATACAAACATGTACCTTCTGAGCTTGTAATCCGTACAAATTTTCCCGAATGGAAACTTGTGGTTCCGAGATCTCTAAAATTACAAGTTTTTAAAGAGTGTCATGATGAGCCTACGGCTGCACATTTAGGCATTTATAAAACCTTAAATAGAATAAAAGAACTATACTATTGGCCCAGAATGTTGCAGGATGTTAGGAAATATGTAAAGAATTGTAATGTGTGTAATGCTCAAAAAGTTAGTTCTCAGTCTGCACCAGGTTTAATGGGAAGTCCTAAGAAGGTGAAATATCCTTTCCAGTATATTTCTATGGATCTACTGGGTCCTCTGCCTCTATCGCGTAACAAAAATATGTATATTCTGGCTGTATCTGATTACTTCTCCAAGTATGTTATTTTCCATCCTTTGAAAAAGGCTGTAGCCGGTCCAATTTGTAAATTTGTAGAAGATGAAGTGTTTCTAAAGTTTGGGGTGCCACAAACAATTTCTGTGGACAACGGTGTTCAATTTGTGGGCAATTCTTTCCGAGATCTATGCACCAAGTATGGAATACGAATTTTCTTCAACGCAAGATATCATCCACAGGTCAATGCAGTTGAACGAGTCAATCGAGTCGTAGAGACGGCCATACGATCTTATATTAAGAACGATGATCATCGTAATTGGGATTTGGAGATCCAGAAGATTGCATTTGCGTTTAATACTGCAGTTCACGAGGCTACACACTGTACACCCGCTTCATTAATGTTTGGACGCTATTTACCTTCTCATGGAACATTTTATGGTCAGTTAGAAAATATTAAAGATTTGGATTTGGAGAATTTAAATCGTCAGAATTATTGTGAGCAGATGGATAAATTGCCAGAAATGTATATTGGAGTACGAAGAAATTTAGCTGAGGCTTATTTAAAGAATGCTAGGCATTACAATTTGCGTAGAAGAGATGCCGATGTCTACCACGTGGGTGATAAAGTATGGAAAAGAAACTTTGTTCTTTCCAATAAAGGCATCAATTTTTCTTCAAAGTTGGCTCCGAAGTATATTTTGAGTACTGTTAAGAAAGTAATTTCAAAACTGGTGTATGAACTAGCAGACGACCAAGGAAAATCATTGGGTCGCTTTCACGTAAAGGACTTGAAGCCGTATTATGGCTCAGCTGAAGAAGCTTTCCAGGACTGACGGGTTTGAAAATTGTATGAATGTGGCAACGAATGGTGAATGAAAGATGTATGAATGAATAAAATTACCGATTTGTCAATGATGTTGACATGGTCGACATGTTAACATATATTCCCGATTTGAAATTTTAGTTGGACTATCATAGAGCAAATGTTGAATTTATACGGCGATGAGACGCCAATCCCATTTGCTGAAGATGTGTTCCTAATATTGGAGTAAGATTAGTAAACGGCTTCGTACTTGGCAGTTATAAGGAAATTTTATTTTCGATAGTAATCCATCCAGGATTGTAGCTTTACGTTGCCTGAAACTTTCTTAGTCCGAAGTATACTGATTTTGACGCTATTCCCGATTTTGAAGCTATTCCTGATTTTGAAGAATTATTTTCTGACATTTTGTCTGGTGTTGGCAGTTGGAGTTTTCCAGTTCTGAAAGGCCTGTCCGGATAAAGCTGTTGGAAAAAATATTTTATTGCATAAAATATTTTTTTTGAGGAGACGGAATATTTACATGCAGGTATTCCTTGTCTAATCACTATCTGCTAGTATTTAATACACTGAAAGTCAATTAAACGCATTGAGCTGACATGACGAGTATGTTTTCTAAAGCTTAAAATTTGCATTAAATAAATTATTTTAACACTACTTTCTTGCATATTTTTATATTTTTATGTTAAACTATTTTCCTATGATTGGTAATCCCGGTTTACACGTTTGAAGTAGCTTAAACAAGTTACTAACGGCCGTATTTACCAAGCACTGACAAATATTTGTCTGAGCTTCGCGAATACGGCCGTAAAGCACGTAACTAAAAAAATATATATTTTTTTTATCTACTTGCGCTACTAAATTCAGTAGGTTTAAAGGTTGCATGTACCTACCTAAATTTAGTTACTTGATTTCTTGCTTAAGCTACTTAAGACGTCTAAAGCTGGCATAATTTAAAGCGCTGTCTAGTAAATAATTTCGATTTTAAAAAAATATTTTAAAAATGCTATATCATAGATTTTCCTTATTTCCTACTTAAATGGGCAACCAAAATAAAATAATTATTCATTTAAGAAATATATTACCCTATTACACATAAACAAAAAATTAACGGAAATAGATATAATATTAAAAGTTACAAAAATTAAAGTTGCTAAAGTTAAGCAACACTTTAAATTGCTTAAAAGCTTGCTTCTGTACCTTTATACAGGGTATTTCTAAACAAATGTGAAAGATTTTAGGAGGTGATTTCTTGATATTTTGAACAAGAAATCACCACCTAAAATAGTTCACATTTGTTTAGAAAATCCCTGTATGTACAAATTAAGAACTATATAGTACTGTTAAATTTGATTGTAAACCTAAAAAATGTAAGCCAGGCGCCTACATTTTATTTTTTCAGAATGCAAAAAGGCCACGTCAAGATGGATAAATTATTTTTAGTAATATAAGTTTTTGTGTACTTTTAGGTGTTTCTAAAGCTACGTTTCACAAAGTCCTGGCAGCCTATAAAACAGACAGCAGTTTTTCTTCTAAAAATGCTTACAAAAAGTATGGGACTATGGGACAACATTGACGAAAAAATGAAGGCCAGAAATAAGAAAAACTGTACATCAGTTTTTTCAAAAAAATTAGCCACCAATATTTAAATTAATTGTTGAATAATATGACATTAAAATATCATAAATAAATTAAGATGTGTTTTCTTGTAAATTTACTATACTATATTTAAGTAAAATTGTTTGTTCATAAGAAGCATATACATTTCGTGCCACTTCAAAACTTCCATGGGCAATTTTTGCCAATGCGTGGCAAGAAGACGGTCTAAAGTAACGACAAAGCTATACTCACGTGGCAATATATCAAAAAAGGTTTCAATGCAGACGTTCATTGCCTAACCTTAAGGTGTTAGGGTTTAAAACAAAAAATTAACTAACATAGTTTAGTGTAAAAAGTACGCCTATTCCGGCTTTGCTGACTAATGTAAAATATTAATTTGTTTAATTTTTTCCTAAAAAATTTACAGTTATATGGATACTGATTGTATTTAGTTAGATAATGATCAAAAAGTTAGAATAAAATAAAGGCAAATTTAATCACCAAAGTATTATAAAAGACTAAGGTAAAATGTAAAATACTTGGGAGACTGAGTAAAATGCAATGAAATTAGGCTAAATAAATATAACATATTTAATTTTTAGGGTACGGTAATACCAAAGTAATATCAACTTTTTAAATAACTTACTATTTATTGGGACATATTTTTAACATTAAATTGTGTTTACTTTTTTTATATATTTCTAAAACCAAAATACATTTTAACACATTATACTATTTTAGTGTCTAAACTGCACTTAAATATTTGTTATATTTAACACATATTTTAAACGAGATCTGCTTTTGCTAATTTAGTGGATATATGTTCTGGAGTCCTAGCAAACACATCACTGGCAATTTAAAAATTAAACTTGTGCTGAATTCTCACTCTTTAAAACAAAAAACGTTTTAGAAACACATTAAAACGATATAATTTGAATTTTTCACTACATATTCTACAGCTTTTACATAAATAATTTAAAAACGAGCATGACAACAAATTCTGACACTTTTTACTTTTTGACGTCTGTTAAAGTCATTCATGACATTGTTCATAACCTTACTTAAAATATCAAATTTTCTATTGTAAAACGGGCTCGTAATGATGTTCTTATGTTTTTCTCAATTTATAGTGAACAGAATATAGTTTTCTTGATGTTTTTAATGTAGCCTCTGATTATCCCAAAAGGTACAAAAAACGCTTTTTTGATTTTTCAAATTATTGTAGTAGGTTGTTGGATATTGATGTTTAAAAAAAAGATTCTTTTTTATTTATTTTGGCGAGAAGTGGTCGTATCAAACTTTAGAAAGAGAAAATTAAAACTGCATAAATGAGCTATCCGGTCAACATATCATTTAAGTTGTGAAAAATAATGACTAAACAAACGAAACATTTAAGATTTTTTGATTCATTGTTGTTGCACGTTACACGTTGCTTAAAAAATATTTTTATTCCAAAATATCAAAACAAAAAACTTTAAGCTTTTAAATGCTTATTTTAAAATTTCAATATGACCATGTTTAAGTAAAATACAATTACTGAAAAAACCTCAAAAAAATTTAGACTTTTTTGTATTCTTTTATAATACGTCTGGTTTTAAAAAGTGTGTAAAATAAACTTTTGTATTGATCGAAATGACGCCACACGCCAAAGATAGAATAAGTAAGGTTCAATAATTTGTCATTCCTTGACAATAATGAATTACTATTTCCCTTTGGGAAATATACAACAAACAGTATATTCATAAATTACCAAATTAAATAGTTTACTGAAGCAAAAGTACATATACATTAAGCATTTACTTTTATTTTTAGGTTTATTATATTCAAAACATACTAAAAATAACAATTTTTTTTTAACTGTAAATCGATACTATTAATAAACAACTATATAGGGTTATTAATACAACTTTCTTCTACTTCCATTGTCTTTAACTGATACACGTTATTTCGGATGGTAACTATCTCCAACTGTTTTCAAGTGATAATTGGAGATAGATTCCATCCAAAACGTTGTGTAGCAGTTAAAAATAAAGACAATGGAAGTCCAAAAAACAAGTATTATTAAGAAAACTTAACGAAAGATTTGACTATTAAAAATAATAATAAAAACGTTCATATAGACATGGGATCGAAAATGCATTATTCTTGGATACAGGATTCTATTTTAAACAAATGTGTATTTTATTTTAGTCTTAAATATTGCTTATTAAATTATGATAATATTTGACAGTGTTAATTAAAGCAATAAGGCCGAGTTTAAAAATCAGAAAATGATTTTAGTATTAGTATTAGTATTAACCTAACTTAAAATTATAAATTTTTTAATGGCAATAATTAGCTACATAAAAAAAAGTAATGAAACTTGAATAAAATGAGTTTTTGGTTTTACCCTTCTTATAATACATAAGCAATTAATATTTTTACCTATTTTATACTTAAGTTTTAAATTTTAGAGAATTTCAAGGTCGTTTCTTAAGACCAAAAAATTAAATTTGATTTATAAACACTCAATTTAAATGTATGTTCTTGAATCTTGTCGCTAATGCTAATACTAATACTAAAATTAAATTTTGATTTATAAACCCGGCCTAAGAGGCTTATTCAGCTCTGACTTGATTATATTTATTTAGTTTGGTGGCATTTCGAGCGGTACCTAAACGAATATTTCCGACAAACAAAATGTACGCCACAGACCTTTATGTATGTATTTAATTTGGATTGGACAAGTCAAAATACACCTTTTTAAGCTAAAGTTCTTTCACGTCTTGATTAGTTTTTAAGAAAAAAAACACGTTTTGACATACCCCTGGACTACACAATAAACAATATCAACATAGAGAACTAGGAAACATTTTTTTTGCATCTGATTTTTAAAATTATTATATAAAAATAAGTATATAACATTAACAACAAAGACTTAACTAAATCTTATTACCATTTTGTATAACACATTTTCCCAAATTAGGTGTTTTTAAAATGCTCCCTTTGTTTTTCGGCCAAGGATATGACATTAGGTTAATTTTATTTAATTTTTTGAAAACTGAGCATAATATTATAAAAATTTAAGAGCATAAAGCGATTTCTTTTTATTTGCCTAATGCGAATTACATATAAAACCTTTTATAAAAGTCAGTGATGTACATTCTTTTGTCAAAATATTCGTTTATGTAGCGCTGGAGACGCCACTGTATTGGGTAATTTAAAATAAATAACACTACCGAATTTTGTCCCAATCGGAATAGGAATATTAACAAAAAAAAATTAACGATTTTTTTTAAGTTTAAATGGGAAACAGTGCATTTCGGACCAATGGTTATATAAACTTTTCCTCACATTTTAAGATGTAGAACTTGTTCTTTAATTTTTGAAAAACATTTTGTAACACCCTGTACAGGGTGTCCCACGAGCTGCTGCGATCGCTATCTCGAAAAGTGGGCTTTGCAAATTTTCAAAAAATTGTATTGACAAAAACCTTAAACGTAATTTTTTAAAATAAAAATACCTATCATTTATTAGCGTTTATTCTATTTTATTAAATATTTAAAATAGGTGTAAGTGTATAAAAGGATGTCTATTTTATTAATATATTTAGTTTTTAAAATATTTACAATCAAATAATTATGTTTTTTAACACAACTATTAAGTACGGCATTCTAGTAGGCCCTGCCGTTGGGATGCGGCGTCATGGCCAACTACACCATACTTAGTCGTAGATAACAGCACTCTTGGAATAGATAAATATTAAATTGGTTATATTTCGATACCTATAATTTTTTTAATAGGTACTTATTCCTTCACAAACTTGCCTTAATTTTTAATGCCTAATGGGATAGTTTAATAAATGATAGGGGTTTCATATAATAAAATTACTTTCAAGGTTTTTGTCGAAAAAGGTTTTACAATTATTTTTGACCTTCCTAACATTATTACTTGCTAAAATATAAAAAAATCTACTAAAGAAGATCTTTCCTTGCAAGGGATCCAACCATAATTCGTATTAAAGGCTTTTTTAAAGAATGAATTGATTGTTATGTAATGGCTTGCAAACATCATTTTGAGATTATATTTTAAATGAGTCAAGAACGGTAAAAATTTGATATGGGACATTTTATATAATATATGTTACGCAAAATCTGAAAAGTAAGTAATATATAGGGGTTTCCATTTAAAATAAAGAAATCGACATTAACTTTTGGTATAATTGATAGCGCTAGAACTATCAAAATAATTTCAATGTATGTGCCCCAAGGACTTTGTAATATTTTCACATTTTTGAAATTTTCAAAGCCTACTTTTCGAAAAATTTATTGTAGTAATTTCTCACTGGACACCCTATAAAAAAGTCGTTAACAAGTGTTACCATTTAAATAGGGAAAGCAACCCATATTGCTTTTTTGTGTAGGTATAGCCGTAAATAAAAATAGTAAGATAAAAAAGTTTATGTTTTTCCTTTTATATTATTTGTATTATTTAATTTTCATAAAATTATTTTAAAAATGGTATTAGTTCCCGGTCATTAAATATAAACTTAAAAAACGTTCCCAATAAAAGAGCATAAAATGTGAAATATCAAAAAAAAAAATATTTTGGCGACGTTTCGCCTCTCTTTTGAGGCATTATCAAGCCTAAAATGAAAAAATACTTGAAATTTTTTTTTTGTAAAAAATTGTCACATGTAAAAAAATATATTTTTTTATATAAATTAAAAACAGAGGTATAAAACAAAACATACAAAACAATTCAAAGAGTTAATGTTTTTTTATATAGAAATTTAAGAAATAATATTATGAAGGGGATACAGAGATGTTGGTACTTACCATAAATTGTAATTACATAATAAAGAAAATAATATTTTAATCTTTAGCAGGACACATGCTATGGAATGTTAAAAAATACCATAAAATTCTCTCATTCAAACAACCGAAGTTTTATCTTTAAACATACATACTGAAATGTTTTCTTTTTTTGTGGCATCAAGTCTTAAGAAATATGTTAATAAATGTAAGGAAGTAAAACTATTAGTGCCATCTTTAAATTGTAGTAGGAAGTTGGTATAATGAATAAAAGGAAATGCATCCTTCAAAAACAGAAACATGATAATTAGAAAATTATAAAATAATAGGAACGGTAACTGCAAGATATAGTAAAGACGAAAAAACAAAACAAAAGGCCCCATGAAAAGTTAAAAAAGGATTAAATTACATAGGAATATTGTGAAATGACATTGTCAGAATCGCTTTTTATGTTGACATTATTAGCAAAACTATGTATATAAAGAGACTCGATTATAAGTCGTTTTGATTTGTTTTTTTCAGAATATAAAACAGACACATTATCGAAATCAAAATTATGTGAAGATGAAATGGCATGTTGACACAAACCAGAATGGCCAGGGTTGTTTTTTGAATATTTTATTTGTGCTGATATAACCTCTTTTTTAAATACTGACAGCTTTCACCTATATAAACTTTAGAGGGAATACAATCTAAATATTCAATCTTATAAATAATATTACTACGTAATAATTTGTCATCCTTATCCTTAAGTGATAAAAAAATTGAACTGTTCAAGTTTTGTGGAGACCAGGCAGGTATGACATTAATATTAGATAATAACTTGGTTAAATTCTTCTGAATATTATAAAAAAACCAAATTTTTACATATCTTTTCCTTTCAGTGTTTTTAGTTAACATATCTTTACTTTGATCCGTGACTGGAAGATAAGATTTTTGGTAAGAACATTAATTCTGTTGTTAATAGTTTTCTGGACAAATTGTTGAGGATATGAATTTTTATGTAATGTATCTATAATGAGTTTTATATTTTCCTCATGAAATGCAGGGTCCGACAAAAGTATTGCACGATCTACTAAATTGTTTATGGTGGATTTTTATAGGATATAGGGTGGTATAATAAGAAATTTAAATATCTCCCAGACCAAGTATTTTTTCCAAACCAATTGGTGGAAATGGATAAGTTATTGTTAAGTTTAATGGTTATATCTAAGAAATTTATTATATTAGTTTCAGATATTTCAGCTGTAAATTTAAGTCTTTCATCAAAATTGTTAAACGAGTCAATGATATGATTAACTTTATCACGGGGGAGAATAAGGAGAGTGTCGTCAACATATCTTAAATATAACGGTATTGAGAAAAGAAAACTATTAAAAGTTTGTTGTTTTATGGCAAACAAAGCTATATCAGCAATAATAGGACTGAGAGGTGACCCCATAGGACATCCATATATTTGTTTATATATAGTGCCACTGAATGTGAAAACACATGAATCAAAAATAAACCTAATACATTCCAAAATAGCATCTAAAGGAATGTTAGACTTAAGCTCATTAAAATGTGAACTAATGTATTCAAGAGCAAGATGTATCGGAGTATTTGTATAAAGTGAAACAACATCCATGGATATGATTTTATATATTTCATTATTATTAAGCTTAAGGCTTTTTAATTTGGAGATAAGGTCAAAAGAGTTTTTAATATTGTAAGGAGAATTATCAATTAATGGTTTTAAAAGTTTTGAAATAAAAATAGAGATATCAAAAAGAGTTCTACCAGAATTAGATACAACAGGCCTTAAAGGGTAGTTTTCTTTATGGATTTTTATAAGTCCATAAATTTTACAGATGACACCATTATGACAAATAGGGTTTTTGTATTCTTTTTCTGTTATAAAATTATGTAGAAGCCATTCTTTTACCATTTGGTTGTTTTTATTTTGTTTACGATTAATTGGATTTGTGTCAAGAATTGTGTAGGTGTCAGCTTTTGACAAAAGAGTTGACATTTTAGAATCATAGTCAACCCTGTTCATCAAAACACTGACATTGCCCTTGTCGGCTCTGAGTAAAATAACGTCACTATTATTTTGAAGAGATTTTTTAGCGCTCTTAAAGTCACGTGCAAGTCTCTTATAGAACACATTTACTTCAGATATTTCATTAGTTTTTTTAATTTTATTAATACAAAAGTTAAGATCTTTTCTGATGTTATGTATTAAATCTCCACTTTCACAATCCCCACCATTCTGGTTCAAAGTGCCAATTAAAATGTTTTCTATAGAAGAAATAAGATTAAAAATAGCCCTTTTTTATTCTTATTATTATTTGTGAAAGGTAAATTAAATTTAGGACCCAAAGCAAAAATGTACTTAAGGTCGTCAGGAATTTCTTTGTCGGAAATATTTTTTAACCAAAAATTTAGGTTTGTTTCAATATTATTTTTAAAATTAAAGAAAATGTTATCAGATTTTTTTATCAAATTGGATATTTTATTTATATTTCTGTTTCGTATATTTACAAAGATTCTTTCATTTTTAAATTTTTCAAAATTCAAAAAATTGTTGAGTTCAGAATTGGAAAGAAAATTTGTCAGCGCACCAATATTCAAATCTCTTTGAAAAATTAATCTTCGTAGATAACTTTCTGAATTATTAATTTTAAGTGAAAGAATTTTAGTTTTAAATTCAAAAGAAATGTGTTTAAAATTTTGAGTAGGTAAATGTGAGAATTGAGAGAAATTAAGGTTTAGAAAATTCGGAAAAATACCTTTATCTCTGTATCTCCTTAAAAACAGTAGTCGATTTTTACATTTTGTGATGTGTAAAAGAGTTTTGTTTTGTTTTTTCATCTTTACTATATCTTGCAGTTACCGTTCCTGTTATTTTATAATTTTCTAATTATCATGTTTCTGTTTCTGAAGGATGCGTTTCCTTTTATTTATTATACCAACTTCCTACAACAATTTAAAGATGGCACTAATAGTTTTACTTCCTTACATTTATTAACATATTTCTTAAGACTTGACGCCACAAAAAAGAAAACATTTCAGTATGTATGTTTAAAGATAAAACTTCGGTTGTTTGAATGAGAGAATTTTATGGTATTTTTTTAACATTCCATAGCATGTGTCCTTCTAAAGATTAAAATATTATTTTCTTTAATATGTAATTACAATTTATGGTAAGTACCAACATCTCTGTATCCCTTTTATATTATTATTTCTCAAATTTCTATATATATAAAAAAAACATTAACTCTTTGAATTGTTTTGTATGTTTTGTTTTATACCTCTGTTTTTAATTTATATAAAAAAATTCTTTTTACATGTGACAATTTTTTATAAAAAAATTACAAGTATTTTTTCATTTTAGGCTTGATAATGCCTCAAAAGAGAGGCGAAACGTCGCCAAAATAATTTTGTTCTGATATTTCACATTTTATGGTCTTTTATTGGGAACGTTTTTAAGTTTAAAATTATTTTAGTTTCTGATTTATAATTGACAAAGCAAACATCTTCAATATTTTGCTTAAAATTTAAAATTAAAAAATAAAAACATAAATAGTGTCTATTAGATTATGCTTTCAATAAATCAGCCCTTTTTAAAAAATGGTTAATAATAATTTTATTTAAAAAAAAATGTTACACCAAGATTTTTGCAAAGTTTTGTATTTGTTACGTTTTATGGTAATTTTCAGGTACTAAGTGCCCAAAGTACAAAAATTTTGATTGTATTTGCGTCAGAAACAAAAAACTAGTCTATCTATAGAGTATCGAAAGGCACGCACACCAATTCATGTCATTTACGGTAGCCTAACGTTTAAACAGTCTTTTATCTTCTTTTAAATAGAGCTAGTAGATAAAAACAGACACTGGCCAATCACTATTGGTTTCAAGCACGAATCTTCTAACAAAAGAAATGACAGAGCTGTTTTTGGTTAAAAGGTGTATAATTTCGATTAAATATTGCTGTTGTTGCATGTTTTGTCGACTAACACTAACACTACGTTGTCTTTTTCTAAATTCTACACCATAATTTTAAATGACTACCAAATTTTGATCTTACTACAGTAAACTGCAGTTGTATAATTTAATTTCCGTAAGATTAGCAATAAGAGGCTTTTAATTAACTTAAAATTTAATTCGTAATTATTATGCTTGTTTACGTCCAGCTTAGAAAGTGGTTAAGATTTAATTGAAATAATAAAATAAGTATATAATAAGACAGACCCTTTTTATTTATAATAAGACCTTAGGGTTTTCTTTGGTATGTCCTTATATTTTAATTATAACCATTTTATTTATTATACAGAGTGAAGTATAAATTTCTATAATAAAAGATGGTATAAACATTGGTCTGAATATGCACTATTTTCTGTATTTTGAAATTGGGTGTTAATTTATAAAAATAAGTATTTTATTATTTTCCCATTAATTTTCCAATCAATTTTATTATATTTTTTAAAGTTTTTTTATTACAATAATGAGCTAATTAAGCTTTAATAAATTTGTTAGGCCCAGTTACGTCTCGGGCGACACTAAATAACTAATTTTGGCATTAAAAATATCGTATCTTGCTTGGTTTTCGAGAAAAAAATCCGCCCAATTGCGTATCATGGTACCAAAACAGACAAGACAGACAACTAAGCCAGCTAATAAAAAACACTGGAAAACAAAAAAGCAATATTTTTATTTGTTTAATTAATAAAAAATGTTAAACTTAAATTTAAATTAAAAAAAATATATTTAAGCCACGAATGAAAAACAACACACCTTGTTTTCATGGGGCTACGTGAAATCAAAGGTTTATGCTAACAATAAAAGAAATATAGAATATTTAAAAATTAACATCAGAAATGGTATTCGAGACTGGTCCAAATGTGTGAAAAGGTCATGCCAGATTGTAATGATCAAAATCGCTATTACCAACAAACTCGTGGAGGACATTTGGCCGATATTATTTATAAGTCATAAACTGGTTTTATACTTATTAAAATTCTTGTTAAATAAGTTGAACCAAGTTTACCTTAAAGAAATTTAACAGTGCCAAACAGCAAATTGGATATAAAAGAATTTTAAGGTGACCTTGTCAAATTTGTGTTAAGGAATAGAACACTTTCTATTTTTCTTTAAATATTTGATGCAAAACTACCAATCTAATGGATTAAAAGTTTACAGTTGGCAACTACTTAACCTCAATTTATTCATGTCTGCGTATTGGAACGTTGGAATGTGCTTATATAGTAAAATATTTGCTTTTTACGGAAAACTTAGGGATCGTCTGGGACTGATTTGTTTTGCTAGAATCACCTCAGTTGGCACCTTTAGTTTAAAGAAGTTTGTCTAATAATTTTTTAATTTGCACGTTCGTCTTTAAACAAATTGTATAAAATATTGGATTAAACTTATTTGTCAAGCAGTTTAAAAAGTGCAAAACCAGTGTTCGGGAACGAGCATAATTTCTTTCAAAGAAATTAACCAAATAATTTATTTTCTCCGAACACAATTCTGTTCTATTTTTAGATTTAATCTTTAACGGTTTTCTTTGTAAAACGCCGTTTGTTAAAACATCAAAGTTCTCAGAATTCTCTTTGTACTTTTCGGATCTCCAAGTAAAATGATCACTCCTACTTAAATATGGCTGATGCGCCGCGCCAATGGCGCGTAAGAAGGTGTCTCACAGCCCGATGGAGAGCGCAGTCTCTATTGGCGGGCATATCACATGCTTTCGGTCTAGCGCATAGAGGGCGGACTTATTCGGTTCCCCTAAAGAGTAAGACAGTCGCACTGCAAGTTTCATCGACTACGCATCTCTCGCGAAAAGTCACTCTCGTCAATTTTCGGACGACTCATCTCTCGCGCAAAGGCGCTTCTAAACATTCTTATTCTCTCGCAAATAATTGCAATTCTCTCAGGAAAATAAAACTTTCCTTATTCAAATACTCACAAATTCTACATTCAAGTTAGTTATCTCTCTTATTCAAAATAATTCTAACTTAGTATTTCTCTTATGAATACTTTTTCTCAGTGATCTGAAAATTCTAATTCAGTGACAAATACCTTAATTCGTAATAGGTAATAAGTAAAGTGATGTAAAAAAGTGTCAAGGAACATCGACACTGAACTGTGCTAATAAACGTAGCAGGATGCTTTTAGTAATTCTAAAACACTTGTAAATATTGTAAATAGTGTAAAGTCTAAATCAGTTAATTAAACCATAATACAGTCCACAAAAACTCTTTTATTTGGATGTATGGGGAAAAGAAAAGCTCCTACAACCAGTTTAAATTAAATTAATTGGTCTTCCGAAAAAAATGAAAATATTTTGGCCCTGTACTAATGTTTGTGTATAAATTAATTTTAAAATTTTTTAAAGAACTAATTTGATTATCTTTTAGACCTTTGGTCAAGGAAATCACTTCTGCGGCTGCAGTTCTCGAAGAAACCTTTAAACATTACCCAGAAGACCGGCTTCGCAGCTTGGCCTTGCTAGGTGGTCTTTGCAATAATTTTTGATAAAAGACTTAAAGATGTTTTTGTTAATCCCTCGTTTTAGCAATTTGCAATGGCTCCCTAGGTCACTCGATTTTCCTGTTCTAGACTTCTTTCTCTAGAGGTTTTTAATGTCTCGGGTCTCCCAAAACCAGGTTCGAATCCTAATAACTCTAAAGAAAACTACTTAACACGCAGTGGGGAATTTAATGCCAGTTTAACAGACGCGGCCAGTGACTTTTTTTCATGTGGGGCAAATTTTGTTAGCAACTAATAATGCCTCGCTATACAACGTGTTACATTTTCTATACAATAAACATAAACTATTTTTGTGGACAGACTATACCAACTTCTACTTCCGCTAAAAAAATGTACAAATATCCACTGCAAAACATAATAAATACTAAAAGAACCTTATAAATTATACCTATTTTTTTTCACTGCCGTACGTTGTTCGTATGGTAAAGCTGCCTCCAGATAGGCATATGTTAAGATAATAAAAAGTAAAGTCATCGACAACATTTGAGTACACACAAAAAAAAGATGTCTTAACTTAAAACAATTTGCTTTGACTCAAGACACGTTGTGAGTTGTATATAACGAAAAGAATATATTCTTCTTATCAGTAAATGATATTCTTAAAAACATTATTTTGGTACAAGCATAAAGGTAGATTCAGTTAAGTAAACATAATTTTTTAAGTTAAGAATATTAATGCTTTCTTTGTAGACATTTTTTTGTCGACGCGATTATCTAGCGAAGAAAAGCACTAATTTTATTGGAGAAAATATATTCTTGTCGAGTGATCAATTTAAAACATATGTTTTCTTCAGCAAAAACAAATTAAAACTTAAGTTAAGAATACATTTCTTTGGCCAAGAATATATATATTTAGGGTGGTCTTGGTTAAAGAATATCATAATTAAATACTTTCTTCAAATAAAACTATTTAGTTTTCATTTAAAACAAAAGATTGTTATAAAATTTTTATTAATCACAAATATTATTGTTAGAGTACAAAACAAAACTTTTAATAGTATAATATTTTTATAACGTTATGTTGGACGTTCTGGACGTCTCTTAAAGCCAACCTTGCTGAGGGGTCTAGGATCCTTCATTAATGGAAATCTCCCTGGTACAGCTCTGATGTTAATAAAAACAAGAGTTTTTGGTGTTTTGCATCCGGCATTTCCAGTGTATTCTTCAGTACTTTCTTTGTGAAGATTTAACGGAAGTCCGATAGTCCCAGCTTTACTGTGAATATTTTCAGCACGGTGATCCAACTACCCCATAAAACTACAATGTGTGTCCACGGATGGACTTGACTGTACCTTTAAAAAAAATATTTTTAATATTTCTTTAAAAAATTAAATTTTTGAGACTACCTAATTAAATAGCAAAAATTACTTAAAACTGTATAACAAAAAACATTTCTATTGATTATGATTTTCGGTAAAAATTGAGGTTAACGAACTAAAAATAATAAAAAATTATATGTTTTGTAGTTTATTAAAATTAATATTTTTTTAACAAAAGCTTTAAAAAATCGTCTAACTTACTATTTAAATCCAAATCCGGTAGTATATAACGCGCCTGAGGGCGACGCGTTTTCTTCATTTCTACAAGCAGGAACGCACTTATCTAACTTCGTTGGTTTCTTCGGAGCCCACACCTCCTTTCTGTCAAGTTTATTACCATTTATGTGGTGTTCGTTATTTTCCAGCGCTTAGACCATGGTGGTGCCGACGTTTTTCTTAAAATCCTCCCCGGCCTGCAGTCATCTTACTTTTTGGCTATCTAGTCAACCTTTCTTAATCTCCTTGGTACAATTTATTTTAACTTTTTATAATCTTTCAGTGTGGAAGGAAGCGTTTCTTGTTTCCTGGTTCGCCGATGCGCACCTCTCTGGGCAACGTTCTTTGCAAAAATGAATAAGAAAAATACCTTTGATACGTAATTATGGTAACCAAGAATATAATATTTTGGTTTAATAATACAAAACAAATATTTTCTTAAGTAAAGGAAATAAATATAAATTGTTTTGACTGTAAAATAAATATATTTTTAGTTTTCTTTTAAAAAAGCCATTGTCTTTAACAAAAATAATAATAAATCAACAAGAATTTTATTCCAAGGTGAATTTACGTTTTAAGTAAAGAATAAAATTATTACTTTGTCTTGGCTAAAGATATTTAAGTTTTTCTGTAAGAATAGGTTTTCTTAAATATCTTTTATCTAATATTCTTAATTTTAGACAAATTATGTCTTATTTTAAAAATATATACTTGTTTGAAGAATACATAGTAAGAATAATATTATTTAATATGAAAATAATGCAATTTCTTAGAGCTAGAATATTGTTTTTCCTCAAGAAAACTTGTTTTGAGTTAAAAATATATTATTAAGAAAATCCATATTCTATTTGCAAGAATTTTATTTTTGTG